>JASVEL010011850.1:0-64510 GCA_032618575.1 Nicotiana noctiflora
AGGTCTATATTGACTGGGATAGGGTCGAGGACCCATTGCGAGGTATTATATATATATATATACCTATATTGGATCGGGCTGCACGCCGCAGCAGTATATATATTGGATCGGGCTGCACGCCGCAGTAATATACATGTGGGACGGATTGCACGCCGCAGTATTATTGCGCTTGGGCTGTAGGAGCCCCTTCGTAGTCTGAGTCTGCACACATTCCAGTGAGCGCGGTAGTATAATATTATATGTATATATATATAATTTGGATCGGACTGCACGCCGCAGTAATATATGATGGACCTGGCCGCACGCCACTGTATCATAGCGCTTGGGCCTAAGGAGCCCCTCCGAAGTCTGCACACACCCCCAGTGAGCGCCGTCGACGTTAAATGGCTGCACGCGGCAGCGGTATATGTATTGGAGCGGGCTGCACGCCGCGGCATTATACTTATGGATATTCATATATATACTAAAATACTGATATGATATAGACATATGTATATGTCTCCATATATTGAGATAGCTGTATACCGTAGTGGTATGAGTGAGAATGTGGTCGGTGTGGGACCTAGATGGCATAGATGTGGACTGGATATTGGGGGTATTCATTATAGTGATGACTTACCTGTGAGGTTACCCTTAGAACTGTATAGTGATAGTACAGGTGTTCTCACTTCCAGTCGCTGTTTACTATTGTTACTCACTGAGTTGAAATATACTCACCCCACTCCCCCGCATTTTTGTGTGTGCAGATATACAGGATTAGGAGGGCAGTTGAGCTATCGCAACTGCTTGTGTTATCGCCATTCTATGGAGAATTTGAGGTAGCTGCCGTCGTCCGCACGACCCGATATTCCTTCCTACTGTCTTTGATTATGTATTGTTATTTCTTTCCGTTCTGAGCTTTGGTTGTAAACCTTATTACACTTATGTTCTTTAGAGGCTCATGACTCTTGACCCTTCGGTCTATGGGAGTCGGCATATGTTGGGACTTGGTTCCCTGTTTTAAATATATCTATCACTGTTGTGCTTAAATTGGATAAAGTGAGCTTGTGGCTCCGTGATTATTGTTGATTGGTCGGGCTGGCCTAGCAGTGTGCTGGGCGCCATCACGACCGGATTTGGGGTCGTGACAAGTTGGTATCAAAGCCTAGGTTTACTAGGCCTCGTGAGTCTTGAGCCGGTTAGTAGAGTCTTGTGGATCGGTACGGGGACGCCTGTACTTATCCTCGGGAGGCTGCGAACCTTTAGGAAACACTTCACATTTCTTGGAATTCTTATCGTGCGTACTTGATTCGGCTTGAGATATGCTTTTGAAATTCCTTCCGCACGTCTGTGTATGCATCGAGCGCTCAGTAATATAAGTGCCTTATGTGTAGTGGAACGAGTTCAAACTCGGGAAGACTAAAATGATTATGCTATGTGTATCCTGGTGGAAGGTATTGTGCTGAAATGCTAAATTGAGGCGAGATAGGTGGATTGGTTCTCATGTGTAATTGAAAGGTAATTGATATGTGTTATGATTCGAGCAGGTACAACGCATGTTCATGTACCAATATGATAATATGATTTGTGTAGTATTGAGACTAATGTTGTCGATATGCATTGTGATGTCTTGTCGAGTTGTGAATGTATTGCTAGGATGGTTTTGGTGATTCTCTGGCAGGTGGATAGGCCAATTTACAAAGGAAACTCTGCCGAAATTTTTGGAAAATTTGGGACTTAGAAAAGATTTTATCACCTAAAGAGGGGCGTAACTGTTGTGTGTGAATGAATGCAAGAATTGCAAAAGAGTTAATATTTCCTGATGATTTGAATCTCCGCCGAAGCTTGTAAATGACTTGAGTTTAATCTCATATTAACATTTCGGCATCACTTGAGTAATAATGATATGAGTGGTTGAAAGTGCTTTGATGAATGGCTTCGAGCTAAGTTGGGGAGGTTGCTATTGATTAACCGATTGCACTATTGTGTGCTATGTTGATTCTGTCTCTAAGTATGTTGGGAAATTCTGGTAAAGGTTATGGTGCTTCGTAGATCCTGATGAAGTACTAGGGTGTTTTGAACTACTGTTGGTAAAGAATATTCACCATATAGAAAAGAAAGATAGCTGATTGTAATTGTAAGTAATCATGTTCTGCGATGTTAGAGTTCTAAAAAAAAACGAGTGGTTCTACTCAATAGGACAGTTGAATTACAGCTGAATAAGGGTGAATGATGCCCGAGAATGGTTTTGCAGTGTTCAAGATTTTGCTTGTAACAGTCAAGTGCCTTAAGATTTGTGTATGTGGCTAAAGATGGCGGTTTCGTTAGAGAAGATCAAGGCTTGTGTTATATCATGTGAATGATGGGATTCTAGGTATCCGTATTGGGAAGTAATGATAACAATTTAAAAAAAAAATCGCGGGAAGTTCATCAAAAGAAAGTGTGGTAGAATGTGGTACTTTTGGGAAACATTGAGAGAGTATTCAGTGGCCTATGGGTCTTAGACCGTGTGGTCTTGTGTACGAGTCTCGTGTGGTAACATGAGTTGATGTATTATGGTACTATAGTAAAGACTGATATGAAATTAGACATGAATCAAAAAGGAAACTGGGTAAATGGAACGACTTGTTAATAAACCAGAATGGTATAAAAAGGAATACGATTGATTCCTGGTGTGTGGTTGAAGTAATGAGTCTTGCGGACATTGCAGCAAAGCTCTTGAGTGCTGGCAGTTGTGTAACTTGATATGGGTATAAGGACTCAGTCCTGGCAGTTAAACTTATGCAATGAATGGGAAGAAATAGTTTGTGATGTGTTTTATCATGGTTTGAAAATGAGTATACTCCTGTCGGTATGCGAAGCGTGGAATGTGCAATGAGTTTTCTTCTATATGGGATCACGAAAGTCCTTGACTAGTTGAGTGCGCCGATGTGAGGCGGAGGAAAGAGATATGAATTTCCATGTTGTCTTAGTGTGATATGGTATACACAATGTGTTACGGAAAGTTGATAATGGTATATTCTAGGTTTTGAGATCAGTTCATAATATATGTGAAGTCAATAAAATTATTGAGCAACGCGGACAGGTGCAGGCGAATCAAGAATCGATCTTTCTGATGATTTAAGAAAATGGTACTGCTATTCTCGTAATTTGGCAAGGAATATGGTCCAAAAAGGGCCAGGTAATATAAACTCATAATCTTTAGTGGTGTGGTGGTATCCTCTTGTTAGATTGACATTGATGATTGAGTTGTAAATGGCATAAGGAAATTTCTGAATTGCTTTCGTGGTATGAATAGATGCTTGATGTGTGTTATGTAATCGTACGGTGGAGTGTGGGATCAGGCATAGTGATCCATGTGTAATACATGTGTTAGAGTCTGAAAGTTCTCGTAATCCGCCTACGCAGTGGTGGTATATCGAGTGGATCGGCATCGTTTAGCGATTGTTCGAAATTGGAAGCCCTAGTGTCTCTCTCGTTACTTGATAAGACGAATTCGGATTATGATACGTGATTGTTGACTGGTTGTCATGGGTTAGATTGTCTAGACTAATGTGATATGGAATATGTCGGAAAATGGCACAAATTGTGTAGCGGAGAGCATCAGAGTATGCTCCAACAGAGTAGTTGTACCCAGGACCAGCGGACGACTGGTAGGTATTGCTTTGTCAATTGGACCTTAGTGGCGGATGTTAGTGTAGAGGTATCTACCATTGCTTCAGTTCCAGTATTGAGAAACGTTGTCAGATGCGTTTCATGTGGCCGAGCTTGAGGCTATATGTATATATATGTTTGCTGTAATGAGAAAATTCGACTCGATATGCATTTCCTTTTTGCGAGATTTATGCGTGGATCGGGTGGCACACCGCCACGGGTTATTTGGATCGGGTGGCACGCCGCCACATGTATGGTATCTGGATCGGGTGGCACGCCGCCACGGGTATGTCATTGGAACGGGTTGCACGCCGCAACAGAATATTGTGAAAATATAGTTAGTTATATGCTACCTGGTATACAATACTTCCTCGCTTTTGAGGAAAAGTCCGTTTTGAGTATCGCTTGGCGAATGGCACATCGGTTGTGTCCTTTCAGGATTTAATAGCATACGTTAATTGTTTCACCGTGGGTGAGGTTGATTGCTTGGGTTCAAGACCTAGATCCGTGCGTGGCTAACCGTTTGAGCTTAGTGGCTTGAGGTGCTTCATGAGTAATAATGTTGGGATAGAATCACGAATCGTGGCAAGGCCACATGATGTGATGACCTTTCAAGAATGAGTCGTGCACTCCATTCCTATGATGTGAGATGGGATCTCGGTTATATATTATGATGGTACAAAGGAATTGAATTACAGCCCTGTTGTTGGAGTCAGTTGTCATAATTTGAGTATGTTTAGATGTTTCTATTGGAGCTCATGTTGTGCTCATCGTGGCTTAGGCCGGTGCTGAGGTGTCATATCACCAGTGCGGTGTGTTATAATTGAAATGATCGTCGAAGCCAATAATGAGTGTGAGTATATGTGATTTGAGCTAGTTAGAAAGGCAATACCGAGATTTGGCTCCGAATTTTGTTGTAGTATCAATTAAAAGGGAAATGGATTCATGAATGGTTGACCTGAGAGATGGGTTCGATATATCGCGTGTGCGGTTGCCGTTGGCAGGATATGAAGGTGTTGGAATAAGACTCTATCTAATGAAAAAGGTTTTTCGGTTGGTATTTGGTTATCGTGGGAAATTGTTGTGATTAGGGATTATTGTTCCGAGTGATTGGGTTGTTTGACACATCATATTATCTCACCGAGGTGGCGAGTATGGACTATTACAGTTGGATCGTGTGTATCCCGAGTATAGGCATGGGATTAGCATTTGGCATATGATTTCAGAAAGTACAATGTGATTTATGGTTCAGATGGTCTGTGAAATTTTGACTATGTGGTGTTTTCGGACTTATGTGAGATAGGGTGACGTATGATCACCCGGATATATGCTTGGAAAGGTCATTCGGCTATTGGGTGGCTTCTAGTACAACTCTGAGTCCGCTCGAGGACGAGCGTTTGTTTAAGTTGGGGAGAATGTAATGACCCGCCCCGTCGTTACGGGAATCTCCACCCCGTTACCTTGAATTAACATATCTTATGCTTCTATATCAGTGTTAGAACCTATCGGATGAGTTAGGAGTGAATTGAATTGAAAATGAAGCAAATAGCATGTTTGAAGGAAGTTTGAATATGGAAAGTCAACCTAGAGTTGACTATCGAGTTAGAGTGCTCGGAATCGGATTCCGATGATTCGACTAGTTTCGAGGGATCATTTATGACTTAGGAGAGTAATCGGAATTGAATTTGGAGATCCGGTGTAGAAATAGGCTTGAATTGGCTAAGGTTGAATTTTGGCGAAATCCGATCGATAGGTGAGATTTTGATCCGGGAGTCGGAATGGAATTCCGACAATTGCAGTAGTTCCGTTAGGTGATTTTGGATATGCCTGCAAATTTTCAGGTCATTCGGACATCGTTTGGTCGGGTTTTTGATCGAATGTGAATTTTTGAAGTTAAAGTTAAACTTAAGCTTAAATTTGTTGAAAACGGACGATTTTGATGTTAACGATAGAGTTTTGATGATTGGAACAAGTTCGAATAAGGTTATAGGGCGTGTTGGTTCTTTTGGTTGAGGTCCCGGGGCCTCGGGTGAGTTTCGGGGTGGTTTCGGACCATTTCTAGGCCATTTTTAACTGCTGGTTTATGTCTGTAGCAGTGTTCTACGCGATCGCGGACAATGGGACGCGATCGCGGTGAGTAAAATGTGCGAAAATTATTAATGAATAGCGATCGCGTGAAATGCTCCGCGATCGCGAAGAAGGAAAATTTCTGTGCATTGATCCTACTTCGGAAGCTCATATCTTTTTATCTACAAGGAATTTTAAGGTGATTCAAAAACGAAAGTTGTAGCCCATCGTGTCTAGTTTTCAGAAAGATAGAGAAATCATGATTTGGACATCTGTGTAAAGAGTTATGGACGTTACACTATAGGGTGTCCGAGAAGGATCTCTAATACACATGTATAACTTGGGAAGCTTATATCTAGAAATATATACGGATTCAGGAAATGACCATCAAATGAAAGTTATAGCCCTATGTGTCTAGTTTCCATAACATCAAACCATTCATCATTTGGAGTTGTGTGTAAACAGTTATGACCATTATACTGAAGCCTGTCCGGAGGAACCGGAGTTTGTTCACCGCGATCGCGAAGCCGTTCCCGCGATCGCGAAGGGTAAATTTTGGGCCAAATTTTGTTCTCCGTGATCGCAGAGCCATTCCCGCGATCGCGATGAGTAATATGCCTGGGCGGAATGTTTTTAAAACATTCCAGTCGCGAAATCAACCCATTTTTCCACCATTTTTGGTCATTCTTGAGAGCTTTTGGACGGGAATTGAAGGGATTTCGACGGGGAATCATTGGAGGTAAGTTTTATGAGTTAAATACATGATTTTATCAAAGAATCCTCCATTAATTCTCTGAATTTGGGTAAGAAATCAAGAAAATTAGGGCTTTGAGCAAAAATCTTAAAATGGGGATTTGAAGGACCATTTGTGGTCCGAATTGGGAGTTCTTGGTATGTATGGACTCGTGGAGAGACGAGGATTCCGAAAATGTGAGTTTCATAATTTTTCGAGATGTGGGCCCGGGGCTCGGGTTTTGGCAACTTTGGGAATTTTGATGTAAATTGAGTTATTTCGACTCGGTTGTGTTTAATTAGCCTATATTGATGTATTCTCATTGATTTTGAGCAGATTCGGCATTCAAGGTGATTGAATTGCGAGGCGAGCGCAAGGCGGATTAAGGCTTCTATCGGATCGAGGTGAGTGGTGGTAATAAATAATGTACTGAGGGTTTGAAACCCCGTACTTGCACTTTACAATGCTATGTAGAGATGAGACACACGTCATGAGACGGGCGTGGTGGCATTGTGATTTGGGGATTGGACTTGGTCATTCCCGACTAATAGTATTCTGTGTATTATGACTGATAATGAGATTATAAATGTATAGTTGGGCTAATAGCCATGTTTGGGGCCTTGTGCCGATTTGTAGAACATTAGGGGACTTGTAGAATTAGGCGACCCTTAAATCATGCTGGCTACATACACCCAGCCGTAGTATATCATGTTGGATACATAAACTCAGCCATAGTTATAACTGTGTAGCATATCATGAGCCAATACTAGATGTGTACTTGGAGGTAGACATTCCTTATTCTAGCTGAGTGAGCCTGAGAGGCCAGGTCTATATTGACTGGGATAGGGTCGAGGACCCATTGCGAGGTATTATATATATATATACCTATATTGGATCGGGCTGCACGCCGCAGCAGTATATATATTGGATCGGGCTGCACGCCGCAGCAGTATATATATGTGGGACGGACTGCACGCCGCAGTATTATTGCGCTTGGGCTGTAGGAGCCCCTTCGGAGTCTGAGTCTGCACACATTCCAGTGAGCGCGGTATTATAATATTATATGTATATATATATAATTTGGATCGGATTGTACGCCGCAGTAATATATGGTGGACCTGGCTGCACGCCACAGTATCATAGCGCTTGGGCCTAAGGAGCCCCTCCGAAGTCTGCACACACCCCCAGTGAGCGCCGTCGACGTTAAATGGCTGCACGCGGCAGCGGTATATGTATTGGAGCGGGCTGCACGCCGCAGCATTATACTTATGGATATTCATATATATACTAAAATATTGATATGATATAGACATATGTATATGTCTCCATATATATTGAGATAGCTGTATACCGTAGTGGTATGAGTGAGAATGTGGTCGGTGTGGGACCTAGATGGCATAGATGTGGACTGGATATTGGGGGTATTCATTATAGTGATGACTTACCTGTGAGGTTACCCTTAGAACTGTATAGTGATAGTACAGGTGTTCTCACTTCCAGTCGTTATTTATTTTTGTTACTCACTGAGTTGAAATATACTCACCCCACTCCCCCGCATTTTTGTGTGTGCAGATATACAGGATTAGGAGGGCAGTTGAGCTATCGCAACTGCTTGTGTTATCGCCATTCTATGGAGAATTTGAGGTAGCTGCCGTCGTCCGCACGACCCGATATTCCTTCCTACTGTCTTTGATTATGTATTGTTATTTCTTTCCGCTCTGAGCTTTGGTTGTAAACCTTATTACACTTATGTTCTTTAGAGGCTCATGACTCTTGACCCTTCGGTCTATGGGAGTCGGCATATGTTGGGACTTGGTTCCCTGTTTTAAATATATCTATCACTGTTGTGCTTAAATTGGATAAAGTGAGCTTGTGGCTCCGTGGTTATTGTTGATTGGTCGGGCTGGCCTAGCAGTGTGCTGGGCGCCATCACGACCGGATTTGGGGTCATGCATAAATACCGCTCCAAGCCTCGCACGGGATTCATCATAGTAAATTGTGTAAGGCCCTGCACCCGTGGGTAATATCAACATTGGTGTTATAGTCAAAGCTGTCTTGAGCTTCTGAAAGCTCGCCTCACACTCGTCTGACCACTTGAACTGGGCACCCTTCTGAGTCAACCCGGTCATCGGGGCTGCAATAGAAGAGAACCCCTCTACAAATCAACGGTAGTAACCTGCTAACCCCAAGAAACTCCAGATCTCAGTCACTGAAGCTGGTCGAGGCCAATTCTGGACTGCCTCAATCTTCTTTGGGTCTACCTGAATACCTTCCACCGATACAATGTGACCCAGAAATGCTACCGAACTCAGCCAGAACTCACATTTAGAAAATTTGGCATATAGCTGGTTATCTTTCAGAGTCTGAAGAACCACTCTGAGGTGCTGCTCGTGCTCTTCCTGGCTGCGGGAGTACACCAGGATGTCATCTATGAAGACCATCACGAACAGATCCAAGTAAGGCCTGAATACCCGATTCATCAACTCCATAAATGCTGCTGGGGCATTGGTCAACCCGAAGGACAAGACCAAGAACTCATAATGCCCATATCTAGAGCGAAAGGCTGTCTTAGGAATGTCAGCCGCCCTGATCTTCAGCTGATGGTAGCCCGACCTCAAGTCTATCTTAGAGAATACCCTCGCTCCCTGGAGCTGGTCAAACAAATCATCAATCCTCGGCAGTGGATATTTATTTTTGATAGTCGCCTTGTTTAACTGCCGGTAATCAATACACATCCGCATCGAGCCATCCTTCTTCTTTACAAATAATACAGGTGCTCCCCAGGGGGAAACACTGGGCCTGATAAAGCCCTTCTCAAGAAGGTCCTGCAACTGATCTTTTAACTCTTTTAGCTCCGGCGGGGCCATACGATAGGGTGGAATAGAGATGGGCTGAGTGCCCGGTGCCAGATCAATACAGAAATCAATATCCCTGTCGGGTGGCATGCCCGGCAGGTCTGAAGGAAAATCCTCAGGGAACTCCCGTGCAATAGGGACCGACTCAATGGAAGGAACCTCTGCGCTGGAATCACGAACATAAGCCAGATAAGCTAGACACCCTTTCTCGACCATGCGTCGAGCCTTAACATAGGAAATGACAGTGCGAACGGAGTGGCTTGAGGTACCTTTCCACTCTAGTCGGGGTGATTCCGGCAAGGCTAAGGTCACCGTCTTAGCATGGCAATCAAGAATAGCATGGTATGGGGACAACCAGTCCATCCCCAATATGACATCAAAATCTACCATGTCCAAAAGCAACAAATCAACACGGGTCTCAAGACCCCCAAATATAACTATGCATGAACGATGCACCCGATCGACTACAATGGAGTCACCCACTGGTGTAGCCACATAAACTGGAATATCCAGAGCATAGCTGGGCACGGCCAAATACGGTGCGAAGTAGGAAGACACATAGGAATATGTAGATCCAGGGTCAAATAATACCGAAGCACCTCTGCCACACACAAGAATAGTACCTGTAATCACGGCATCTGATGCCTCTGCCTCTGGCCTGGCCGGTAAAGCATAGAATCGGGGATCTGCACCTCCCCTCTGAGCTGCGTCTCTAGGACGACCATCAACTGGCTGACCTCTACCTCTCGCGGATGGTCTCCACCTCTACGGTCTCGACCTCCACCTCTATAATCTCTACCCCCGCCTCTGGCTAGATGGGCAGGCTGAGGGTCGGCTGGGGCCTGAATCATCGGACAAGGACCTCGCTGCTGAGAGTTGCCCGCTGCTAGAGGGCAATTCCTGATAAAATGACCTGGGTCACCACAACCGTAGCAACTCTTAGACTGATAGGGCTGCTGGCCCTGACACCCTGAATGGCCTCCACGAACACTCTGAAGAGGCTGAGCATTAATAGGAGGTTGGTCTGAATAATGCCCACGAAAACCGCGATCACCTGGTCCACCCTGTGAAGCCTGAAGGGCGGAATGAAAAGGCCTGGAGGACTGGCCTCTATCAAAGGATTCTCTGCTACCAGAGGAAGAAGCACCAAACCTACCCGAATGACGAGGCCTCTTATCCGAAGAATAACCGCCTCCTCTAGCGAGAGCCATCTCAACTCTGCGTGCTGCATTGGCTGCCTCCTGAACTGATATGTCACTCCCCACGCCCATAGCCATCTGGAGTCTAATCGGCCGATTAAGCCCATCTATAAACCTGCGGACCCTCTCCCGCTCCGTGGGAAGTATCACCACTGCATGACGAGCCAAATCGACAAATCTCGTCTCATACTGTGTAATCGTCATAGTGCCCTGATGGAGGCGCTCAAACTGCCTCCGAAGTACATCCCGCCGAGTAGCAGGGAGAAACTTCTCCATAAATAGTTCCGCAAACTGATCCCATGATAAAGCTGGGGACCCTGCTGGTCGAGTCAAGCAATAATCTCTCCACCAAGTCTTGGCGGATCCTGCAAGCCTGAAGGTACAGAAGTCAACTCCGTTTGTCTCCACGATCCCCATAGTCTTTAGAATCTCATGACAACTGAATAAGAAGTCCCGAGGATCCTCTGATGCGGCTCCACTGAATGTAGTGGTAAATAGCTTGGAGAACCGATCAAGCCTCCATAACGAATCAGGAAGTCATGGCCGCTCCATCACCTGCATGAGCTGTGGTACCTGACTGAGTGGCCACAGCTGGCTGAACCACTGGTGCTTGAGGCTGAGGAGCTACTGGCTCCGGAGTACGAGCAATAGGAGTCCGGGCCCCTCCTCCAGCCTGAGAAGTGGCTGGGGCAACTGATAATAAACCCGCTCTGGCAATGCTGTCCATGAATCCTACTATTCTGACCAAAGCATCCCGGAGATCCGGGTAAATAAAGCCTCTCCTGGGACCTGAGCTGGGCCCACTGGAGCTGCTGGGACCGGAACCTCCTCGTCAATCTCAATATGAGGCTCCCCCTCTGGGGTAGCTGCCTGGGCTGAGCTCTACCCCTACCACGGCCTCTGATACGGCCTTGGCCCCTGCCCCTCACAAGAGCTGCCTGGGGCTCGGACTGCTGGTCAGCGGACGAAGAAGCGCGTGTCCTCACCATCTGCGAAAGGACAAAATAGAAATTCAATCAGTAATTGAGGAACAAGTCGCACGACAAGAAAGAACAAATGAGAGACTCTTTCCTAACTCAATAGACTCGGGAGGACAAGTACAGACGTCTCTGTACCTACCTCTCAAACTCTACTATGCTTGTTCGTGAGTGGTGAGACCTATGTAACCTAGAGCTCTGATACCAACTTGTCACGACCCGGATTTTTCCCCCAACATCGGGATCGTGATGGCGCCTACTCGTGGTAGCTAGGCAAGCCACTGTATTCATACTATCCTGTTTTTAACACAATTTTAATTAAATAAATGCGGAATACTTTATCGAAATAGAAATAACTAATTACAAGATGAAAATCATACTGAAATCCTCTACCCAAGACGTGGAGTCACCAACTCACGAACTACTATGGAATACTACACATAAAAGTCCGAAGGAAATATAACATAATTCTGTTTGTCTCGGAACAAAGAGACTACAGCTAATAACATAAATAAAGAGAGAGACACCGGGCCTGCGGACGTCTGCAAGCTACCGCGGTCTCAAATATGATCAACTCCCACGCAACCGATTTACTGCTGCTGCTACTCCTGATCGTAACCTGGACCTGTGCAAAAACGCACAAAAGTGTAGTATCAACACAACCGACCCCATGTGCTGGTAAGTGCCTGGCCTATCCCGGCGAAGTAGTGACAAGCCTAGGACCAGACACCCACATAAACCTGTGCAATTCAATATATATGTATACCACAGAATAACAAGAAATAACCAGGTATTAACACAATAAGGAATATCTCAACGAATTCAACAATTAACCTAACCACAGTTAATAAATTCACAAGGAAAAACAAAGTATAATGTAAACACAAATTATATCAAGTCAAGGAATAGCAAGCAGTTGCACGGCATCACCCTTCGTGCTTTTACTCTCATCCTCACCAAATAAGCAAATAAAGTACACGGCATCACCCTTCGTGCTTTTACTCTCATCCTCACATCCATAGTACGGCATGATCCTTCGTACATGGTGCAATAACAGGGCACGGCATGATCCTTCGTGCATAATCAATAAAACATGGCACGGCATTAACCTTCGTGCATAAATAAATAAGCATGGCACGGCATCACCCTTCGTGCATTATCACTCTTCCTCACCCAAATAACAATCACAGTTAAGGGCAAAGAAAGAAGCAGTAATTCATAAACTGTCCCAACAAGGGCAATCAATAATCATCTTCACAACAAGTCCCTACAAGGGAGAACAATAACAATTCATCTGTAATATATCTCAAAATAATCATTTTCCAATGACTCACGGTCATACTAGATGCCAAGTGTATGGATGCTCGTCACCACAGCCCATACACCGCACTCGATCACATAACACATAACACATAATCCTATTCCCTCAAGCTAGGATAGAACAAATACTTACCTTGAATGTTTATGAACAATTCAATCCGTGGAAATGTCTTTTTCTTTCAAATTTCGCTCCAATCCAATCGTATCTATACACAATTGATTTAATATCATCAATACTACTCAACAAACTAATTCTTAAGACCAAATACAACTTTTACAACATTCCGCCCGGAATAGTGAATTTCAACCCCGGGCCCACATGGTCGGAACTCGGGGTTAGGACCAAAATCCGGTTACCCATCCCCCCACGAGTTCATGTATAAGATTTGTTTCAAAATCGGACCTCAATTCGAGGTCCAATTCCCCAATTTATGAAAAACCCTATTTTCTAACAAAAACAAGAAATTTCACCATGAAAACCTTTGATTTCTAATGAAAAACATGTTTAATGATGTTAGGAATTGAAAGAATTAAGTAATAAGTGACTTACAATTGTTTTGATGAAGAAGGAATCCGTGAAGAATCGCAAATGGGTGTTTTTGTTTTGTAAAAAGTGAAGAAATGAACTTAAAATCGTGTTTTACAGGTCTCTGTGCTCGCATTTGCGAACATGGGTTCGCAATTGTGAACCCCGACCAATTTCTGGAGTATGAAAAATAAGCTAAGGCTGGGAAGTTCGCATTTGCGAACATTTGTTCGCATTTGCGAACACTGGCAGATAAAGGGAGTGTTCGCATTTGCGAACGAATGTTCGCATTTGCGAACATAGGTTGTATAGGGCAGTGTTCGCATTTGCAAACAATGGTTCGCATTTGCGAACCAAGGCAGTATAGGGAATGTTCGCATTTGCGAACTTTTGTTCGCATTTGCGAACATAGGCAGGCCCTGGGGACTTTTGCATTTGCGAATAATTGTTCGCATTTGCGAACAAGGCTGGGTCAATGAGGCTTCGCATTTGCGATCAGGGTTCGCATTTGCGAGCCCTGCCTTGTACTGCCCCCTTCGCAATTGTGAGAAATACTTCGCAATTGCGAAGCCCACAGCTGGGTGAAAAACCAGCAGTGCAACATTTTAGAATTTAATCCAACGGCCTATCAAATCTTTACCCGAGCCCCCGGGCTCCAAACCAAACATGTACACAACCTCAAAAACACATTATGAACTTGTTCGTGCGATCACATCGCCAATATCACCTCGTTTTCATCAAATCAAGCCTCAAATTCATGATTTTCATACCTTTGGTTTTCAAAACTTTCAAACTTGGGACTCAAGGTCCAAAACATCTCAAACGACATCCAAATGTCACCAAACTTTACAGAAATCACATATATAATATTTAAGACTTGTACCGGGCGTCGAACCAAAATACGAGCCCGATACCAAGGTCAATTAATTAATTTCCTTTAACAATTACATCAAAAACAATTTGATAGAAAAATTCATAACTTGGGCTCTAGGCCTCAGAATTCGACTCCGGACGCATGTCCAAGTCCCATATTTTCCTACGGACCTCTCGGGACCATCCAATCTCGGTTCCGGATCCGTTTACCAAAAATATTGACCGAAGTCAACCATATCAATATTAATATCATTTTTATCCAAATTTCTCATAGAATTCATATTTTCTATTACAAAATCTTTCCGGCTACATGCTCGGATTGTGCATGTAAATCGAGGCAACATGGAATGAGGTTTTCAAGGCCTCAGAAGCTCGAAATGATTAATAAAATAAGTGATGACCCTTTGGGTTGTCACAAGAAGCAGAATGGCTGAAAAACATATTACTAGATACTAAGTTGTGGCCACAACTTATGCCAGCCATTTCTATATTATGTGATAGTGAGACTACAATGTGCGTAGCTCATAATAAAATTTATAATGGGATATCAAGACATATAAGCCTAAGACATGCTTATATAAGAGAGTTAATTACCAATGAAACTATAACTATAATATATGTGAGATCAAATAAAAATTTGGCTGATCCACTTACTAAGGCATTGCCAAAGGAAGCTGTACAACATACAAGTGAGAAAATGGGGCTAAAACTCTTAAATTAAAACACAAGTGATGGGAACCTAATTTTGAATTAGTATACACTCTAATAATAGAAGTTCTAAGGATAATAACAAGTCATTTGTGTTGTTTAAGCATTGATCTTCTCTTAGGAGCCTTAATTCTAATGTACTGCTTAATGTTATATGAGAAGCTACAGAGTTGTTAAGTACCTGTTATAACAAGGATACAATGACAAACTCGAAAGTGCAAACTATTACTTTGAAAAGGTTAAATTAATTCTTAATGGAATTAGGAAATGTTTGAGTAATAGGAACATAAAGTCCAAATTCCACCTATATGAATATGAAGTGGTGCCGCTTCAAATAAGATAAAGGGTTGGTCTTGTAAATATTCATGAAATCAGGAGTAGCACATAGCCATAAAAGTGCTAAAGCTCTACACTGGATTGTTTCGCTGCTTAATAATATTGTGTGTGTGATACTTTCGGTTTGACAAAAAGAGTAATTGTTCAAATCTTAGGATACCAATAGTTTCGTCTAACTTTAAGGTATTTATACTAGTCGAAAGTTCAAATCAACACAAGATACATCAATTATGCATGATATTATGATACATATACAAACTAGTGGGGGATTGTGAGCACGTGATTTTTGCCTCACAAGAATTACTCCCAAAAGAATTCAAAAATAAAATAATTTTCCTTTGTGTGGAATTTTGAGAATTTTCGTGGCATTTCTGGTTAATTATTTGTATTTATTTGTGCATGTTTATTTTTGGGTTTAATTAATGAAAAATACCAAAAAATATAGAACAAAAAATACATGTTACATTTACATTAGAGAATTAATTGTTTAATTAAGAGTAATTAAATGTTCTTTACATAAATGAAAAAATCACAAAACAATATACACTTATTCTATTTTCGTCATTTTAATATGCCATTGTGTGATTTTATTTTTTTATTAAATGTCTTAACTTGTGTGTTAATTGCTGTTGAGGGTTAATTAATATTTTATAGTTTAATTTTGGTTTCAAAATTTATTTTAGAATTTTTTTTTAAATTTGTTAATTAAAAGAAGAAAAGAAAAGAGTTGAAAAATTAAGAGAAACTCGAATTGGGCCCAGATCCTCTAATTAAATCCAGAGCCCAAGCTAACCCACCCCAAGCGTCCAGTCTGCAACAACCGCCCCACCCGACCCCGTTTTCACCACGGTAATGATCTCGACCGTTGGATTCTCATGATCCAATGGCCCAAGTTAATTGTTACCTTTTAATCTACCCAAAACCACCCCCAAACCCCCTGTTACCCGTTCATTCCCCTCCCCCCCAAACCCCTTCTTCTCTTTCTCTCTCACTAAGACCAAACACTCCCAAACCCTAGTAGCCATCGCCATATTCCCTCGCTTGATAAGCCGGCTACAACGCCACGGCCGGCCACCAAATTCACACCCCTTAACCGCTTTGACCTCCCCATACCACATCCCTAACCAATTAACTTCGAATTATTGTAGAACGTCTCGAATCTCAGATCGAAGACCGGACCAAAAAAAACCCTAGTTTACCCAAACCTTCCCCAAATCAACACCCCACAACCCCATAGTTTCCCCTCACCAAATTCGAACATGTTTGTGTGAAGCCTTTTATTTTTCGAAGTACTTTGAAGATTTCAGAATCTATTTCATCACAAAGTAGTGTTACAACTTCTTTAGCTTTCTGGATACTAGACACAAAGGGCTACAACTTTCGTTTTTGAATTACATACAAATGCTTTGGCGATCAAAAGATATGAGCTTCCGAAGTAGGATCAGTGATGTGCAGGTCTTCACGATCGCGCGCCCCCGCGCTAATAGGAGTGCGGTCCGCGCCCAAATGACAGCCCCATCCATTTTATAAGTTCCAGGATGTCCGTACTCACTCAAAACTCACCCGAAACACATGTGAGGCCCTCGGGACCTCAACCAAAAGAACCAACACATCCTAAAACATTATACAAACTTGTTCCAATCATCAAAACACCTCGAATAATACTAAAATCATGGAATTACATCAAATTCAAGCCTATATTCCTTTAAAACTTCCAAAATACACCTTCGGTCAAAAACCCGACCAAAACATGTCCGAAAGACTTGAAATTTTCCACGCATATCCCAAATTATCTAGCAAAGCTACAGCAAGTTCCGGAATTCCGTTCCGACCTTTGGATCAAAATTTCACCTATCAACCGGAGTTGGCCAAAATACTAACTTTCGGCATTTATAGCTTAAATGAGCTACGGACTTCCAAAATACATTCCAAACACGCTCTTAACCCCGAAATTACCAAACGGAGCTAAAGAAACCATCAGATTTCCATTCCTAGGCCGTCTTAATATTGTTCTGAAAACGAACCATTGTTCAACTACAAAGCTCTCATTTAGGGACTAAGTGTCCCAAAACACTCCAGATTCTAGAACCGAACCACTTACTACACCTCACGTGCCGATATACGATAACCATGATTTCCATCACAACTCTAGAACTGACGATAGGCTAATACTTGGTCCAAGCCACCATAACCCTTTCCGAGGTCCGCCTACTCATAACAGGCCCTAACAAAAGAATACTTAAGAATGCCATCAATCACTGCAACCGACAAGCCTCAAATGCACCACCACAATCACATGCATAACTCGATCATGCTGCGTGAATCGATCACTGACATCGATATGCCAACTCGAGTATAGCTAATCAATCTACTTCCTTCCAGTTCATCCTTGACTACCTTAGAAATGTTAATATCTCCCTTCAATAGCTAACTTATTCCAACCGCACTCACCCCGAGTGACCTTAAATCATGAGACCATGCTGTCTAAAAAACGACGACCATTTCATGTCTCTCAAATGCTACACCACAAGTCAAAAACATCATAGAATATTTTCTGCCTTTCTTCATAAGTTGTTTCAAAAGCTTAACTCTCAACTGTACCTATAGACTCAGAATCATCAGGCACTACACTTTAACTTCTGAATTTGTTAGGCCCGCTATTGAGAGTCATCCGGCCCTGACTTGTCCCAATATGCGACCAACTCTACTGAATTTTTTTTTCTTATAACATATGAATACCCTCTCGATAAAGCACCAAGCTGGATCACTTCCCCCGAAGCCTGCACCTATACGAGGCATAAATCATGAATCTTCCCTCAAGTTTGAACATAAGCCAGTAAGGCTAACCATAACATGCATTCAACAATACATATACTCAAATTACCACTCATGGTCATTTCCCGTGGCCACAATAACCCATTAATATGCTATTATCCAGAATTCACGCAGGTAATTAACCATGCGACCCAATCGTAAGCGGTGGGACTCTCCCACTTAGCCCAAAGCTACTATTACACGACTCTCGAACACATTAGAACCATTCTCTCAAATCATTTACTCTTATTCAACTGCAATTCACTTGATCCAACGAACATAACCACCTGTGCCCTATTAGCACTCTAACACCATAGGGTATGACCTCATTCCAATACAACTAAATATCTTCCCGCCCCATGTACCGAGCATTCTTTACCACCGACAGCTTAAGACGTACTGTAATTCTCACACATCTATGAAACACCATGTAGCCTTTGTCAAAGTTTTCCCTGCTGATAATGAAATGTAGAATTACTATGGACATAGGAACATCAAAAGTCCAAAAGTCATACCCTACAAATCTCGACTCTTACTCATCAGCAAGTTTCAAAGAACTTTTGAATAGCACTTAAATACATCGCATGGCAAATTTGATATAACACATGACCCATAATTTGGTCTTTGATAGTGAAATTCTTTCACTTGGCACGAAGACATAAGATTCATCATGTTAATCCATGATACTAACCTTCATCATTTGTCCGACATCAACATAAGACAGCCCAAGACATTCATTTGGTACATGTACTTCTTAAGATAGTTAAACTCATTTCCCCCAGTATCTCTGGTGGTTGAATTCTTCGCTAAATAGATATCTCATATGAACCACATAGTCTTTATTACCACCAACTATCTTTAGATCTACATCCACCTTGTGATTCTACCATTACTGTGACGATTTGGCAGTTAAGTTAACCTTCTCAAGACCGTACTTATCAACCGAATGTTAGAACCTAGTGCACCCCCATGTGCACAGTTGAAAATCTCTCAATTCTCTTGCATTATCGATATAGATGACACGCGGTAACAATGGTTGAGTAAATTCTTGACTCCCTTGAAATCCCTCTGCAGTGTCACGAACCATCGGCGCATTCTTGACACCGAGTGCGCAATATCAATACACGAGTGGATGCAAAAGAACATATGATATAGGTTCCATCTGAATATATGGCGCAGGATAAGGAATTCAAAGAATTGAAGAGTTTCCTAAATAGTTACATAGCGCTTCGTAGATAAATACAGACGTCTCCACATCGATCATCGAGAATCTAAGTAACTGGTCTATGTCCTGTGACTCCTACGAACCTAGAGCTCTGATACCAACTTGTCACGACCCTAGTTCACCATTCGTGAACTTATCATGACGGCACCTAGTCTTCGCGACTATTAAGCCTAAGACGATGCGGAATGTACAAATTTGATGAGAACAAGAGATAAAGTAGTAGCGGAATAATGTAAAAGAAATGTAATATGTGTCACTCGGCACATACACTTCGCCAAAACACACTAAATAACATACTACCAAGACCCGAAAACCCACGGGCAACACAGACTAAGAAAGAGTACAACTGTGGCTCTATACATCAGGAAATGTCTATAGAACGAGAGTAAGGGAAATAACTGTTGTCACTAGTGAGAGTAGAAGGGGACTCCCGGGATCCGCAAACGTAGCAGATCATGTTTCGAGCCTCCTAAAGAGTTGCTAGATCACCTGAAATGTACCTGATCTGATATACCTGGATCAGCACAACAAAAGTGTGCAGAAAAGTATCGTGAGTACACCACAGCGGTACTCATAAGTGCCAAGCCTAACCTCGATGGAGTAGTGGCGAGAAAGGGCAGGGCCCTACCGAGAAAACAATAACATAATGATCAAAACAGTAATAAGCAGGAATAAGTAAGAATGAATCTGAAATAACAACAATGAAGTAATTACCTGCAACCGACTACGATTAGCTAACTACAAGAAACCAACACAACAAAAACTCAAATCAACAAGTCCAGGACCTATGGGAATTGAACCCACAGTCCATCTCTATATCAAACAACTCAGGATCTCCGGGAATTTAACCCGCAATCCCAATATTAGTATCTCTGGGTCTCCGGGAATCGAACTCGTATCCTGTATCTCAATATCTCAGGATCTCCGGGAATTGAACCCGCAGTCCGTATCTCTATAAATATATCAATAAACTCCAGGTCTGCGGGACTCGAACCCGCAGCCCTTGGATCTTTGTGAATCGAACCCGCAGTCCACAAACAATACCACTCCGGGTCTCTAGGAATTGAACCCACAGCCCTTGGATCTCCGGGAATTGAACCTGCAGTCCACCAACACAAACAATAAATAGGAACACATAGAGAAATATGATATGCATAACTACAACTTCACCAAAACTAGTGCCAACAATTATCAAGAGGTCCAAGTAAGACAATTAGGCATTTAGACAGATAAATCCCATCTAATCATGCTTTTCTAACGAATATCATGTAATGTCACAATTTAATCAGCTAAGAACAAAAATATCATGAATTGGACAATTCAAGTAAGGTGGGTTCCAACAATCTTCGCGTGTACACGCCCGTCACCTCGTGTACAAGGCATTTAAATTAACACATAATATCCTAGGGGTGAAGGTTCCCCCACACGAGGATAGACAAGCCACTTACCTCGATCAAGTTCAAGTCAGCCTGAAATCACACTCTTGCCACGAGTATCCGACTCCAAATAGCTCAAATCTATTCAATTACATTGCATATTGTAAATAAAAATTCAAGCAATTTATTCTACAATTAAATTCTAAGCTAATATGCAAAAATTTGTAGAATGACCAAAATGTCCCTCGGGCCCCACGTCTCAGAACCGGGTAAAATTTATTCCAGAAACCTTGCACTCTCACGAGTCTAACCATACCAAATTTATCCAATTTCGACACCATTTGGTCCTAAAAATCTTCAGTTTATATTTTTGAAAGATTCTAGAATTTCTTCCCAAATTCCATCTCAAATCACTAATTAAATGATGAATTCAATGATAGATTCATTTACTATAACCAAAACTGAGTTAGAATCACTTACCCCGATGAATTTCTTGAAAAACATTCGAACAATCGCCAAAATCCGAGCTCTATAGGTCAAAATATCAAATAAAACCCAAAACCTCGTATTTATGGAGTACCCCTCGGACTTCCGACAGTGCGGACAGCACAAAAATGACCACGGTCCGCGCCCAGGAAGTGTGGCCGCACAAAAATGGTCGCGGCCGGGCAATTTTTTGCTCTACAGTGACATGCTTTAGTATTTTGGCGATAACTTTAACTACAGATGTCCAAATTACAACTTCTTTAGCTTTCTGGATACAAGACACAAAGGGCTACAACTTTCGTTTTTGAATTACATACAAATGCTTTGGAGATCAAAAGATATGAGCTTCCGAAGTAGGATTAGTGATGTGCAGGTCTTCACGATCGCGCGCCCCCGCGCTAATAGGAGTGCGGTCAGCGCCCAAATGACAGCCCCATCCATTTTATAAGTTCCAGGATGTCCGTACTCGCTTAAAACTCACCCGAAACACATGTGAGGCCCTCGGGACCTCAACCAAAAGTACCAACGCATCCTAAAACATTATAAAAACTTGTTCCAATCATCAAAACACCTCGACTAATACTAAAATCATGGAAATACATCAAATTCAAGCCTATGTTCCTTTAAAACTTCCAAAATACACCTTCGGTCAAAAACCCAACCAAAACATGTCCGAATGACTTGAAATTTTGCACGCATATCCCAAATCATCTAACAAAGCTACATCAACTTTCGGAATTCCGTTCCGACCTTTGGATCAAAATTTCACCTATCAACCGGAATTGGCCAAAATACTAACTTTCGGCATTTATAGCCTAAATGATCTACGGACGTCCAAAATACATTCCAAACATGCTCTTAACCCCGAAATCACCTAACGGAGCTAACGAAACCATCGGCTTTCCATTCCTAGGCCGTCTTAACATTGTTCCGAAAATAGACCATTATTCAACTACAAAGCTCTCATTTAGGGACTAAGTGTCCCAAAACACTCTAGATTCTAGAACCGAACCGCCCGGCAAACCACAATAGCATAAATGAACTTAGGGAAATAGTTAAATTGGGGATCGAGGCGTAAATTTCAAAAACGACCGCCCGGGTCATTACACCTTTTGCTATATTTCTTTTCCGTTTTGTATACTTTCATATAAATGTCTTCTGTTGCATCTCCTTTCTATTAATTTGTTTCATTATCATGGTCGAGTCGAGTATTAGATTAATGGGTGTTATCATTTGAAATTAGTGTTTTTCAAATTCTTTTTTTTATGGTTCGAGATCAGTAACAAGTTTAGTTCATATTTTTTGAATTATGCTCATTAATGTTCATGATTGAGTCTAAGATGTTAAGTGTGTATATTTGATTTCTCTTATTGTAGCTTGGTCTTCGCCAAACCAATTAGTGCTCATAGTTTGATCTATTACTATTAAGATAATTATGTTTAGTTCGTATTGTGATATTTGATCCCTTGTAAAATCCAATGTCATTCTTTTTAGGTTATCTTTAGCTTGTGAGAAACTTAACTATCCATGTTTAACTTAGCTATAGCTTAAATTTAGTCTTAGTTTGTTCCAATAATTCATTTGTAATTAGTTTAGGAGAATTGGTCATAGCTGTTGTAGTTCAGTTTTTAAATTGGACGAAATTTTGTTATAATTGGATTAGGGTCAGGACAGTAATTCCAGTAGGGTGCTAATAATTTTAGGGGGTAATTAGCACTAATTGATGGCTGCTAATCAACAACATTAGGGGTTTGTCTAGGAGGATGCTAATTTAGGTAGAGGGTACACTTTTATTATTAATTAATGTGAGTGGAAATTAGGTACCTATTTAATATTGAAAAAGGACTAAGCTGTGGGGAGGCAAAGGCACCAATTGTATGCTTATAAAAGGCAGCAAAATAGATTTGAAAAAAAACAACAGACACACACTAAAAAAAAAACTTTGCAAAAGCTTGGAGACATTGAGGGTGAGAGAAAACGTATAGAGATAAAGTATACATTCTGCTATAAAAAAATAAAATAAAAATAGAGGTTGAGGGAGTTTGTAAAAGGAAACATAGGCTATGTTTTTATATTTAAATTCAGTCTTTGAGCATTTGAAAACAGAAATCTAAGTTTCCTATTTTATCACTTCTATTTCTTCCGTTCTGCCTCGCGATTGATGTTGTGTTTCTGGGATTTCACTAGAGTTTCAAGTAAATTTTCTAAGTGTGTTATTCCTGGTCTGCATTGGTTGTTTGTTGCTGTGTTATTGCTTGGTCTTTCTGAAACTACAACTGGATTCTGGGTTCATTTCTGTTAGTTGCTGTTGTGTGTTGCTGCTTGTTTACTGTCAAGTTGTCATTGATCCTTTCTCTACAATTGGCTATTGAAATTCCAGTTCCAAAGATCAACTTTCTGCTATTATTTGGCCTTGTTTTAAGAGTGTTGCACTGATTTGTTGTCCTTTTCCTTCTTCTTCTATGAATCCTCACTTTCCAGGTATGTCCTCAAAATTCGAAGTGTTGTAATCGAATTGGCATGTACCTCTATAAACTTTTGAGTGGAAAAATGAAGGTCTAAAATACACATCATGTAAATTCCCATGCTTATGGACATGAAATGAAGAGAATGAGTGATTCTCCATGTATTTTCATATAGGATTTCATGTATTGTAGGATAAACTTTCATTTGTACCTAATTGGACTGTTTTGGACTATTAAACATGTGGTTGTTCAGCTGTAATATTAGCCTTTGTATAATTTAATACTTGTTTTAGTTTAACTTTTTAAAAGAAATCAGAAGTAGTATGGATTTGCAATTAGTTTCAAGCTGCATGCACGCCTCAAATGACTTTATATAGCAGTAGTTAGTATCAGTAGTTTAGTTTATTAAGTCGACATCTTCGTTTTACATTGACTTTAATGTTTCAGCGTGGGTGTTAATCATTTTAGGTTAAACCATTGAATCCCATATAAACTGGTATAATCACTTTAGGTTGGTACCTATATCAGTAGTTTACTTGATTTAAACATGCACCATCACTTTGACTGATTGGGGTTAACTAGTTGTTTGATAATCAATGTTGATTTAAAATGATTGTGCATATTTCTATAAAAACGGATCAATCTCAGATTTCTGGGCCTATTATGAGCCCAGATAGCTCGATTTCTTGTGCAAATGAATTTGGGCTTGCGATTGAAGCCAAGAAACATTGTTCTCTTCCTTTGGGTTGTTTGGAGTGTTAGCCCAATTGATATATTGTTTATTAATCAGAATTATTAAACCCGGGTCGAGGCCCAACACTTGTGAATAGCCTTGCAAGGCTGGTGGTGACTCTCATGTTACTAGGGCCGCTTTCAAAGCCCAAAATTGCCGAGGGTCTGAATTTATATGAGTTCATGAGCCAAAATATAGTAGGTCTTAAACAATACTCATTAATTTGGCCCTTTTAGAGACAAGATCAATAAAAAATAAGAGTTTTCTTTAGGATGTCCTTAAAATAAACGAGGTGTGCAACGTCGAATAAAATAACAAATTGTGTGGCCCTTTTTAGTTACTTCTTTCAAAATATTTTAGTCCTCGGGAAGTGCCATTAAGCGAAATTCATGGATTCCCGTAAAGCTAAATAATACGCTAGTTGCCTTAGGTCAGGCATTTAATAATATCACCTTCTTAAACTCGTGTGCACAGTTATGTGACCCAAATCCAAATCTCAACGAAGTTGAAATGTATCAAAAACCACGGGTGCATTTATGTACCGTGGTTCGAGACGTATTTTTATGACGTTGTAATTCTCTTTAACTAATAAATAAGAACGGTTCACGATTAAAAATCACATAAATTGGAACACGTACTAAAATCAAATAATAAGCCAAATATAACAGTTGAGCGACCGTGCTAGAACCACGGAACTCAGGAATGCCTAACACCTTCTCCCGGGTTAACAGAATTCCTTATCTGGATTTTTGATTCGCGGACTGTTAAACAGAGTCATTCTTTTCCTCGATTCGGGATTTAACCGGTGACTTGGGACACCGAAAATCTCCCAAGTGGCGACTCTGAATTGATTAAATAAATCCCATTTCGACTATCCTTTAATTGAAAAAACTCCCCTCGTGCCCTCGCGGGTTAGCGGAAAAAGGAGGTGTGACAACTCTGGCGACTCTGCTGGGGAAAACTCTAAAACCCAGCACCACTGGTTCATGGTTAGAAATTCGAGCTTAGAATAATTGTTGTATTTGGCTTTGTTTAATTAGCTAATATTTTTATATGATATATGCTAATATGCAAAATGATAAATTTTACCTCTTTGATATTATTTGAACTGTATATATAAACTGTGCCGAAACCTTTCTCTTCTCACCTTCGGGGACATGCTTACTGGTTGAGACTCCCTATTCTGTTAGTGTCTTACCTTAAAATAAGAAAGAGGCTCGGAATGTTTCTAAGCCGGCTAGCCTTTTGGTTCCCAGAAAGGAGCTCCTTCCTCGACTCGAGTTGTCTGCTTTGGTACACGGTCTAGAAGAAATACCCAGGTTTTTAACATAGTATAACAAAATATCATGCCTGATCCCTAGTAGGAACACTTATTTTCATCATGTTGCATTTGACTTAGGGGACTCAACACAGGGGTTGGGTTCGTCTAGGACAGGCAACCTGAAATGAAAAGACCATCCTGCTGCATCCTGTTTTATGCATTTATTTGCTTTGGACTTGCATGCTGACCGGGTTTTAAATACTGGGGAAAACGAAAAAAATGTAGAGAGATAAATACTTATTTTAGAATAACAATGCTCAAGTAGTGTCGAAACTCTGCCGGATTTTCGAGAAAATAAAAAAAATGTTTTTATAGTTTATTTTATTTGCCAACAAAAATGATAAGTTTTTATTTTTTTTAAAATTGTTCGCTTTATTTGCCAAAACAAATGTGTGTGATTTTGTTTCCAAAAATAGTTTAACTGTTTGGCAATAAAATAATTTATTTTGTTTACCAATAAAAAAAATGCAAAAAAGGGGAAAAATATTTTGGCTGCAGATATAATTTGTTTTATATATTTCACCAAACTACGCGGTTTTGATTCTCACCGGATGTGAGATATGTAGGCAACCTCCATCGGTTCCAACTTCCTATTTTGCAAAAAATAGCCAAAAATGTCAAAATTAATTTTTCGTCGTAAATAAATCGGTGATGCCATTTTTGAAAAACAGCCGAATGTTCCCAAAAGGGACGTCGGAAGGCTAATTTTGTACAAACAACCACCTTTTGGTCAATTTTTTTTAGATTTTGGCCGATTGACGCACATAGCCTTAAAATCTTCGTCTCCGAAGCACTGAAAGGTCGTGTTTGCAAAATTTGGTCTTTTAAGTTTTTTTAGAAAAAATGTGTCAGAGTCAAATAAAAGTTTTTCTTTGTCTAAAATCACCTAATAAATGTGCAGGATGAGCACAATTCAAAATGAACCCTTTTCAATCCTCACTAAAATCTCGATCCAATTGCAATTATAGTGGAATGATTTGGGCAAAGAAGGGCAAGACGAAATCAAAAAGTATTTGAAGGGTCTCACGGGTTTGCTAGAAATCAAGCCGCGAGGGGATATTATAAGAGCATTGATCGCCTACTGGAACCCAGCACACAATGTCTTTCGCTTTGACCACTTCGAACTCACCCCGACTTTGGAAGAAATTGCCGGGTATATTGGAAACACTGACATACAATTAGGACACCAATATCCAGTTGCTCCAAGGGTTGTCGTTGTGCATCAATTTTTAGACTCGTTGAAGATAATCAGAACAGTACATAACCCAGATTTAGCACAAGGTTTTTGTACTCTAAGCTTCATCTACCTAAGATACGGCCATGGGGAGGTTTCAATAAACCAGATAATAAGTTCTGCAACAAGAGTAACCGCCAAAAATGGGATGAGCATAGACGAGTAGCCTTCATGATAACCTTTTTGGGACTTCTAGTGTTCCCAAGGAAAGACGGGAATATTGATATAAAGATAGCCGGGATCGTCATTACTTTGCTCACCCAAGACGAAAGCACTCTTGCCCCATGATTGTATCAAATATCTTCCGAGCCCTTACAGCTTGCAAAGCCGGGAAAGTCTTTTTTTAAGGGTGAAATTTGTTGCTGCAAATATGGATGATCGAGCACTTGTGTCACCGTGCCCAATTCCTGAGCTATGGTTCTACTGAGAAAACCTGTATAGAGGAGTTCTACACAAGGATCGAGGGGGGCACTTTACCTGAAGGAATCTCGGCATGGACATCATACTTCCTGGCTCCCAATGCAAGTCAAATACAGTGGACGTTGGGTTGGTCACCAATTGATAAAATCATATATATGCCAGCAGCTAGGTCTCATTTTCTTTTAATGGGGCTCAAGAGAATTCAACCTTATGCGCCCTATCGGGTTTTGAGGTAACTCGGAAGATGCCAGATAATTTCTAAAGATGAAGATCTGAGTACCCAGGTTATTGAAATCGGTCCTGACGGCCAATTCCCAGAGGCAAGAGTCCGCCATATCTGGAGCAAATGTCAATATCTAGAGGCAAACAATTGTGTGTCAGATCGGGTTAAAAGAGAGATTTCACCTAGATATCACGCTTGGTATAAAGGGGAAGAATCATGCGGGAGACCGGCCGAAAGACTTCACCTCAAAGAGTTCGCGGAGTCATCACAAGAACACTGGGATTGGTTGGCAAAAAAGAAGGTTACAGGGCAAAGATTAGCAAGATGGAGCAACAGATTAGGGACCTGCAATTTGAAAAGAATATGCAAGTTGCCGCCGATGGAGGGGACAAAAAGGAACTGGCCCAAGAAAATGAGATGTTAAAGGCCCAAATCAAACAATTAATAGAAGATGCAGAAAACAAACCAAGAAATCCATCTGACAGTAGATTAATAGAAAGGTTAGAAGATCAAGCCTTTGACCTCCAAAGGGATTTGGAAATATCTGAAGCAGTGATAGCAAGGATCAGATCTAGATAGACGAGGAGCATAGAGAAAAGAGTAAATCGGCTGCGATAGATAAAAAGGGACTATGAAGGGAGCATCTATGCATTAAGAGAAACAATATCCACCCTGGAAGAACGTCATTCCAGACAAATAAGTTTCATGGCCGATAGGAAACATTGTCATAACCTAATGGCCCAAATGGAGAAGTAGATGCAGAAGCTTCAAAATCAACTCTTCCACAACGCTTAGGAGTTAGGAATGAAAAATCAACAAATTGAGTGAATGCTTGTCAAAAAAGACAGGGTCAGCAGAAGAATTGAAGAGATTGGGCATTACATCACGATGAGGTGCCTGGAATGTGAGCAAATGCCTCGACCTAGCCTCTTCGCTTCATTCATGGGTTATGTCCATCAAATCATGGATGAATTGAGAAGCTTGCAAAGGGACCTTGCGCCAAAGCCCGCGGAAAGTCCGAAATGATGCCTCGCGGGCACCAAAACTCAAAGCCCTAATGTACCCTTAGTCCAAGTCTTTTGTTTGTCAAGTCTGTCATCTTCATTTTGAATTTATGTTGTTAGTGTGAAAAATGGTTGGTTTGTAATCACAATGTTGTCAATAAATAAAAAGTTCCTGAAATTTTGTGGTTATTTTGTTTCACATTAGAACTACGCTCGATCTGATTCAAGCGGGGACATGATACGTAGGCAATCTATATAAGAATCGATCATCACCTTTGAAATGAATAAAATAAGCCGGTATGATGCATG
This sequence comes from Nicotiana noctiflora, assembly GCA_032618575.1. Classification (NCBI taxonomy): domain Eukaryota; kingdom Viridiplantae; phylum Streptophyta; class Magnoliopsida; order Solanales; family Solanaceae; genus Nicotiana; species Nicotiana noctiflora. The sequence goes on from JASVEL010011850.1 coordinate 28,838, forward strand.
CGATCAAGGAAAATGGCATGGTAGAAATTGTTAAAATGCTTAGGTGCATGTATATCCCAATATGCAATAATATATCTGTTGAAAATCTAACACTAACAAGTTTGTTGTTTTTCCAGTAGAATTCAGTTAGTTGTTAGAAGTGAGCTGGCATCACATAGATATCAGACAAGATCAAAGGGACCTATACCTAAAAGTATGACTGGGTCAGATCACAACATTGAGTCAGAAAAGGCAATGACTCAAATGCTCAAAGAGGCCTTAGAAAAAATGGAAAAAATGCAGTCTGAAATGAATGAAATACAGTTGGCGCTGGCCAAAGCGCCAAAAGGTCCCGAGACACCCGCTACTCCTACCTTCCCGCCAGGATATACCCCATAATACCTTCCTCCCAGTCCCTCAACAAGCTTCCCAGGCCATCATTACTACCAGGGAAGGGACACTTATGACTCCCAAGCTCCACCATCTAATCAAAACCCTCCTCCACCTAATGTCCCTATCTTTGTGGCACATTCCCCAGCTCCATTGCACAAATCATCAAGTGAGCCATTGTTTCAGGTTCACGACACTCAATACTATCCCCCTAAACCCATGTTCAGAGTACCCGAACCACCCATCTATACTCTTCCCTCTTAGGTCCCGACAGACAAGCCGGCCAAGAGCCTAGAGCAGGAAGAGATGATGAAGAAAGTCAAAAGTCTGGAGCAGTCCTTCAAAAACATGCACGTGATAGGAAATTAGGTTAGTGTGGCGTATAAAGATTTATGCCGTTTCCTTGATGTATAACTACCAGAGGGATTCAAGATGCCCAAGTTTGATCTATACAAAGGGAATGGTGATCCCATGTCTAATCTGCGAGGATTTTGCAGCAAGATGAGGGAAGCGGGTGGAAAAGACAAGATGCTGATAGCTTATTTCGGACAGAGTTTGAGCGGATCTGCCTTAGAATGGTACACAAGGCAAGACCCGAGCAGGTTGTATACTTGGGATGATCTGGCACAGGCTTTCGCCGGGCACTTTCAATATGATTTGGAGATAGTGCCAGACCATCTCACGTTATTAGAACTTGAGAAGAAACCGGGGGAAAGCTTCAGGGAATTTGGATTTCGCTGGAGAGAACAGGCGGCTAGAGTTGATCCTCCGATGAGAGAGGGGGAGATGGTAGATTACTTTCTACAAACGCTCGAGCCAACCTACTTCAGTCACTTGGTGACATCAGTAGGAAAATCTTTCAATGAAGTTGTCAAGATGGGAAGCATGGTAGAAGAAGGATTGAACACAAACAAAATAATGAGCTATTCGGCAATTCAAGCCATTCAGAGCGGCACAGGAGGTGCGCTCGGGAAAAAGAAAAGTGAAGATGTCATAGCAATAGAGGCTGGCAATTGGTCCAGATCCAGAGGTTCTTCACCCCAATACCAATCCAGACCTCCTCACCCAAATTACCCCCACATTCTAAATTATCCTCCACAATCATATTACCTACCACAAGAACAGCCTTTTTCAGTCCATCAAGCACAAGCCTACACCCAACCTCTGGCACGCCCATAATGGCGCGTGCCAGCTCCACATAATACATACCCAGCTCCACGTAATTCATACCCAGCTCCACAAAATACCTACCCACCACCAAGGGCATACAGAAATCCTGTGAGGCCAGGATTTCGGAGGAATCAGGCGTTCAGGAATGAAAGGATTCAGAGGTAGAGAACATTCACTGAATTAGGAGAAACCTATACTGACTTGTTCTACAAATTAAAATAGATAGGTTTGTTGAATCCTAGTGAATCCAGATTTCCAAATCCCTTGCCTCAAAATTTGGACCACTCGGTACACTATAAATATTATTCGGGATCTCCTGGACATGACACCGAGAAATGTTGGAAGTTGAAACATGCGATCCAAGATCTTATCGATACTAATAAGATTGAGGTTTAGGCACCCGAGGCACCCAATATTAACCAAAACCCCCTACCAGCCCACCACGAAACCTAAATGATTGACATTGTACGTGGAGAGGGAGAACCCAAGAAGGCATTACAGATAATGATGATGATCCGGGCTAGTGCAAAAGAGAAATCAACCAGTGGGGAAGTGGAGGTACCAATAATGAGGGGGGATGTTAAACCAGTAGTAATATTGGGAAAGAACCCATCTGCCACTACAAAGACAACAAAATTGGTAGTGTCTGGAGTGTCATCTGCACCTGTGGTGGTTGTGAAAGAAGTTTGTAGGGAACCGGTCATCATAAAGTCGGTATTCCAATTCCCTGTGAACGATAGCAAGGCCGTGCCTTGGAAGTACGAAAAGGCAATGGTGTTGTACAAAGGAAAGTCACTAGAAGAAGATAGTTGCGAGGCCCAGGGGTTGACTCGATCGGGAGGATGTTTTGCTCCCGTATAGTTGAGGAGATCTAACCCCACATCTGTACTCGATCGGGACGATGTTTCTAAGTGTGATATTCCTAGTCTGCATTGGATGTTTGTTTCTGTGTTATTGCTTGGTATTTCTGAAACTACAACTGGATTCTTGGTTCATTGTTGTTAGTTGCTGTTGTGTGTTGCTGCTTGTTTACTGTCAAGCTGTCATTGATCCTTTCTCTACAATTGGCTGTAGAAATTCCAGTTCCAAAGATCATTTTTATGCTATTATTTGGCCTTGTTTTAATAGTGTTGCACTGATTTGTTGACCTTTTCCTTCTTCTTCTTTGAATCCTCACTTTCCAGGTATGTCCTCAAAATTCGAAGTGCTGAAATCGAATTGGCATGTACCTCTATAAATTTTTGAGTGGAAAAATGAAGGTCTAAAGTACACATCCTGTAAATTCCCATGCTTATGGACATGAAATGAAGAGAATGAGTGATTCTCCATGTATTTTCATATAGGATTTCATGTATTGTAGGATAAACTTTCATTTGTACCTAATTGTATTGTTTTGCACTATTAAATTTGTGGTTGTTTAACTGTAATATTAGCCTTAGTATAATTTAATACTTGTTTTAGTTTAACTTTTTAAAAGAAATCTGGATTTGCAATTAGTTTCAAGCTCCTTGCACGCCTCAAATGACTTTATACTACAGTAGCTAATATCAGTAGTTTAGTTTATTAAAGTCGACATTTTCATTTTACCTTAACTTTAATGTTTCAGTGTAGGTGTTAAACATTTTAGGTTAGACCATAGAATCCCATATATGCTGGTATAATCACTTTAGGTTGGTACCTATATCAGTAGTTTACTTGATAACTGATTGGGGTTAACTAGTTGTTTGATAATCAATGTTGATTTGAAATGATTGTGCATATTTCTATAAAATCGGATCAATGTCAGATTGTTGGGCCTATTATGAGCCTAGATAGCTCGATTTCTTGTGCGAATGAATTTGGGCTTGCGATTGAAGCCCATAAATGTTGTTCTCTTCCTTTGGGTTGTTTGGAGGGTTAGCCCAATTGATATACTGTTTATTAATCAGAATTATTAAACCCGAGTCGAGGCCCAGCACTTGTGAACAGCCTTGCAAGGCTGGTGGTGACTCTCATGTTACCAAGGCCACTTTCAAAGCCCAAACTTGCTGAGGGTCTGAATTTATATGAGTTCATGAGCCCAAATATAGTAGGTCTTAAACAATACTAATTAATTAGGCCCGTTTAGAGACAAGCTCAATAGAAAATAATAGTTTTCTTTAGGATATTCTTAAAATAAACGAGGTGCGCAACGCTGAATAAAATCACAAATTGCGTGGTCCTTTTTAGTTACTTCTTTAAAAATATTTTAGACCTCGGGAAGTGCCATTAAGCGAATTTCATGGCTTCCCGCAAAGCTAAATAATACGCTAGTTGCCTTAGGTCAGGCATTTAATAATATTACCTTCTTAAACTCGGGTGCACATTTATATGACCCAAATCCAAATCCCAATGAAGTTGAAATATGTCAAAAAACAACGGGTACATTTATGTAACGTGGTTCGAGACGTATTTTTATGACGTTGTAATTCTCTTTAACTAATAAATAAGAGCGGTTCACGATTAAAAATCACATCAATTGGAATACATACTAAAATCAAATAATAATCCAAATATAACAGTTGAGCGACCGTGCTAGAACCACCGAACTCGGGAATGCCTAACACCTTCTCCCGGATTAACAGAATTCCTTATCCAGTTTTCTGATTCGTAGACTGTTAAAGAGAGTCATTCTTTTCCTCGATTAGGGATTTAACCGGTGACTTGGGACATCATAAATCTCCTAAGTGGCGACTCTGAATTAATTAAATAAATTCCGTTTCGACTGTCCTTTAATTGGAAAAACTCCCCTCGCTCCCTCGCGGGTTAGCGGAAAAAGGAGGTGTGACAGGGATTGTCAGACATAGTTTGTATATATGTTTCCCACATCGAAAACTACCATAGATTTTGGAGGCCTTAAAAGGCTAAGCCCACTAAGTCATATAAAATGAGTATTTGACATACTTCTAAAAGTATGTGTATATATATATATATATATATATATATATATATATATATATATATATATATATATATATATATATATATATATATATATATATGACTTGGACTTGGACTTGGGGCTTGGGTGTGGGCCGAGTCGGACCTTTAAATAAAGGTTTTATTTTTGTATTTATTTTTTGGAGCAATTTCTGGTTTTTTTTAAATGTGAATTTAAATGGAACAGACATAACTGTTCGTATAAGAGTGTGACTTTTAAGAAAAGTCTTCTCTTGAATTCTATAAATATAAGGAGACTTCAAGAGCAGCGATATTCAATTTGCATATGTAATTCTGGCTTTGTTGTATCTTGACAGAGAATTGCTTGTAATCTCTTAAAGTGTATACGAGCAATATCTCTTGAAATATAGTGATTTTTCACTGCTCAAAGCTATTCTTATCTTTTAATCTTCTGTAATTTTATAACAGCTTTCTAATAAGAAATACCCTTTATTCCTCTTCCACCAAATTCAAGGACAGAGCAAAAAAGCCTCGTAGTACAACCATTGAACTCTCAATATCCCCTTCTATATATGACAAATTATTAAAGATACCTACGTGGTCATACATTTATGAAAGTGGGTGGATGGATTAATTAAAAGGTATCACAATATGATTGGATGCTATCCTTTTCTCTATCATTGGTAAAAATGATCTTCTTTTCAATCACTGTCTTGTATATGCTGATAAGGAACACATCTCGAGGATATGATCATCTTATGTGCGGATATCTTCAACTAGGAAAAATCCACCTCTCTCAATTAGTTTTTACAACCTAGCATCCCGTATATGCTTCGGGAGCTATTCGGATTAGCATCGAAAAATTCTATTTTGAGGTTGAAGTGCTTTCTACCAAAGGCGACTCTAAGGATATGACCATCTTATGCTCATATCTTTAACTATAAAAAGTCCACCTCTCTTAGTTTTTCGCCACCTGGCATCTAGTTTTTGCGTTGGGAGTCGACCAATCTTGTTTAGCGTCGAAAAGAATTCTACTTTGAGGATTAAAGTGCTCCCTACTAGAGACAATTTTATTTTCAAGGCATAAATCCAAGATCTCTAATTAAGAATGAATGGGAATTACAACTCCACCTTAATTTTTGGTGGTATCTACCTCTCTTAATTGTTAATCAGCCATTAATTTCCTTTAAAAAAGATTTTAACAATTCTAAAACAACAAAAAGCATATATCTTAAAGCCCCCTTATTCCTATGGGAAATTTTTAGGTAACATTAGCATAAGTTTTAGGTACTACTAGTGTATATATTGAACAAATTAAGGCACGAGCTTGGTTTTCTATGCCAATTGGGTTGAAGAATCGTCGTGCAAAACTACTCTTTGCATACGTGAGCAGCAGCGGACACATGCATGCACAAAGGCTCACACGCGCACTGGCATATGTTTCGTGGTATAGAATATATCGTGTATTTATACCAACCAAATGAATATAGAATATTTGTTTCACATATATACCTTGTTATTAATAGTTAATCATGGTTAAGATATTTGTTTTACATATATACCTTTTTAACACCTAATCATGGTAATAACAGGCAAGGGTACTAGAGCTTGAATTTAAGGTATGGATTTGGTCGAAATCAGTAAAATTAGTCCAACTTTATATTTATTTTAAAAATTAATTTAATATATATTAATTTAGACCCACTAACTTAAAAAATTGAAATCTCAAACCTATAAACTTGCTTTATATCTTGGTTTTACCCAATAAGATTGAATAATGCACTTATGTAGAAAGGCAGTAAAATGTCACACAAGAATAGTGATGCATGGCTTGTGTTGAAATAAATTACTTTGTTTCATTACGATTCAAACGTTAGTTTTTCAAATATGAAAATCATATTTTTGAATTCACAACAAATTAAAATTAATTATATGTTGATCCTAGCTAGTACTCTGAAGTGCTTTATTCTTTAACATGAATTTGAAAGCGATTCATTCACTCTTTAGTTTTCTTAACTAATATATATTAAACACTAATTATATACGATTATATATATGTTATACGTGTTTTATATATATCGAATACATCTGATCTATCGACTATTCTTAATTTAGCTAGTTGGATGCGCGATAGGGGAATAACCTACAAATGAAAATTGATTGGAGAATATGAATCGTACATAAGTTAAAAGTTAAAACTAAAGGTTTGTATATCATTGACCTTTGCTTCTTGGTTAATAGTTTTTCATCCTCATCTACTAGAGAATCCCATTGCTTGGTGTATAGTAACATCCATTGGGTGTGCTTTTTAAGATTAGACAGAGACGCGAATCCAGCATATAGCATATGGAATCACGTGAATTTAGTAGTTTTTGTATATAATCTGCATATATATATTAAAAATTTATTATATATTTATAAATATTCAATTGTTAACTCATTAGCTATTGTATATTAATTTGAATTGTTATAGAAACTCATTACTTCAAATCTTGAATCCTTGACATTATTTCCTCGTAGCATATACATACATATAAAGCAAAACACCCCAAAAAATGAGCAAAAGATGCCCTGTGAAGGAATTAAAAGTGAGACACTTATATAAACATTGACTTTCAGCAATCATGCAAATCATAAAACTCACTATTTTGATGGTCTTTCATTTGGAATTTCTTTTTGGGGGTGGAGGGGGTGCAACTAGGCCTATGCAGTAATGCATCGTGCGGTCGGTCAATGCTCAAAGATTCCACGCTATCATGGGAGGCGAATTAAGAATTTAAAATTTGAGTTTATTTGGCCAAGCTCTTAAATATGCTTATTTTGAAAATTATTTGTAACGACTTGATTGGTCGTTCTGAGCATTTGAACTTTGCTCGATTATTTGAGCGTCTGAGTAGCTCCGTATTGTGAGCACATAATTTTTGCCTCGCATAATTTCCTCCTATAGGATTGGTAAAATTAGGATTTTTCCTTTAATTATTTAATTTTTTACGAAATAATTGCATAATTTTTGTGTTTGTTTGTATTTTTTTGTGCATGTTTAATTTATATAACTCGTGAAAAATTCAAAAATAGTGCATTTGCATTTAGGCCTAATTTTCTACTTTTTAGGATAATTAGTTATTTTATATTTCAAAAATATCAGAAAATAACAAAAAAATATCTCTTTTTACAATTTTTACTTTTAAATTAGTTACATTTTGATTTTAATTTAGGACTTAATTTTTGTAAATACTATGAGGGTTAATTAGTTTGTGTTGTTAAATCATTTTAGTTTTAAGGTTAAATTTTTGTTTTGTTTTAATTTTTGAAAAGAAAAGAAATTTAAAAAAAAAACAAATTGAGCTTTTAAATAAAGATGCTTGAATTTGGGCTGGCCCAAACTTGAACCCGTCCAAAACCCCTTTACCCATCCCATACCGCGTCTGACCCGGTCCAGGCTCCCCTTTGACACATAAATGACGTAGTTTCATTTAAAACAAATCCCAGTTGTCGAGGTTTCTTGATCGAACTTCTGGGAAACTACATTTTTTTGATATAACAGTGTCCTAACGCCCCCCAGCCCCGTATCTCGTCTCTCTCACCTCACCAAAAGACTCCACCATCTCCGTCATCAGCCATTGTCGAAAATCGCATACGCGGTGGTGAGTCTCCGTTCGCCACCAAAAATATACCATAGATTCTCCTCATTCTCCTCTTTCCAAATCCACAAACCTTTTCCCTCGAATCCCAGCCAAACCTCTCAAATCTTGAATCGAACAAGGACGGCTTAACCCTAATTCCTCTAATCGACCTCAAATTAACACCCATTGACCACCATGACCCCCTCATCCCAGATACCTAACCTATTTCCCTCAAATCACCACAAACCCTTTGAATTTTAGATCAGAGAATTGAAACCAAGTTTCAAAAGTTCCGGGCTCCAGTTCTATTTAAAGATTATGGTCGATTGTGATGTTATTCCTTTAATGTCATAGTCAACCAAAATTCCATGAAAGTTGAAGATTCGGATTCATTCTTTCGTTCGTTTGAGTCTTAGTAAGTATTTTCCTTTTCTTTCTTTCTTTTATTTTTTTCTTATCTAGCTTTTGTTCTCTTCTGCATCTATTTCTTCTTCTTGTTTTTCTTCTTTATTTTTTAGTTTCCCAGAAACTTTGTACTTGTTATTCTTCATAAAAATTAGTTTTGCATATTTCTTTTTTTTTTTTTGTATTATTATTTTAGCTTGTTAGTTATTATTTAGTTAGCTAATGAATGTTTTAGCTTAGATGGCTGTCCTGTTTGCATTTCCATTATTTTTCAAACTTCAAGTAGGCCAGTGTTAGTTTGGAATTTTGGGACCTCTGACCCCTTTAGAAGAAAAGGGCAAGCCCAATTATGCAAATTGACCCACACCCGTTTAAGTCCAATGTAAAATTTAGGGGTAATTAGGGTTAGATTGGGAGTTAGCCTTAGACAATCTTGCAGTAACAAAAATAGGAAGCCCCTAGAAGCTTCTAGCAAGGACTTGTAATCAAATTTCAGATGGTAACTTGAAAAACAAGTCAACAATTCGGGGACCTAAGGGGTAAACACAAACTTGCAGAGCTGCCCTAATTTATAGCCTATAAAGGCATCCTTTCCTTGCTATTAAAGACATATTAAAAAAAGAGCTAAAAATAGAGGAATAGAGGCGGCTAAAAATTACAAAAAAAAATTCATTGTTATATTAGGAAAATCCCTAAAATTCCTGTGATATTCATTCTAAAATAATTCATGAATAGCAGAAGGTTTAAAACAAGTTGAATCCATTGGTATTCAAGGGGTTTATTATACTTTTTCTTGGTTTTTGATTGTTGGTTTTTTTGTCGACACTGTTGGGGTTTCTGTCACGACCCGAATTTTCCCCTAACATCGGGATCGTGATGACGCCTACTCGTGGTAGCTAGGCAAGCCACTGTATTCAACATTTTCCTGTTTCTACCAATATTTCATACTCAATTTTATTAACAAGAACCATAACATTAATTGAATAAATGCGGAAGACTTATCAAAATAGAAATAGGCAGTACCAAGGTAGAACAATACTGTAAATCCTCTATCCAAGACGTGGAGTCACCAACTCACGATCTACTACTGAATACTACACATAAAGGTCTGAAAGAAAATAACATAAATCTGTTTGTCTCGGAATAAAGAGTCTACAGCTAATAACATAAATAAGAGGAAGAGACGTCGGGCCCGCGGACGCCTGCAAGCTACCTCGATCTCGATATGCTCCACTCCCACGCAAGGAACAACTGCTGCTGCTCCTGATCAATACCTGGACCTGTGTAAACATGCACAGAAGTACAGTATCAGCACAATCCGACCCCATGTGCTGGTAAGTGCCTGACATATCCCGGCGAAGTAGTGACAAGCCTAGGACCAGACACCCACATATACCTATGCAGATCTACATATATATGTACACCACGAGATAACAAGAAATATCATGTAAACAAAACCAACAAGAAATCTCATAAGAGGGAAACTCAACAGTTAACAACATGTATTGGATCAACAAAGGAAACAGGTAATATCAAGTCAAGGAATAGCAAATAGTTGCACGGCATTACCCTTCGTGCTTTTACTCTCATTCACACCAAATAAGCAAATAAAGTGCACGGCATCACCCTTCGTGCTTTTACTCTCATCTTCACATCCATGGCACGGCATGATCCTTCGTGCATGGTTTAATAACAAGGCACGACATTACCCTTCGTGCATAATCAATATCACAAAGCACAGCATGATCCTTCGTGCATAATCAATAACAAGGCACATCATTAACCTTCGTGCAATAACAGTAATACAAGGCACGACATCACCCTTCGTGCATTTTCACTCTTCCTCACCCAAATAACAATCACAGTTAAGGGCAGAGAATGAAAACAATAAATCATGAACCGTCCCGGCAAGGGACACAATAATCATCACAACAAGTCCCGGCAAGGGAAAACAATATTTCACTTCACAATAAGTCCCGGCAAGGGAAAACAATGTATAATTCACAACCCGGCAAGGGTTCAACAATTCATCTTTAAAATATATCACAGCAAATATCAACAACGACTCACGGCCATGCTAGACACCAGTGTACGGATGCTCGTCACCACAACCCATACACCGCACTCGAACACATAGGACATAGCACATAATCCTATTCCCTCAAGCTAGGATAGAACAAACACTTACCTCTAGACTTGAAGTCCAAATTATTCTTCAATTATAGCTTTTTCCCCGAATTTCCGATTTCAACTAGCTCGAATCTAATCACAAGTGATTCCATTACATTAATAAATACTAAATAACTTGGTTTGAATGCTTAAAAATGGTTTCTCAAAGTTTACCCCAAAATTTCCCAAAACGTCCCTGGCCCACGTGGTCGGTACTCGGGGTTCAGACCAAAATCCGGTTACACATTCCCCCACGAGTTCAAATATACAATTTGTTTCAAATCTGACCTTAATTCGAGGTCCAATTACCCAATTCATGAAAACCCTAGGTTCTACCGAAAAACATGAATTTCTACCATGAAAGCCTTTGATTTCTATTGAAAAACATGTTTAATGTTGTTAGGAATTGAAAGAATTAAGTAAAACGTGACTTACAATTGCTTTGGAGTGAATTTGGCCTTGAGGGTTCGTGTGTAGTGTGTGGGTGCTTGAAAGAATGAAGAATGAACTGAAAAATTCATTTAAGTGTAAAATTGCATAGCTGCGGGTATCGCATTTGCGAACATTTGTTCGCATTTGCGAACATTTGTTCGCAATTGCGAACACTACAGGTCTGGGGTCTGATGCTCTCACAATTGCGAGACAGAGTTCACATTTGCGAACTTGGCTGGCACACTGGGTCTTAGCATTTGCGACAAGGTGTTCGCATTTGCGAACCAAGGCGGAGTATTGAAGGTCTCGCATTTGCGAGGTTAAGTTCGCATTTGCGAACCCACGCGTACCTGGACCCCCTTCGCAATTGCGATCAAGGCTTTGCATTTGCGAACATAGCCTTGGTCTGCCCCCTTCGCAATTGCGACACTTTTCTTTGCATTTGCGAAGACACCAGCTGGGTGAAAAACCAGCTGTGTAAAATTTCAGATTTTGCACCAATGGCCTATCAAAACTTTACCCGAGCCCCCCGGGCTCCAAACCAAACATGTACACAACATCAAAAACATATTACAAACTTGCTCGTGCGATCACATTGACAATATAACATCGATTTTATCAAATCAAGTCTCAAGTTCATGATTATCATTCTTTTAGTTTTCAAAACTTTCAAATTTGGAACTCAAGGTCCAAAACATATTAAACGACATCCAAATGTCACCAAACTTTACAGAAAGAACATATATAATATTTAAGACTTGTACCGGGCATCGGAACCAAAATACGAGCCCGATACCAAGGTCATTTAATTCATTTTCCTTTAACAACAATGACTTGGTCAGCCTATCAACAATGACCCAAATAGCATCAAATTTCCTCCGAGTCAAAGGAAGTCCAGTAATGAAGTCCATAGTGATCCGCTCCCATTTCCACTCGGGAATTTCAATTCTCTGGAATACACCACCAGGCCTCTAGTGCTCATATTTCACATGCTGACAATTTAAACACCGAGCGACATACGCAACGATATCTTTCTTCATCCTGCGCCACCAATAGTGTTGCCGTAAGTCCTGGTACATCTTTGCGGCGCCTGGGTGAATAGAATTCCGCGAACTGTGGGCCTTCGCTAAGATCAACTCTCGTATCCCTTCAACATTGGGTACATAAACTCGACCCTACAATCTCAATACCCCGTCACCATCTAGATTTACCTTCGTGGCACCTTCCCGCTGTAATGTATCTCTTAAGTCACGCAAATGAGGATCATCAAATTGCCTCTCATGGATCCGCTCTAATAGAGATGAACGAGCGACCGTGCATGCCAACACCCTGCTAGGCTCAAAAATGTCTAATCTTACGAACTGGTTGGCTAAGGCCTGAACATCTAGAGCAAATGGTCTCTGACTAACCGGGATAAAGGCAAGACTACCCATGCCGGCGGACTTTCTACTCAATGCATCGGCCACCACATTGGCCTTACCTGGGTGATATAGGATAGTAACATCATAGTCCTTCAGCAACTCTAACCATCTCCAATGTCGTAAATTCAACTCTTTTTGCTTGAACAAGTACTGTAGGCTTTTGTGATCAGTGTACACCTCACATGTCACACCATATAGATAATGCCTCCATATCTTTAAGGCATGAACCACTGTTTCCAACTCAAGATCATGCACTGGATAGTTCTTCTCATGTATTTTTAGCTGCCTCGAAGCATAGGCAATAAACATACCATCCTGCATCAACACCGCTTCAAGCCCTGTACGGGATGCATCACAGTAAACTGTATAAGGCCCTACACCCGTAGGTAGTATCAACAATGGTGCCGTAGTCAAGGCTGTCTTGAGCTTCTGAAAGCTCGCCTCACACTCATCTGACCACTGGAACTGGGCACCCTTCTGGGTCAACCCGGTCATCGGGGCTGCAATAGAAGAAAACCCCTCTACAAATCGACGGTAGTAACCGGCTAACCCCAAGAAACTCCGGATCTCAGTCACTGAAGCTGGTCGAGGCCAATTCTGGACTGCCTCAATCTTCTTTGGGTCCACCTGAATACCTTCCACTGATACGATGTGGCCTAGAAATGCCACCGAACTCAACCAAAACTCACATTTCGAAAATTTGGCATATAGCTGATTATCCTTCAGAGTCTGAAGAACCACGCTGAGGTGTTTCTCGTGCTCTTCCTGGCTGTGGGAGTATACCAGGATGTCATCTATAAAGACTATCACGAACAGATCTAAGTAAGGCCTGAATACCCAATTCATCAACTGCATGAATGCTGCTGGGGCATTGGTCAACCCGAAGGACATGACCAAGAACTCATAATGCCCATATCTAGTGCGAAAGGCTATCTTAGGAATGTCAGCCACCCTGATCTTCAACTGATGGTAGCCTGACCTCAAGTCTATTTTTGAGAACACCCTCGCTCCCTGGAGTTGGTCAAACAAATCATCAATCCTCGGCAGTGGATACTTGTTCTTTATTGTCACTTTGTTCAATTGTCGGTAATCAATACATATCCGCATCGAGCTATCTTTACTCTTCACAAATAACAAAAGTGCTCCCCAGGGGGAAACACTGGGCTTGATAAAGCCCTTCTCAAGAAGGTCTTGCAACTGATCTTTTAACTCTTTTAAATCCGGCAGGGCCATACGATAGGGTGGAATAGAGATGGGCTGAGTGCCCGATGCTAGATCAATACAGAAATCAATGTCCCTATCGGGTGGCATGCCCGGCAAGTCTGAAGGGAAAACCTCAGGAATCTCCCGTACAATAGGGACTGATTCAATAGAAGGAACTTATGCGCTGGAATCATGAACATAAGCTAGATAAGCTAGACACCCCTTCTCGAGCATGCGTTGAGTCTTAACATAGGAAATAACAGTGCGAACAGAGTGGCTTGAGGTACCTTTCCACTCTAGTCGGGGTGATTCTGGCAAGGCCAAGGTCACAGTCTTGGCATGACAATCTAGGATAGCATGGTATGGGGACAACCAATCCATCCCCAATATGACATCAAAATCTACCATGTCAAATAGCAACAAATCAACACAGGTCTCAAGACCCCAAAAATAACTACGCACGAACGATGCACCCGGTCGACTACAATGGAGTAACCACCGGTGTAGATACATAAACTTGAATATCCAGAGCACAACTAGGTACGGCCAAATACGGTGCAAAGTAGGAAGACACATTTGAATATGTAGACCCAGGGTCAAATAATACTGAAGCACCTCTACCGCAAACAAGAATGGTACCTATAATCACGGCATCTGATGCCTCTACCTTTGGCCTGGCTAGTAAGGCATAAAATCGAGGATCAACACCTCCCCTCTGAGCTACATCCCTAGGACGGTCATCAACTGGCTGACCTCTACCTCTGGCTAGATGGTCTCCACATCTACGGTCTCGACCTCCACCTCTATGATCTCTAGCCCCGCCTCTGGACGGCTGGGCATGCTAAGGATCAGCTGGGGCCTATATCATGGGGCGAGGGCCCCGCTGCTAAATGTTTCCCGTCGCTCGAGGGCAGAACCTGATAAGATGACATGGGTCACCACAATCGTAGCAACTCCTAGGCAGAGTGACCTCCATGAACACTCTGAAGAGGCTGAGCACTAATAGGAGAATGATCTGAATACTGCTCACGAAACCCACGATCACCTGGTCCACCTTGTGAAGCCTGAAGGGCGGAATGGAAAGGGCTGGAAGACTGGCCCCTATCTAAAGATTCCCTGACACCAGAAGAAGAACCACTAAATCTGCCTGAATGAGGAGGCCTCTTGTCTGAAGAATAACCACCTCCCCGAGCAAGATCCATCTCAACTTTACGTGCTGCATTAGCTGCCTCCTGAAATGATATATCAATCCCCACTCCCATAGCCATCCGAAGTCTAATTGGCTGATTAAGCTCATCTATGAACCTGCGGACCCTCTCCCGCTCTATGGGGAGTATCACCACTACATGACGTGCCAAATCAACAAATCTCGTCTCATACTGGGTGACAGTCATAGTGCCCTGCTGGAGGCGCTCAAACTGCCTCTGAAGTGCATCCCGCTGAGTAACAAGGAGAAACTTCTCCAGAAATAACTCTGCAAACTGATCCTATGATAAAGCCGGGGACCCCGCTGGTCGAGTCAAACAATAATCCCTCCACCAAGTCTTGGCGGATCCTGAAAGCCTGAATGTACAGAAGTCAACTCCATTGGACTCCACTATCCCCATAGTCTTGAGAATCTCATGGCAACTGAATAAGAAATCCTGAGGATCCTCAGACGTGGCACCGCTAAATGTAGTGGTGAATAGCTTGGAGAACCGATCAAGTATCCATAAAGAATCATAAGTCATGGCTGCTCCATCTCCGGCCTGAGTTGTGGTACCTGACTGAATGGCCACAGCTCGCTGAACCACTGGTGCCTGAGGCTGAGGAGCTACTGGTTCCGGAGTACGAGCAATAGGAGTATGGGCCCCTCCTCCAGCCTGAGAAGCGGCTGGTGCAACTGGTAATAAGCCTGCTCTGGCAACGCTGTCCATAAATCCCGCTATCCTGACCAAAGCCTCCCGAAGATCCGGGTAAATCAAGCCTCTATTGGGACCTGAGCTGGGCCCACTGGAGCTGCTGGGACTAGAACCTCCTCGCCAGTCTCAATATGAGACTCCACCTCTGGAATAGCTGCCGGGGCTGAGCTCTGCCCCTACCACGGTCTATGATACGGCCTCGACCCCTGCCCCTCACGGGAGCTGCCTAGGGCTCAGGCTGCTGATCAGCGGATGAAGAAGCATGTGTCCTCACCATCTGCGAAAGGACAGAGTAGAAGTTCAATCGGTATTTGAGGAACAAATCGCACGACAAGAAGGAACAAATGAGAGACTCTTTCCTAACTCAATAGACTCCTGGAGGACAAGTACAGACGTCTCCGTGCCTACCTCTCAAACTCTACTAAACTTGTTCGTGAGTGGTGAGACCTACGTAACCTAGAGCTCTGATACCAACTTGTCACGAGCCGATTTTCCCCAAACATCGGGATCGTGATGGCGCCTACTTGTGGTAGCTAGGCAAGTCACTGTATTCAACATTTTCCTGTTTCTACCAATATTTCATACTCAATTTTATTAACAAGAACCATAACATTAATTGAATAAATGCGGAAGACTTATCAAAATAGAAATAGGCAGTACCAAGGTAGAACAATACTGGAAATCCTCTACCCAAGACGTGGAGTCACTAACTCACGAACTACTATTGAATACTACACATAAAGGTCTGAAAGAAAATAACATAAATATGTTTGTCTCGGAACAAAGAGACTACAGCTAATAACATAAATAAGAGGAAGAGACGTCGGGCTTGCGGACGCCTGCAGGCCACCTCGATCTCGATATGCTCAACTCCCACGCAAGGCTCTACTGCTGCTGCTCCTCCTCGAAACCTGGACCTATGCAAAAATGCACAAAAGTGTGATATCAGCACAATCCGACCCCATGTGCTGGTAAGTGCCTGGCCTATCCCGGCGAAGTAGTGACAAGCCTAGGACCAGACACTCACATAAACCTATGCAGTTCTATATATGTACATACCATAAAATAACAGGATTATCAAATAACACAATTAACAAAGAAATATCATGTAAACAAAACCAACAAGAAATCTCAAGGGAAACTCAACAGTTAACAACATGTATTGGATCAACAAAGGAAACAGGTAATATCAAGTCAAGGAATAGCAAATAGTTGCACGGCATCACCCTTCGTTCTTTTACTCTCATCCTCACCAAGTAAGCGAATAAATTGCACGGCATCACCCTTCGTGCTTTTACTCTCATCCACACATCCATGGCCTGGCATGATCCTTCATGCATGGTTTAATAACAAGGTACGACATTACCCTTCGTGCATAATCAATATCACTAAGCACGGCATGATCCTTCGTGCATAATCAATAACAAGGCACGGCATTAACCTTCATGCAATAACAGTAAAACAAGGCACGGCATCACCCTTCATGCATTATCACTCTTCCTCACCCAAATAACAATCACAGTTAAGGGCAGAGAATGAAAACAATAAATCATGAACAGTCCCGGCAAGAAACACAATAATCATCACAACAAGTCCCTGCAATGGAAAACTATATTTCACTTCACAATAAGTCCCAGCAAGGGAAAACAATGTGTAATTCACAACCTGACAAGGGTTCAACAATTCATATTGAAAATATATGACATCAAATATCAACAACGACTCACGGTCATGCTAGACACCAGTGTATGGATGCTCGTCACCACAGCCCATACACCGCACTCGATCACATAGCACATAACACATAATCATATTCCCTCAAGCTAGAATAGAACAAACACTTACCTCTAGCCTTAAACTCCAAATTATTCTTCAATTATAGCTTTTTCCCCGAATTTCCACTTTCAACTAGCTCGAATCTAATGACAATTGATTCCATTACATTAATAAATACTAAATAACTTGGTTTGAATGCTTAAAAATGGTTTTCTCAAAGTTTACACCAGAATTTTCCAAAATGCCCCTGGCCCACATGGTCGGAACTCGGGGTTCAGACCAAAATCCGGTTACCCTTTCCCCCACGAGTTCAAATATACGATTTGTTTCAAAATCGGACCTCAATTCGAGGTCCAATTACCCAATTCATGAAAACCCTAGGTTCTACCCAAAAAATGAATTTCTACCATGAAACCCTTTGATTTCTATTGAAAAACATGTTTAATGTTGTTAGGAATTGAAAGAATTAAGTAAAAAGTGACTTACAATTGCTTTGGAGTGAATTTGGCCTTGAGTGTTCATGTGTAGTGTGTGGGTTTTGAAAGAAGGAAGAATGAGCTGAAAAATTCGTTTAAGTATAAAATTACATAGCTGCGGGTATCGCAATTGCGAACATTTGTTTGCAATTGCGAACACTACAGGTCTGGGGTCTGATGCTCTCGCAATTGCGAGATAGAGTTCGCATTTGCGAACTAGGCTGGCACACTGGGTCTTCGCATTTGCGACAGGGTGTTCGCATTTGCGAACCCAGGCAGAGTATTGAAGGCCTTGCATTTGCGAGGTTTGGTTCGTATTTGCGAACCCAAGCGTTCATGGACATCCTTCCCAATTGTGATCAAGGATTCGCATTTGCGAACGCAGCCTTGGTCTGCCCCCTTTGCAATTGCGACACTTTTCTTCGCATTTGCGAAGACACCGGCTGGGTGAAAAATCAGCTGTGTAAAATTTCAGAATTTGAACCAACGGCCTATCAAAACTTTACTCGAGCCCCCCTGGCAACAAACCAATCATGTAAACAACATCAAAAACATATTACAAACTTGCTCGTGCGATCACATCGCCAATATATCATCGATTTCATCAAATCAAGCCTCAAGTTCATAATTATCATTCTTTTAAATTTCAAAACTTTCAAATTTGGAACTGAAGGTCCAAAACATGTCTAACAACATCCGAATGTCACCAAACTTTACAGAAAGCACATATATAATATTTAAGACTTGTACCAGGCGTCGAAACCAAAATACGAGCCCGATACCAAGGTCATTTAATTCATTTTCCTTTAATAATTACAGCAAAAACAATTTCACAGAAAAATCCATAACTTAGGCTCTGGGCCTCAGAATTCGACTCCGGATGCATGTCTGAGTCCCATATTTTCCTACGGATCTTCCGGGACCGTCCGATCTCGGGTCCGGGTTCGTTCACCAAAAATGATGACCGAAGCAACCATATCAATATTAATATCATTTTTCTTCAAATTTCTCATAGAATTCATATATTCTATCACAAAATCTTTCCGGATACATGCCCGGATCATGCACATAAATCGAGGCAACATAGAATGAGGTTTTCAAAGCTGCGAAAGTGCGGAACAAGTGAGGAAAACAGGTGATGACCCTTTGGGTCGTCACAGTTTCACACCTGATTCATAGTGGTTATTCCTTGATCATTTCTGGGCTGATATTGTTGCTGAAACACTACTCATACTACTGTTTCTATTGCTGATCATTTTCCTATTTTGCTTTCAAATTTCATGTATTCCTTGATTCTATGCAAAAAGTGAAATATGTAATTGACTGAAGCTTGATTAATGAACGATTGTTTCCCTTTTAATCTTTAATGTCAATTATCTGCTTAAAATTCCTAAAGTTAGTAGTGTAGTGTAATGGTATTTATCTTAGATTGTTCATCTTAGTGTAGTAGTAGTATTTCTAGAATTCATGTTGCTCTTTCAATTTGTTGAAAACTTGTGAATTGTTAGTTTGGTTGAACATTTGAGGGACTGTATATACGGACTTTTGTTTAAGTTATTTCAGTTATGCATAAATTCAGTTATGTAGTTTTCATTTGAATAGTTAGAGTTAATTCAATTAAAAAGGCAACAACTTATTTTTGAAAGTGAGATTTTATAATAGTCAATCTTTGTTGCAAAATTGTTGATCCTTCATATAATTGGGTCATACATTTGTATAGAGATTAAAGATATAAAATCTTTGTTATTATAAGTTAGAGGCAGAAGAGTATGGTTCATTGAAGTGCAAGTCTAAAAATCGACTAAGTTTGTTTCATATTTACTCATTATATCACTACACAAAGTCATATTTACTCTGGTTCAAGCTACTTTTGGAGTTTCTTGGTTGTTTTGAAAAGCTAGTTTAACAGGTTGGCGTTAAGTATAATAAAATGATGTGTTCTTAATTCAAGAGTATTTGATTAAGTGATCATCAGTTATGTCCATTGTTTTAAAATAATTATAAATCTGGAAACCAAAAGAAAAGTCAAAATTTTCTCGATGTGGGATTTAAAATAAATCGGTGACATGGGACACCAGCTAAACTATCCACAAGTGGCGACTCTAAATTGAATAAACAATCATATTTCGAATAATGTCACTTAAATTGGAAAAACTCTCTTATACATTATCCTTTCAGGGTGGTGTGTAAAAACGAAGTGTGACAGCTCTAGCGACTCTACTAGGGATACAAACCCAGAATATCAGTTAAGAGTTTAAGAATTCGAGTTTAGAATAGCTGTTATGATTGGCTTTATCTGATTTTCCTATATGTTTCATTCCAATGTGGTAAGTGTTTTACCGCTTTGATATTATCTGAATTGTATATAAACTGCTACGAAACTATCACGACCCAAATTCCCAATCCAGTCGTGATGGCGTCTCTCGTGAAGACAAGGCCAGCCAACAGAACATTAACACTTCCTTTAATAATTTCTTAGCATAAACATGTCGAAATCATAATTAATGAATGATCATAAGTGCGAAAATAAAATGTAACATAACGTGGAAAGACCATCCCAAACTCCGCCCGATGATCAGGGTGTCACAAGTCATGAGCTACTACAAAGTTTAAGTAAAATACCACAAGTCATTATCTAGGAACATAGTCCAAAGATAAAATAAAGAAGAAGATAAGGAAGAAAATGGGGTTGTGGACGTCGACAACTACCTCGTCTCTCCGGGTCCGCCTGGTCTGGGAAAAATTAGCGCTCAGGAACGAACTCAGCTATGCCTGTATCTGCACACATGGTACATGAAGTAATGTGAGTAATCCGACCCAATGAGTAATAAAAATAAATAACGACTGAGAACATAAAATCCCATAATGGCACAAGTAATGCTATATCAAGCAGTAAAACTAGATAAACAGTTAGACCAGTGTAATATAACAAGAAATTCTCTTTTGAAAACAATTAAAATAATTATGCTCAACCGGTAAGAGATGCTTAAAGAAAATGCCCTTCGGGCATGATTATTATTCCGGGTCAGTCATTGTTACCTGACCGGTCAGCCAATGTTACCTGACCCAAACGCGTATTACAGTGCCATTGTTACAACTGGTCAGTCATTGTTACCTGATAGGTCAGTCATTGTTACCTGACCAAAATGCATATAGCAGTGTCATTGTTACCACTGACTATATTCAATCGCTCTAGATGGGTACACGCGCTCACTGTGGGTGTACAGACTCCGGAGGGGCTCCAACAGGCCAAGCGTTATCAACAAGGCCTGAAAGCCTGAACAATATCGATACAAGGGTTTGAAGCCTGCTTACAATACACTCGAGGCCTGAGAGCCTCCTCACATCACTCATCATGCCCTCACATAAGGCACTCGGCATCAATCAGTCCAAAAATAGTCAAAAAGCCCCTCGAGCATCAGTAAAACAGTGTTACTCAGCTCGAACAATAGTTCAAATATTAGTTAAAACTCCAAGTTTGAGTAAAATATAACTCAGTTCATGAAACTACGTAATAACAATGGACTGAGTTCAAATAATCTTTCAAATACTGAGGAAAACAATGATGGTAACTCATAAGGAGTTCAATAGTCCGTAATTACCCCAAATATGCCAATAAGCCCAAGTCATAGTGGAAAACAATAAGGTATAGATAAATACTCGGTAAAATAGCATCCGGATTGGACCAAGTCACAATCCCCAATAGTAGATAACCCATCACTCGCCGTTGAACGCGTGTCTTATCTCAACACAACACCAAGTTGTGCAAATTCGGGGCTTCAAACCCTCAATATATCATTTAAAATTATTACTCACCTTTAGACGGCCAAAGATCTAGCTCACTAAGCCTTTTCCCCTCGAATCGACCTCCTTGCGCGTCGAATCTGGTCAAAACCACAAGGAATGTGTGACAATAGGATAAGGGAACATAACTCAATCGAAAATCGTCTAAAATCATGAAGTTGGCAAAACCCGAGCCTTGGTCCCACTCCACAAAACAATTATGAAATTCACATCACCGGACTCCTCGTCTTGCCATGAGTCCGTACATGTCAAATTTACCAAAATCGAAGTTCAAATGCCTTTTCAAATCCCAAGTTTTCATTTAAAAAACCAAGCCCTAGTTTTCAAATTTTCACCCAAATTTCCAAGAATTAAAGGTTGATTCTTTAGTAAAATAGCGTTTCTAGGTCACGAGACTTACCTCCAATCAATTCCCGTCAAAATCCTCTTCAATTTCTACCAAAAAAAACTCTTAAGGTGGTCAACAATGGAGGAAATAATGAATGGGGTCGCGGATGAAATAATGTAGTAAAATCCTTCTGCCCATTCACTTTACTCTATGCGAACGTGAGGGCCTTCTCGCGTTCACGATGACAAAAAAATGGGCCAAACTCCTCTTCGCAAACGCAGAGCCCATCCCGCGAACACGAAGCACAAAGACAGAGACCCCCAAATCTTCCTGTACACGATCTTCCTAAACACGAACGCGATGCCTTGCATCCTCCAACTACGCGAATGCGAGGCCCTCACTGCAAACGCGATGCACCTGAACCTTAACCCTATGCGAACACGAGGTCCCCTCACAAAATTGGCCTGCAACTGCCGTACATTTTTCTGCAATATCCTAAGTCCCAAAATCTTCCGTTTAGCCATCCGAAATCACCTCGAGGCCCCCGATACCTCAACCAAAAGCACCAACATATCCCAAAACATCATACGAACTTGTTCCAATCATCAAAACACATCAAACAACACTAAAATCATCAATTCAAATCGAATTCAAGCCTAAGTTTCTTCAAAACTTTTGAAACACGCATTCGATCAAAAATCCAACTGAAACACGTCCAAATGACCTAAAATTTACCTGCACATCCGAAATCACCTAACAGAGCTACTACAACTCTAGAAATTCTATTCTGACCCCCGGATCAAAATCTCATCTACCATCCGAAATTCGCTAAAATGCCAACTTCTCCAACTCAAGCCTAATTCTACATCGGACATCCAAACCAATTCCGATCGTACTCATAAGTCACAAGTCATCCCCCAAAGCTAACCGAATCATTGGAATTCATATCCGAGCCCTCTAACTAAATAGTCAACTTCCGGTTGACTTTTCCAAAACAAGCTTTCCTAAAAAAAACTAAGTGTCTCATATCCATCTAAAATCAATCCAATCCGACTCGAACACCTAAATACCAATAATGAAGCATAGAGAAACATAAAATGGGGGATACGGGCGGTAACTCACGTGACTACAGGTCGGGTCATCACATCCTTCCTAACTAAAACAAACACTCTTTGGGTGAAGAAACATACCTGGAGCGTCAAACAAGTGAGGATATCTACTGCGCATCTCCCGCTCGGTCTCCCAAGTAGCCTCCTCTACGGTCCGACCTCTCCATTGTACCTTCACTGAAGCTATATCCTTTGACCTAAACTTCCGAACTTGATGACCCAAAATAGCCACTGGCTCTACGTTATATGTCAAATCATCATCCAACTGAACCGTGCTTAAGACAAAAACATGAGACGGGTCCCCAACATACTTTCGAAGCATAGACACATGAAATACCAGATGCACGCTAGACAAGCTAGGTGGCAAAGCAAGCTCATAAGCCACCTCCCCAATCCTCCTAAGTATCTCAAAAGGCCCAATGAACCACGGACTAAGCTTCCCTTTCTTTCCAAACCGCATAACACCCTTCATAGGTGAAACCTTTAACAAGACTTTCTCGCCTACCATATAAGATACATCTCGAACCTTCCGATCCGCATAACTCTTCTGACATGACTGAGATGTATGAAAATTATCCCGGATCACTTTCACTTAATCTAAGGCATCATGGACCAACTCTGTCCCCAATAGCCTAGCCTCGCCGGGCTCAAACCAACCAACCGGTGATATATACCATCTCCCACATAAGGCATTATATGGTGCCATCTGAATGTTGGACTGATAGCTGTTGTTGTAAGCAAACTTTGCAAGTGGCAAGAACATCCAAAATCAATAACACAGGCACGCAACATGTCCTCCAATATCTGAATAGTACGCTCGGACTACCCGTCCTTCTAAGGATGAAGCGCTATGCTCAACTCCACCTGTATGCCCAATTCCCACTGAAAAGTCCTCCAAAACTGGGAAATAAATTGAGTACACATATTTGTGATAATAGAAACTGGAACCCCATGTAACCGAACAATCTCCCGGATGAAAATATATGTTAACCACTCTAAAAATAGGCAGTACACACCGGAATAAAGTGCTCGGACTTGGTCAACCGATCCACAATCACCCAAATTGAATCAAACTTCCTCGAGGTACGAGGCAGACCACTTACAAAATCCATAGTAATCCACTCCCACTTCCACTCTGGAATATCCATCCGCTGAAGTACACCACCGGGCCTCTGATGCTCATATTTGACCCGCTGGTAGTTGAGACATCGAGCTACATAACTCACAATACCCTTCTTTATTCTCCTCCACCAGTAATGCTGTCTCAAATCCTGATACATCTTCGCGGCACCTATATGGATAGAATACCACGAGTTGTGGGCATCCTCCAATATCAAATCCCGGAGCCCATCCACATTGGGCACAAAAATTCGACACTGCATCTTCAACATGCCATCACTATCAATAGTCACATCCTTGGCATCATCATGCTGAACCCTACCCTTAAGGGCAAGCAAGTGTGGATCATCATACTGGCGCTCTCTAATACGGTCATACAAGGAAGACCGGGAAACAATGCAAGCCAACACCCGACTAGGCTCCAAAATATCTAACCTCACCATCTGATTGGCCAATGCCATGACATCAACTACAAAGGGCCTCTCCTCAACTGGAATGTACGCCAAGCTACCCATACTAACTGCCTTCCGGCTCAAAGCATCGGCCACCACATTGGCATTCCTCAGATGATACAAAATGGTAATATCATAGTCCTTAAGTAACTCAAGCCACCTCCGCTGCCTCAAATTAAGGTCCTTCTGTTTGCACATATGCTAAAGGATTCGGTGATAAGTATACACCTCACAAGATACGCCATATAGGTAGTCCCTCCAAATCTTCAAGGCATGAACCATACCAGCCAACTCCAAATCATGCACAGGGTAGTTCTTCTAACGGGGATTCAACTGATCAGAAGAATATGTAATAACTCTACCCTCCTGCATCAACACACATCCGATCCTAACTCTTGAAGCATCACAATACACAGTGTAAGCATCTGAAACGGATGGCAATACCAACATTGGAGTCATGGTCAAAGCTGTCTTGATCTTCTGAAAGCTATCCTCGCACTCATCTGACCATACAAATGGTGTACCTTTCTGAGTAAACTTGGTCAAGGGCGATGCAATAAAAGAAAATCATTGGACAAATGTGGCTAAGGTCAGTCTAGGCCAACTCTGCACCACCTCTATATTCTTCGGATCAACATGAATACCATCACTGGACACGACGTGCCCTAGGAAAGCCACAGAACCAAGCCAGAACTCACACTTAGAGAATTTAGCATAAAGCTTCTCCTCTCTCAATCTTTGTAATACCACCCTCAAGTGTTATGCGTGCTCCTCCTGGCTACGCGAGTACACCAGGATGTCATCAATAAACACAATCACAAATGAATCCAGATACAGCCAAAATACACTATTCATCAATTGCATGAACGCGGCTGGGGAATTAGTCAGCCCAAAAGACATAACAAGAAACTCAAAGTGCCTCTACCTTGTCCTGAAAGTCGTATTCATAATATCAGAATACCTAATTTTCAACTAGTGATAGCCTGAACCGAGATAAATATAGGAGAATACCTTTGCTCCCTGGATCTGGTCAAACAAATCATCAATACAAGGTAAAGGGTACTTGTTCTTAACTGTCACATTGTTCAGTTGTCTATAATCAATGCACATTCTCATTGTGTCATCCTTATTCTTCACAAATAGGATCGGTGCACCCCACGGTGACACACTCGGGCGAATGAACCCCTTATCTAGGAGCTTCTGAAGTAGCTCCTTCAACTATTTTAACTCTGCTGGTGCCATACGACAGGGAGTAATAGAGATGGGCTAAGTGCCTGGCACCAGATTAGTACTGAAATCAATCTCCCTGTCTGGTGGCATGCCCGACATGTCTACTGGAAACACATAGGAAGTCCCTCACAACAGGAACAAAATCAATACTAGGAGCCTCAGCTCCGACATCTCTCACAAATGCCAAACATGATAGACAACCTTTCCCAGCCATCCGCTGGGCCTTTAGGAAGGAAATCACCCTACTAGGCACATACTCACTCATACCAAGACACTCAATCCTCGGGACACTCGGAATGGTTGATGTGACTGTCTTAGCATGACAGTCTTAGAATAGCATGGCACGGAGATAGCCAATCCATGCCCAGAATAACATCAAATTCTACTATTCCTAACAACAACAAGTTAACTTGGGTCTTCAGACCCCCAACACTCACTAAACACGACCGATATACATGGTATACCACAATAGTATCACCCACCGGGGTGGATACATGAACAGGTAACGCAAGACACCCACGGGCCGTACCCAAATAATGAGCAAAATAAAAAGACACATAGGTATCGGTAGAACTAAGATCAAATAAAACTGAGGCATCCTGATGGCAAACTAAAATAATACCTGTGATAATAGCATTTGAACCAATGGCATTTGACCGGCCCTGGTGAGCATAGAAGCGGTCCTCACCACCCGATCGGTCTCCCTCTCTAGTGTGGCCCCTAGCTGCCTGACCCTTACCACTAGCTGGCAGGGTGGGTGATGAAGAAGATGGGCCAGAAGACGAGGGCTGACCTCTCTGCTAAGACTGGCTGCCACGATGCCGAGGACAATGCTTCCACACGTGCCCAACCTCCCCGCACTCATAATAGCTCCCAGGTGCTGGAGAATAGGACTGAAGGGAACCCCGTACATCAGAGTGACTAGCTGACGCACTCGGTCTTGAGGAACCCTGAACAGAATGAGCTCGTGATGAACCCTGAGCTGGAAGAGCACTGAGATAAGGTTGGCTTTACTGATAACCCCGATGACCTCGACCGAAAGATGACCTACGATACTTAGAAAAAGCTGACTGATGTGGCCTAAATGAACGACCTCTACTCTGCTGGAAGTGACCCCTAGATAGAGCACCACTGAAGCTACCAGAACCTCAAGGCCTCTTGGACTCCCTCTCCTCCCTGTCTTGATTGCGAGCCATCTCAATATCATGATCAATATCAACTGCATCTTCAAAGAAACTACCCAGAACTCTCTCTTGAGTCATCAAAACACGAAGGTGATAGTTAAGTCTATATACAAATGTCTTGATCCTCTCCCTATCGGTCGGAACTATCCATGAGGTATCACAGTCTAACTAAGAGAATCTCGCCTCATATTAGGTCACAGTCATGTCTCCCTATCGAAGCCACTCAAACTATCTATGCAGCTCCTCCCTCTAAGACTATGGTACCCACTTCTCCAAAAAGATAGTGGAGAACTCCTTCCATGACAAAGGTGCTGCGCCTGCTGGCCTACACCGCTTATAAGCCTCCCACCATGTGAAGGCATCCCTAGTGAACTTAAATACTGTGAGTGCTACCCTGCTGGACTCCAAATTCCCTGTCGTCCAAAACATACAATGACACTTGTCAATAAATTCGTGGGCATCCTCGCCCTGAGTACAACTAAAAACTGGAGGGTGGAGCATACTAAACCTCTCGAGGCGATGCTGCTTATCGTCTGGCATAGCTGGAACCACAAAATCCTTAACTAGTACAGTCAGCTGAGCTGGAGCTTCTCCCGATGTCTGTAAACCCTGCACCACCTGCTCTAGTGTCCCAGCAGCGGGGGTCTGAATACCTCCCCCTACCTGAGAAGTAGCTGCTATAGTAGTGGTTGAAACTACCTAGGCTAGGCCAGTGCAAACTGATAGTATCTGTGCCAAGGTCTCCTGGAGACCCGGAATCATAATGGGCACTGCCGGTGCCTGATCCGGTGCTACTGGAATGTCTGTAGCTGGGGCCTAATCTAAGTCAGGGCAACTGGTGGAGCAATGGGTATTGCCCTTGCGGCTCTGCCTCTACCACTACCAGGATCGCGTCCACGACCTCTAGTGCCCTCAGTAGATGGTACCGGTGGTCGTCCGCCTCATCCTGTAGAATGGGTCGTTGCTATCTACGAGAGAATAGAACATAGAAATTTAGTTCTCAGATCAACAAAGTCGCACGATAAGAATTTCAAGAATGTGATGTTTTCCTAAGGGTTTTGCAGTCTCTCGAGGATAAATACAGACGTCTCCATACTGATGTGCGAGACTCTACTAAACCTACCTATGACTTGTGAAACCTTGTAACCTAGGCTCTGATACCAACTTGTCACGACCCAAATTCCCAACCCGGATGTGATGGCGCCTCTAGTGAAGACAAGCTAGCCAACAGAATATTAACACTTCCTTTAACAATTTCTTAGCATAAATAGGTCTAAATCATAATTACTGAATGATCATAAGTGCGAAAATAAAATGTAACATAATGGGGAAAGACCATCCCAAACTCAGCCTGATGATCGGGGTGCCACAAGTCATGAGATACTACAAAGTTTAAATAAAATACCACAAATCTATATCTAGGAACATAGTCTAAAGATAAAAGAAATATAGAAGATAAGGAAGAAAACGGGACTATGGATGTCGATAGCTACTTCATCTCTCCGGGTCCGCCTGGTCTGGGAGAAATAGCGCTCAGGAACGAACTCTGCTATGCATGTTTCTGCATACATGGTGCAGGGAGTAATGTGAGTACTCCGACCCAGTTACTAAAAAAAATAAATAGCGACTAAGAACATAAAATCCCATAATGGCACAAGTAATGCTATATCAAGCAGTAAAAATAGATAAATAATAAAACCAGTGAAATATAGCAAGAAATTCTCTTTTGAAAACAATTATAACAATTATGCTCAACTAGTAAGAGATTCTTATATAAGCTGCCCTTCAGGCATGATTGTTATTCAGGGTCAGTTATTGTTACCTGACCCAAACGCGTATTACAGTGCCATTGTTACCACTAGTCTGTCATTGATACCTGACTGGTTAGTCATTGTTACCCGACCAAAATTCATATAATAGTGTCATTGTTACCACTATCTAAATTCAATTGCTCTAGATGGGTACCCGCGCTCACTCTGGGTGTATAGACTTCAGAGGGGCTCCTACAGCCCAAGCATTATCAACAAGGCCTGAAAGCCTAAACAATATCAATACAAGGCCTGAAAGACCGCTCATAATACACTCGAGGCCTGAGAGCCTCCTCACATCACTCATCATGCCCTCACATAAGGCCCTCATCCTCAATCAGTCCAAAAATAGTCAAAAAGCCCCTAGGGCATCAGTAAAATGATAATACTCAGCACAAAAAATACTTCAAATATCACTTAAAACTCCAAATTTGAGTAAAATATAGTTGAGTTCATGAAATAGTGTAATAACAATGGACTGAGTTCAAAAAATATTTCAAATATTGAGGAAAACAGTGATGGTAACTCATAAAAAGTTCAACAGTCGGCAATAAGCCCCAAAGATGGCAATAAGCCCAAGTCATAGTGGAAAAAACAAGTCATAGCTAAATACGCGGTAAAATATCATCTTGATTAGACCAAGTCACAATCCCCAGTAGTAAATGACCTCGCCCTCGCCATTGAACGCGTGTCTCCTCTCAACACAGCACCAAGTTGTGCAAATTCGAGGTTTCAAACCCTCGTGATATCATTTAAAATCTACCACGACCCAAAATCCATACCCGATTGTGATGGCACCTCTCGTGAAGACAAGGCCAACCAACAACCCCAAATCCTCCCTTTAACAACTATTAAACATTAATGAATAGAAAATACAACTTATTGGCATTTTAAACTATTAATTTCATCCCAATACAACCCGGCTGGGGTGTCACAAGTCACGAGCATCTAATGAGTAGGGACACTACTATTGGGCCAACAATGTATATATATATATACAAGATAAAAATCGGAATTCAAAGATGGAGTGCGGTGCCGTGAACGCTGGCGGTCTCCTTGCTCAAGTAACACAATAAGGCCTTCGGTCCTACTAATAACCCGCTACCGGGTGAACAATACATGCAACTGCATGCGAGGTGTAGGGAGTAAAGTGAGTACTTCCATCTCAGTGTTAATAAGAGTAAATAATGTTGCGAGGAGAGAAATCACGTAAGAGCACTACATCATGCAATAAAGCACAGAACCACCCTTTTTTAGAAACAGTAATTCCATGAAAATCCTTACAAAATATCTGGCTCAATTTAAAACCTCTTTTGAAAACATCTCTTTCTTTCCATACTAATAGTTAAGCACATAAATACGACATCAAGTAGTGCAATCCGCACACAAATCAGCCCCTCGCGCACAACACTCCTTTAGCAATTTACACCAGGGTATCTGGTCAACAAGGAAAGTAATACATGCATGCCAATAATATATATGAGTGCTAAATGTCATACCATGTAGTACAAATAAAGACCAATGCATGAATGCAATGCAATGGACATGACGGTACACTTTGGTACCCACTACGACGTGCAGTCCGATCCATTTAACGTCGACGGTGCTCACTGGGGCTGTGTACAGACTCCGGAGGGGCTCCTACAGCCCAAGCGCAATATCTTGTTTAGTCATTGTTACCTGACCGATCAGCCATTTTTACCTGACCAATTTATATCACACAGAGCCATTGTTACCACTGTTCCAAGTATATATTACATTGTCATTGTTACCACTGTTTCAAGCATAACATACTGTGTCATTGTTACACAAGTGTAATATACAGTGTCATTGTTACCACTGTTTAAAGTATGACATACAGTGTTATTGTTACCACTGTTTCAAGTCAATTTATTATCAGTCTAGAAAATAATATAGTAATCCCCTTGGGCATTTACAAAATAGAAGTTTCCATCCCGAAATACTTTTAAAATGTCATTTGAGTTTTCAAAACTTAGAAGTATGGTTGAGGTTGCAAAACGGTATTTAAAACCTTGGACTGAATCAAAATGATATTCAATATGTGCCAAAACAAAAATCTCAATCCCCGAAAGATTCACATAGTTGGCACGAAGCTCAAACATGGAAATCAACCCATATTATGATGATAATAAGTAGTTTCAGTCAAGTACGTAGTAAAAACAACAATCGGGATGGACTAAGTCACAATCCCCAACGGTGCTCTACCCCATGCTCATACCTAGCGTGCAAGTCACCACAATACAGCATTATGATGTGCAAGTTCGGGGTTTCAAACCCTCAAGATCATTTACAAGTATTACCCACCTTGAACCGTCAAAAACTCTTGCCCGTGATTCCTTTGCCCTTCGAACTGGCCTCCGCACGCGTCAAATCTATCCAAAATCAAGACAAATATATCATAATATGCTAAAGGGACAACACCCAATCAAAAACAATCGAAATATAACAAAAATCTTAAAACTAGCAAAACCCGAGCCCCGGGCCTGCTTCTCAAAAAATTATGAAACTCACATTTTCGGAACTCTCGTCTCACCACGAGTCCGTCCATACCAAATACACAAGAATCGGAGTCCATTTGGCCCCTCTAATCATCAATTTAAACTCTTTTAGGCTTCAAGCCCTACCCTCCATCTTTACCCTTTAATTCCTTGAATTGTCAGTGTTTAATCCTTGTTTTTATGCCATAACAACATTACTTCAGGCTAGAAATTCGTACCTGCTGGAATCTTCTTCTAAATCTCTCCAAATTGCCCAAATATTGCCTCTTCCCGAAGTCCCAAATTGTTTTCTAACTTCTGAAATTCGACACCACTTTTTTCATTAAACTCTCAACATTTTTCGCTTCTGCGGTTCCCATAACCGCTTGTTCGGTTTTTTACTTAATTTCCCACGACCGCTTCTGTGACACAAAACATGCTTCTGCGGATCCCTGAGTCCGCTTTTGCGGTCCATATTCCGCTCATGCGGCCTCGCTTATGCGGACCATGTTCCGCTTTTACGGAACTTCACATCCCAAGCCAAACTCGCTTCTGCGCTCCTTCATCCGCTTCTGCGGGCCATTTCCGCATAAGCCAAAATACCAGCTGACAGCAAAAGAAACCTGAAGCCAAATTCAAAATTTCTCGTTTTAACACCTGTTCTCACCCCGAGGCCCCTGGAACCTCAACCAAAAGAGCAGACATGGCCTAATACCTTATTCAAAGTTGTTCCAATCATCAAAACACATCTAACCACACCAAAATCATAAATTCTCATCGTATTCAAGCTTAGTTTTCATCAAACTTCAGAAAATGTGCATTCAATCAAAAACCCCACCAAACAACGTCCGAATGACCTGGAAATTAGCAGATATATACAAAGTCACCTAACAAAACTACTGCAACTCTCGAAATTCCATTCCGACCCTCTGATCAAAATCTCACCTACCAACTGGAATTTACCAAAATTCCAACTTCGCCAATTCAAGCCTAATTCTACACCAGGCCTCTAAATTCGATTCCGATCGCACTCCTCAGTCACAAATCACCTCCTGAAGCTAACGGAATCGTCGAAAATAACATCAGGGCCCTCTAAATAACAAGTCAACTTATGGTTGACTTTTCCAAAACAAGCCTTCCTTAAGGACACTAAGTGTCTCATTTCTTATCAAAAATCACTCAAATTCAATTCTAACACTCCCAATGCTGAAAATGAAACATGAAGAAACTTGAAATGGGGGAAATGGAGCTGTAATATATGAGACGACGAGTCGGGTCATCACATCCTCCCCAACTTAAAAAAATATTCGTCCTCAAGCGTACCCAAAGATGTACTAGAAGCAACCCAATAGCTGAATGACCTTACCTAGAATATACTCGGGGTGATCCCACATCACCTATCTCACATAGGTCCGATAATACAATAAATCTGGAATATCACAGTCCATCTAAACCATAAGCCACATTGCACTTCCAAAAATCATACACCAGATTAGAACCTCAAGTCTGTTTTAAGAATAAACCCGAACCACCTGTAATAACCCATACTTTCCACTCCAGGCGAGACCATATCATATACTACACAACCTAAACACTCGAGACGATGGCCTCTATTCACAGCAATTGCCCACAATAACCAAATACCGATAGAGAAACCTTTTTATTAGCTAAACTCTTATTCCAACACTTCCATATACTTCCAATGGAAACTGAAACATGCGATATACCAAACTCATCTCTTAAATAAACCATTCATGAACCCATTTCCCTCTTGACTGATATTACAATAGATTTTCGAGCCAAACCTCGATATTACCTTTCTAACAAGCTGAAATCAAATATGCTCGTACTCATTAGTGACACCAACGATGACCTCGACTACAACACCCCACTATGGTAATATGACATCTCAACATATGCCTAAGCCTCAACTTGCATCGTACACGCAGCAATGAGAAACAGTCTGAACATACTCCAATCATGACAGACGACTCAAACGAAGGAGCTGTAATTCAAATTCCTCAGTACCATCACAACACAAGGCTGAGACCCAATCTCACATCATAGAAATAGAATACCTGAATCTGCCTCGCAGGGTCCAATCTCCACGTAGCCTCGCTACAATGTGTGATCCTATCCGAACACTGTTACACCAGAAACACCTCAAGTCACCATGCTCAAAACAGACAGCCATGCACAGATTGATGTCTGAAACCAAGCAATCCATCACACCCATGGTGAAACAAGTGATATACACTATTCAATCCTGAAAGGACACAATCGATGCGTTATTCGCCGAGTAACACCCAATATGGACTTTCCTAAAAAACCAGGAAGTAAGGTATACAAGTTACATATAGAAAATTATTGTCCACATCACACTGTTGCGGCGTGCAACCCAATCCTGATAACATACCCATGGCAGTGTGCCATCCGACCCACACATATATCTCACAAAAGGAGATGCACATCGAACCAAATTTTCTTATTACAATAAACACATATAGTCTCATGCCCGGCCACAAGAAACGCTCCGAAAAAGTCACTTAATACCGGAACTGAATCTATAGTAGAAACCTATGCACTGACATCCACCACGAAGGCCCAATTAATGAAGAAATACTTGTCATCCATTCGCTAGTCTTTGGAATACAAACTGCCCAGCGAGAACATAATCCGATGCACCTTGCCACGCAACATGTGGCATTTTCCGACATAGCCCATAAAACATTAGTCTAGACAACCTGACATTGGGATAACCAGTTTGCAATCTAATATCATAACCTAAATTTAACATACCAAGCAAAGAAAGATCCACTCAGACCTCCAATTTCAAATAACCGCTAAATGGTGTCGATACACATGATATACAACCACTGCATAGTCGGATCACGAGAACTCCTAGTCTCCAACACATATAACACAATCATTATGCCTGATCCCACACTCCGTTGTATGAATACATAACACACATCAATTATCCATTCATACCACGAAAGATATTCAAAGATTTCCTTGCGCCATCAACAACTCAATTATCAACAGTTGATCCAACAAGAGAATACCGCAATACCACCAAAGTATTATCAGTTTACATTACATTGCCCCTTTTTTTTGAACATATATCCTCGTGAAATCACTAGAATAGCAGTACCATTTTCCTTAGTCATCCGAAGGTCAGTTCTTAAATCAGCTGTAGTTGCCCGCGCTGCTCAAGAATTTAATGACTTCCCACTATGAACTGAACCAAAACCTTGAAAACGTAAATCTCAATCCTCCATATCATAACACATAGACCATACCACACTAGGATAACATGAGGACTTCTATCTCTCTTCTGCGCCACAGACATCGACGCACTCAACTAGTCAAGAACTTTTATGATCCCATATAGAAGAAAAATCATTACACACTCCCTGTCTCGCATACCCATAGGAAATATAATTATCTTCAAACCACGGTAAAACACATCAAGAGCTCTCTCTCTCCCAATTCCATTGCACAAGATAAACTGCCATGACTGAATCCTTCTACCCAAACTGAGCTAAGAAAATTGCCAGCACTCAAGAGCTTTGCTGCATAATACTTGTAAGACTCATTACCTCGAACACATATAAAGAATTAATCATATCTTTATCATGCCGATTCAGTTTATTATCAAGTTATTCTATTTATCCAATTTCCTTTTTGATTAATCATTAATTTCATATTCTCCCTTGCTGTAGCACCATAACACC
Organism: Nicotiana noctiflora; assembly: GCA_032618575.1. NCBI lineage: Eukaryota > Viridiplantae > Streptophyta > Magnoliopsida > Solanales > Solanaceae > Nicotiana > Nicotiana noctiflora. Next base: position 63,971 of record JASVEL010011850.1, read on the forward strand.
TCAACTCGAGCTTACCACCTAAGACTCGCACATAAGACCACACTATCTAAAACCCATAGGCTACTGAATACCATCTTAAACGTTTCCCAGAAATACCACACTCCAAAATACATTACTTTGAAGAACCTCCTGCGAATCTGAATTCGTTACCATTACTTTCCAGATATGGAGACATAGAATCCCATAATTAACATAAAATACCATAAGTCTTGATATTTTCTATGTGAAAACATTGTCCCTAGCCATATACATAACCTTAAGACACCTGAATATTACATGTAAAATTTTGAACACAGTAACACCATTCTCAAGAGTCATTCACTCTTATTCATATGTAATTCACCTACCCTAATTGAACGGAACCACTCGTGCCTTATTAGTACTCTCACACTACAGAACATGATTTATACAGATACAAACAACCATCTTTATTCTCTATATACTAAGCATTCTTTATCAACAGCGACTTAAAATATTCAAGTATTTTCTCATATTTACGGAAGCACCATATAACCTTTGCAAAAAAATTTCCTTCACACG
>JASVEL010011851.1:0-245477 GCA_032618575.1 Nicotiana noctiflora
ATAATAATAGAGTCATTCTTTTCTTCTATTCGAGATTAAAAACGGTGACTTGGGACACCAAAAATCTTTCAAGTGGAGACTATGAATCTTTAAGTAAAATATCATTTCGATTGTCCTTTAATTAGAAAAATACCCTTTACACACTCTTTCAGGGGTACGATAGCATAAAAATGAGGTGTGACAGTGTCTATGCTCCGGATGTATGTTGGGGACTTCAGTATAGTACAACTGGATGATGATTTGACTTACGATGTGGAGCCGGTGGCTATTTTAGGTCGACAGGTTTGAAAGTTGAGGTCCAAGGAAATTGCTTCAGTAAAGGTGTAGTGGAGAGGTTAGCCCGTGGAGTAGGCTACTTGGGAGACTGAGCAGGATATGCGGAGTAGATATCCTCACTTGTTTGAGACTCCAGGTATGTTTCTTGACCCGCTCGAGCGTTTATTTTAGTTAGGGAGGATGTGATGACCAGGCCCGTCGTCATGTTAGCTACTGCCCTATTTCCTCCTTATTGTGTTACTTCATGTCTCAATATAAGTATTAGAGTTTATCGGGTGTAATTGGATTGATTTTGGGTGAAAATAAGGCGCATAGCCTCTCAGAAGGAAGGATGTTATAATAAGGTCAACCGAAAGTTGACTATGTGGTTGGAGTGATCGGATGTGAGTTTTGGTGGTTCGTTAGCTTTGGGGGATGATTTGGGACTTAGGAGTGCGACCGGAAATGAATCTGGAGGTCCGATATAGAATTACGCTTGAATTGGTGAAGTTTGAATTTTGGCGAATTTCGATTGATAGGTGAGATTTTGATCCGAGGGTTAGAATGGAATTTTGAGAGTTGTAGAAGCTTTGTTAGGTGATTTTGGATATGTCTACAAATTTTCAGGTCATTCGGACGTTTTTTGGTCGGGTTTCTGATTGAATGCATCATTCGGATATTTTGATGAAAACTAGGCTTGAATCTGATGTAATTTTTTGGTTTTAGCATGGTTTGACGTGTTTTGAGGGTTGGAACTAGTTTGTATAAGGTTGTTAGATGTGTTGGTGCTTTTGGTTGAGGTCCCGGGAGCCTCAGGGTGATTTCAGAAGGTTAAACGGGAGTTTTGAAGTTTGTATCAGTTTTGTCCTTAAAGCTTCTGGTATTTCTATATCTGCGAAAATAGGACCGCATGAGCGGTTCCACAGATGCGGCTCTTCGATCGCAAAAACGGTCCTGGTGGAGGGGCTGGTCTATCCGCAAAAATGGAAGAATTTCACAGGAGCGGACACTGCATAAGCGGTATTTAACCGTAGAAGCAGTCTTGGGTTCTTTAGTTGAGACCGCATAAGCAGTCAGGGTAACTACAAAAGCGGCTTCCGCGAAAGCGGTTTAAGACTACAGAAGCGGTCGTGTGAGTTAAGTGAAGTCACAGAAGCGGACTTAAGGCCGCAAAAGTGGTCCCGCAAAAGCAGTAGCGGGACCGCAAATGCAAAAATCTAAGAAGGGCTAAGTGAATCAGTGTATTCAAATTTCAGAAGTGAGAAAACATTTTGGGCTAAGAACTTAGGCGAGTTTTGGGCGATTTTGAAGAGGCTTTGAAAGAGAATCATCAGGTATGGATATTTTGACTTGGATTATGTTATTATAGTGTAAAACATGAACTAATCACTGAAAATTGAAGGAATCAAAGGGTAAAAATAGAGGTTATGGCTTGAAGCCTAAAAGAGTCTAAAGTGATGATTTGAGGGGTCAATTGGACTTTGATTCTTGTGTATTTTATAAGTATGGACTCGTGGTGAGACGAGGTTTCCGGAAATGTGAATTTTGTAATTTTTTTAGAAGTGGGCCCGGGGCTCGGATTTTCCCAACTTTGTGGTTTTTATTGTTTTTCGAGTCTTTTCGATTCAGTTATAGTTTATTGGCCTATTGTGACGTATCCCTTATGGTTTTGATAAGATTCTATGCTTGAGGAGGTAGATACGAGAGGGAAAGGGTTGGCGAGCTAGATTATCGGCCGGATAGAAGTGAGTGATACTTGTGAATCATGTTCTGAGTGTATAAAACTCGGGTGTTTTGCACATCTTAGTGTTGTATTGTGACGACCCAAAGGGTCATCACCTGCTTTCCTCATGTGATCTACACTTCCGAAGCCTTAAAAACCTCATTCTATGTTACCTTGATTTACATGCACGATCCGGGCATGTAGCCGGAAAGATTTTGTGATAGAATATATGTATTCTACGAGAAATTTGAAGAAAAATGATATTAATATTGATATAGTTGACTTAGGTCAATATTTTTCATAAACGGCCCCGGACCCGAGATCGGACGGTCCCGGAAGGTCCGTAGGAAAATATGGGACTCAAACATGTGTTCGGAGTCGAATTTTGAGGCCTAGAGCCTAAGTTATGGATTTTTCTGTGAAATTGTTTTTGCTGTTATTATTAAAGAAAAACGAATTAAATGACCATGGTATCGGGCTCGTATTTTGGTTCCGACGCCCGGTACAAGTCCTAAATATTATATGTGTGCTTTCTGCAAAGTTTGGTGACATTTGGATGTCGTTTGATATGTTTTGGACCTTGAGTTCCAAGTTTGAATGTTTTGAAAACCAAAAGTATGAAAATCATGAACTTAAGGCTTGATTTGATGAAAACAATATTATATTGGCGATGTAATCGCACGAACAAGTTTGTAATGTGTTTTTTATGTTGTGTACATGTTTGATTCGGAGCTCGGGGGGCTCGGGTAAAGATTTGATAGGCCGTTGGAGCAATTTCTGAAAAATAACACAGCTGGTTTTTCACCCAGCTCGTGTCTTCGCAAATGCGTAGAATTTATCGCAAATGCGAAGGAGGCAGGCCAGGCCAGTGTTCGCAAATGCGATGAATGCCCAGAAGTCCTTGGGTTCGCAAATGCGAATAAAACCTCGCAAATGCGAGGCCTTCACTCATCTCACTTGGGTTCGCAAATGTGAACCCATTGTCGCAAATGCGAAGCCCCACGATGCCAGCCAAGTTCGCAATTGCGTACACTTTCTCGCAATTGCGAGAGCAGCAGACCCCCGACCTGTAGTGTTCGCAATTGCGATATCCGCAGCTGTGCAATTTTATACTTAAACGAATTTTTCAGTTCATTCTTCACTTTTTCAAAAACCCACACACTACTTATGAGCTCTCAAGGCCAAATTCACTCCAAAGCAATTGTAAGTCACTTTTTACTTAATTCTTTCAATTCCTAACAACATTAAACATGTTTTTCAATAGAAATCAAAGGTTTTCATGGTAGAAATTCATGCTTTTGGGTAGAACCTAGGGTTTTCATGAATTGAGCAATTGGACCTCGAATTGAGGTCCGATTTTGAAACAAATCATATATTTGAACTCGTGGGGGAATGGGTAACCGGATTTTGGTCCGAACCCCGAGTTCCGACCATGTGGGCTAGGGGCATTTTGGGAAATTTTGGGGTAAACTTTGAGAAAACCATTTTTAAGCATTCAAACCAAGTTAACTAGTATATATTAATATAATGGAATCAATTGTGGTTAGATTCGAGTAAGTTGAAGGCGGAAATTCGGGGAAAAAGCTATAATTGAAGAGTAATTTGGACTTCAAGGCTAGAGGTAAGTGTTTGTTCTATCATAGCTTGAGGGAATAGGATTATGTGCTTTGTGCTATGTGATCGAGTGCGGTGTATGGGCTGTGGTGACGAGCATCCATACGTTGGCGTCTTGCATGACCGTGAGTCGTTGTTAATACTTGTTGTGAGACATATTTAAAGATAAATTGTTGAACCCTTGCCGGGACTTGTTGTGAAGTGAGATATTGATTGCCCTTGCCGGGATTTTGTTGTGATGATTATTGTGTCCCTTGCCGGGACGGTTCATGATTTATTGTTTTCATTCTCTGCCCTTAACTGTGATTGTTAATTGGGTGAGGAAGAGTGATAATGCACGAAGGGTGATGCCGTGCCATGATTTATTGATTATGCACTAAGGTTAATGCCGTGCCTTGATTTATTGATTTTGTATGAAGGTTAATGACGTGCCATGTTATTGATTATGCACGAAGGATCATGCCGTGCCTTGTTATTGAACCATGTATGAAGGATCATGCTGTACCATGGATGTAAGGATGAGAGTAAAAGCACGAAGGGTGATGCCGTGCACTTTATTTGCTTATTTGGTGAGGATGAGAGTAAAAGCACGAAGGGTGATGCCGTGCAACTATTTGCTATTCCTTGACTTGATATTACCTATTTTCCATTATACTTTGTTTTCCTTGTTGACTTAATAACTGTTGTTAATTGTTGAGTTCTTCTGTGATATTCCTTGTTGAGTTGTTACTTGATTATTTCTCGTTATCTTGTGTTGTATATATATATATACATATATATATAGAACTGCACAGGTTTATGTGGGTGTCTAGTCCTAGGCTTGTCACTATTTCGCCGGGATAGGCCAGGCACTTACCAGCACATGGGGTCGGATTGTGCTCATACTGCACTTCTGTGCATTTTTTCACAGATCCAGGTTTCGATCAGGAGCAGCAGCAGTAGATCTTTTGCATGGGAGTTGAGCATATTGAGACCGAGGTAGCTTGTAGACATCCGCAGGCCCGGCGTCTCTTCTTTTTACTTATGTTATTAGTTGTAGTCTCAATGTTCCGAGACAAACAGATTATGTTATATTTCTTTCTGACCTTTATGTGTAGTATTCGGTAGTAGTTCGTGAGTTGGGGACTCCACATATTGTACGGGAGTTTCCTGAGGTTTTCCCTCCAGACCTGCCGGGCAATGCACCCGATAGGGATATTGATTTCTGTATTGATCTGGCACCGGGCACTCAGCCCATCTCTATTCCACCCTATCGTATGGCCCCGTTGGAGTTAAAAGAGTTGAAAGATCAGTTGCAAGACCTTCTTGAGAAGGGCTTTATCAGGCCTAGTGTTTCCCCCTGGGGAGCACCTGTGTTGTTTGTGAAGAAGAAATATGGCTCGATGCGGATGTGTATTGATTACCGACAATTGAACAAAGTGACAATAAAGAATAAGTATCCACTGCCGAAGATTGATGATTTGTTTGACCAGCTCCAGGGAGCGAGGGTATTCTCAAAGATAAACTTGAGGTCAGGCTACCATCAGCTGAAGATCAGGGCGGCTGACATTCCCAAGACAGTCTTTCGCACTAGATATGGGCATTATGAGTTCTTGGTCATGTCCTTCGGGTTGACAAATGCCCCAACAGCATTCATGGAGTTGATGAATCGGGTATTCAGGCCTTACTTAGATATGTTCGTGATAGTATTTATAGATGACATCCTGGTATACTCCCGCAGCCAGGAAGAGCACGAGCAGCACCTCAAAGTGGTTCTTTAGACTCTGAAGGATAATCAACTATATGCCAAATTTTCGAAATATGAGTTCTGGTTGGGTTCGGTAGCATTTCTGGGCCACATTGTATCAGTGGAAGGTATTCAGGTGGACCCAAAGAAGATTGAGGCAGTCCAGAATTGGCCTCGACCAGCTTCAGTGACTGAGATCTGGAGTTTCTTGGGGTTAGCCGGTTACTACCGTCGATTTATAGAGGGGTTTTCTTCTATTGTAGCCCCGATGACCAGGTTGACCCAGAAGGTGCCCAGTTCCAGTGGTCAGAGGAGTGTGAGGCGAGCTTTCAGAAGCTCAAGACAGCCTTGACTACAGCACCAGTGCGGATACTACCTACAGGTGTAGGGCCTTATACAGTTTACTGTGACGCATCTCGTACAGGGCTTGGAGCGGTACTGATGCAGGATGGTAAGGTTATTGCTTATGCTTCGAGGTAGTTAAAAATACATGAGAAGAATTATCCAGTTCATGATCTTGAGTTAGCAGCAGTGGTTCATGCCTTAAAGATTTGGAGGCATTATCTATATGGTGTGACGTGTGAGGTGTACACTAATCACAAAAGCCTTCAGTACTTGTTCAAGCAAAAGGAGTTGAATCTACGACAACGGAGATGGTTAGAGTTGCTGAAAGACTATGATGTTACTATCCTATATCACCCGGGTAAGGCCAATGTGGTGGCCGATGCATTGAGTAGAAAGTCCGCCGGCATGGGTAGTCTTGCCTTTATCCCGGTTAGTCAGAGACCATTTGCTCTAGATGTCTAGGCCTTAGTCAACCAGTTCGTGAGACTAGACATTTCTGAGCCTAGCAGGGTGTTATCCTGCACGGTCGCTCGTTCTTCTCTATTAGAGCGGATCAGTGAGAGGCAATGTGATGATCCTCACTTGCGTGACTTGAGAGATACAGTACAACGGGGAGGTGCCACGAAGGTAAATCTAGATGATGATGGAGTATTGAGATTGCAGGGTCGAGTTTGTATGCCCAATGTTGAAGGGATTCAAGAATTGATCTTAGCGGAGGCCCACAGTTCGCGATATTCTATTCACCCGGGCGCCGCGAAGATGTACCAGGACTTACGGCAACACTATTGGTGGCGCAGGATAAAGAAAGATATCGTTGCATATGTCGCTCGGTGTCTGAATTGTCAGCAGGTGAAATATGAGCACCCGAGGCCTGGTGGTGTATTCCAGAGAATCGAAATTCCCGAGTGAAAATGGGAGTGGACCACTATGGACTTCATTACTGGACTTCCTTTGACTCGGAGGAAATTTGATGCTATTTGGGTCATTGTTGATAGGCTGACCAAGTCAGCACACTTCATTCCAGTATCTGTCTCATACTCATCGGAGAGGTTAGCAGAGATTTACATAAGAGAGATTGTTCGACTTCATGGGGTCCCGGTATCTATTATCTCTGATCGGGGTACGCAGTTTACCTCACGGTTCTAGAGAGCGGTCCAGCAGGAGTTAGGCACCCAGGTTCAGCTGAGTACAGCTTTTCATCCTCAGACGGATGGTCAGTTCGAGAGGACTATTCAGATTCTAGAGGACATGCTTCGTTCCCGTGTCATTGATTTTGGAGGCTCGTGGGACCAGTTTCCGCCATCAGCAGAGTTCGCCTACAATAACAGCTACCAGTCCAGCATCCAGATGGCCCCATATGAGGCGTTGTATGGTAGGCGATATCGATATCCAATCGGATAGTTTGAGCCGGGAGAGGCTCGGTTGTTGGGTACAGACTTAGTTCAGGAGGCCTTGGATAAGGTCAAGACTATCCAGGAGAGGTTGCGTTCAGCTCAGTCCAGACAGAATGCTTATGTGGATCGTAAGGTTCGAGATGTAGATTTCATGGTTGATGAGCAAGTATTTCTCCGAGTGTCACCTATGAAGGGTGTGATGAGGTTCGGGAAGTAGGGCAAGCTCAGCCCTAGATATATTGGCCCATTTGAGATTCTAGACCGAGTGGGAGGGGTGGCTTACAGACTAGCTATGCCGCCTAGCTTATCAGCCGTGCATCCAGTTTTTCATGTATCTATGCTTCGGAGATACCACGGCGATCCCACACATGTGTTAGACTTCAGTACTGTCTAATTGGACAATGATCTATCCTATGAGGAGGAGCCGGTGGCCATTCTAGACCGGTAGGTTCGACAGTTCAGGTCGAAGAGTTATCCTTCCGTGCATGTTCAGTGGAGAGGTCAGCCTCCTATGGCATCGACCTGGGAGTCCGAGTCTGTTATGCGGAGCCGCTATCCACATATGTTCCCCGACTCAGGTACTTCCTTCTTTTGTCCGTTCGAGGACGAACGATTGTTTTAGAGGTGGAGGATGTGACGACCCAAAGGGTCATCACCTGCTTTCCTCATTTGTTCTACACTTCCGAGGCCTTGAAAACCTCATTCTATGTTGCCTCGATTTACATGCACGATCCGGGTATGTAGCCGGAAAGATTTTGTGATAGAATATATGAATTCTACGAGAAATTTGAAGAAAAATGATATTAATATTGATATAGTTGACTTCGGTCAACATTTTTGATAAACGGACCCGAACCCGAGATCGAACGGTCCCGGAAGGTCCGTAGGAAAATATGGGACTCGGACATGTGTCCGGAGTCGAATTCTAAGGCCTAGAGCCTAAGTTATGGATTTGTTTGTGAAATTTGTTTTTGCTGTAATTATTAAAGGAAAAAGAATTAAATGACCATGGTATCGGGCTCGTATTTTGGTTCCGACGCCCAGTACAAGTCCTAAATATTATATATGTGCTTTCTGCAAAGTTTGGTGACATTTGAATGTCGTTTGATATGATTTGGACCTTGAGTTCCAAGTTTGAATGTTTTGAAAACCAAAAGTATGAAAATCATGAACTTGAGGCTTGATTTGATGAAAAGAATGTTATATTGGCGATGCGATCGCACGAACATGTTTGTAATGTGTTTTTGATGTTGTGTACATGTTTGGTTTGGAGCCCGGGGGGCTCGGGTAAAGATTTGATAGGCCGTTGGAGCAATTTCTTAAAAATAACACAGCTATTTTTTCACCTAGCTGGTGTCTTTGCAAATGCAAAGAATTTATCGTAAATGCGAAGGGGGCAGGCCAGGCCAGTGTTCGCAAATGCGAACCCTGTGATCGCAAATGCGATGAATGCCCAAAAGTCCTTGGGTTCGCAAATGCGAATAAAACCTCGCAAATGCGATGCCTTCACTCATCTCACCTAGGTTCGCAAATGCGAACTCATTGTCGCAAATGCGAAGCCCCACGATGTCAGCCAAGTTCGCAATTGTGAACTCTTTCTCGCAATTGCAAGAGCAGCAAAACCCAGACCTGTAGTGTTCACAATTGCGAACAAATATTCGCAATTGCAATATCTTCAGCTGTGCAATTTTATACTTAAACCAATTTTTCAGTTCATTCTTCACTTTTTCAAAAACCCACACACTACTCTCGAGCTCTCAAGGCCAAATTCACTCCAAAGCAATTGTAAGTCACTTTTTATTTAATTCTTTCAATTCCTAACAACATTAAACATGTTTTTCAATAGAAATCAAAGGTTATCATGGTAGAAATTCATGTTTTTGGGTAGAACCTAGGGTTTTCATGAATTGGGCAATTGGACCTCGAATTCAAGTCCGATTTTGAAACAAATCATATATTTGAACTCGTGGGGGAATGGGTAACCGGATTTTGGTCCGAACCCCGAGTTCCGACCACTGGGCTAGGGGCGGTTTGGGAAAATTTGGGGTAAACTTTGAGAAACCATTTTTAAGCATTCAAACCAAGTTAATTAGTATTTATTAATATAATGGAATCAATAGTGGTTAGATTCGAGCAAGTTGAAGGCGGAAATTCGGGGAAAAATCTATAATTGAAGAGTAATTTGGACTTCAAGGCTAGAGGTAAGTGTTTGTTCTATCCTAGCTTGAGGGAATAGGATTATGTGCTATGTGCTATGTGATCGAGTGCGATGTATGGGCTGTGGTGACGAGCATCCATACGCTGGCGTCTTGCATGACCGTGAGTCGTTGTTAATACTTGTTGTGAGACATATTTAATGATAAATTGTTAAACCCTTGTCGGGACTTGTTGTGAAGTAAGATATTGATTGCCCTTGCCGGGACTTTGTTGTGATGATTATTGTGTCCCTTGCCGGGACGGTTCATGATTTATTGTTTTCGTTCTCTGCCCTTAACTGTGATTGTTAGTTGGGTGAGGAAGAGTGATAATGCACGAAGGGTGATGCCGTGCTATGATTTATTGATTATGCACGAAGTTTAATGTCGTGCCTTGATTTACTGATTTTGCACGAAGGTTAATGTCGTGCCATGTTATTGATTATGCACGAAAGATCATGCCGTGCCTTGTTATTGAACCATGTACGAAGGATCATGCCGTACCATGGATGTGAGGATGAGAGTAAAAACACGAAGGGTGATGCCGTGCACTTTATTTGCTTATTTGATGAGGATGAGAGTAAAAGCACGAAGGGTGATGCCGTGCAACTATTTGCTATTCTTTGACTTGATATTACCTGTTTTCCATTATACTTTGTTTTCCTTGTTGACTTAATAACTGTTGTTAATTGTTGAGTTCTTCTGTGATATTCCTTGTTAAGTTGTTACTTGATTATTTCTCGTTATCTTGTGGTGTGTGTATATATATATATAGAACTGCACAGGTTTATGTGGGTGTTTGGTCCTAGGCTTGTCACTACTTCGCCGGAATAGGCCAGGCACTTACCAGCACATGGGGTTGGATTGTACTGATACTGCACTTCTGTGCGTTTTTTCACAGGTTCAGGTTTCGATCAGGAGCAGCAGCAGTAGATCTTTTGCATGGGAGTTGAGCATATTGAGATCGAGGTAGCTTGCAGGCGTGCGCAGGCCCGGCGTCTCTTCTTTTTACTTATGTTATTAGTTGTAGTCTCCTTGTTCCGAGACAAACAGATTATGTTATATTTCTTTCAGACCTTTATGTGTAGTATTCAGTAGTAGTTCGTGAGTTGGGGACTCCACATCTTGGGTAGAGGATTTTCAGTATTGTTTTACCTTGAAACTGCTTATCTCTATTTTGATAAAGTCTTCTGCGTTTTTATTCAATTAATGTTATGGTTCTTGTTAATAAAATTGAGTATGAAATATTGCGAAAAACAGGACAGTGTGGATAAAGTGGCTTGCCTAGCTACCACAAGTAGGCGCCATCACGATCTCGATGTTGGGGAAAATCCGGGTCGTGACATGTATTGAGATGAATTGCACGCTGGACCTGAGCGTGGGGTAGAGCATCGTTGGGGATCGTGACTTGGTCTGTCCTGATTGTTGGTTTTTACCGCATATTTGCAAATGATTTGTTGTTATCATTATGACTTGAGCTCATTGCCATACTTGAAGCTTATTGCCGATTGTTTGAATTATTTATGAACTATCATCGTTGTTTCCCTAAAAAATTTGTAATATTATTTGAACTCAATCCGTGTGATTTACACTATTTTATGAACTCAGCTATATTTTACTCAAACCTGGAGTTTTAACTGATATTTGAACTATCATTTGAGCTGAGTACCATTGCTTTACTGATGCCCGAAGGGCTTTTTGACTATTTTTGGACTGATTGAGGTCGCGGGCAATATGTGAGGGCATGATGAGTGATCTGAGGAGGCTTTCAGGCCTCGAGTGTTATGTGAGGAGGCTTTCAGGCCTCGAGTGTTATGTGAGGAGGCTTTCAGGCCTCGAGTGTATTGAGAGCAAGCTTTCAGGCCTTGTGTTGATATCATTCAGGCTTTCAGGCCTTATTGACAGCGCTTGGGCTGAAGGAGACCCTACGGAGTCTACACACCCACAGTGAGCGTGGGGTACCCCTTTGATATGAACAGTGGTAACAATGACACTGTTATATGTGTTTAGGTCAGGTAACAATGACTGACCAGTCATGTAACAATGACTGACTAGTGGTAACAATGATACTGAAACACTTTGGTCAGGTAACAATGGCTGACCGGTCAGGTAACAATGGCCGACCTTACTTGTATATTCTTTTTTAATTAATTATTTTAAAGAGAATGTTTTGCTATATCTCTCCTGGATTTACTGTTTATCTGGTTTACTACTTAAGATAGCATTATTTGTGCCCTCTTTGGGATTTTATACTTTCAGTGTTATTCACTTTTATTACCTCTGAGTTAGAAGTACTTACTTTACTCCCTGCACCATGTGTGCAGATCTAGGTTCTTCTCATTTGGTAGAGTGACTCTAGTTAATTTAGAGTTCATCCCAGGAGTATTTGAGATAGCTGCATGGCATTCGCAGCCGAGGATTCTCCCTTCTATGTTTTTTCCCTTTATTTCCGCATTTTCAGTATTAGACAGACTTGTAGTAGGATGTTATTCTGTCACTAGAGGCTCATGGTCGTGACACCGGGTCATAGATGAGTTGATTCAGTATATTTGTTAGATTTTTTGTATTATATCAGTATTTTAGACTTTTACCTTGATAGTTTTGTCTTTACTCATTTGGTTAATTGGGGTAATTGTTATGAATGATTGAGCTTGCCTAGTAGTGTGTTGGGCGTTATCACGACTGGGTTGGAGTCGTGACAATGGTTTATTATGTAATAGATCAATTTAACCAAATCCCACAAATTTCCTTAAAAATGAATTCACGGTCCATTATGTATATGAACGTAATAAATTGAAAGCTAACTTACAAAATAAGATGATGATAGTAGTATGGAAAAGAAACTAAAATAATATGCTTTTTAATTTATTAGAAACAAACAAAACTACACATGAAAAAGTACTGGCAAAGCAAGAGCGCACTATGGCAGATTTGGACCGTTCGAAAAAAGAATTTTTTTGATTATTCACACCTTCAGACAAACAGAACATAGTATACAATCAAGCTGTCGAATTTTACTATCTTACAAATGAAAAATATCCTAGGCTATCATGTTTGCCACTTCATATTAAATGACATCCACCTTAGGGACAATGTATTTGAATTAAATATTGATGGCTCTACATCTCCTACACAACATATTTGGGGCATCGGAGGTTGTTTTAGAAATTTTCTTGGCAATTGGGTTTTATGTTTTTCAGGACATGCACAATATGGATCCAGCCTTCAATCTGAGACACTAGCACTACTCATGGGCCTTCAAATAGTTGTCCAACAACATCTGTTACCTTTGATCATTGAGACACATGCAACTGCAATATTAAATTTACTTTCTGCCCCTATAATTAAATATGCTAACATGATTATTAATTGAGTTTCTTAATGAGGCAGCTTGATGACCCAAAGTTACAAAGCATCTACCGGGAACAAAACTTTGTGGCATACGGTTTGGCTAGGCATGAAGAAACTAATTTGGAGGCTCGTTGTGTATTTATTTCAAGTCCTCCCCCTTTTGTGATCACTTTGTATCAACAAAATAAAGCTGGAATACTCCATAAAAGAATGTTAAAATCCCGTACTATGTTACATAGTAGTAGTTCTTGTACAAATGTTATTTGTCCTAGTCTAGTAGCTGATATCCCTACTAGTTGTAATCTAATACAGTACATGCATCCACTTGACTCTTATGTATGTATTTATAATATGTGTATCTTTTTTAACCAAAAAAGGAATGAACACGAACATATCTCATTTTTACATCCATCGCCAAGATTATCCAAAATGTCATAAATGCAAAGAACCATTAGAACTAAACATGAGACTATAAAGATGATTAGATAAGGCACAAACATCACACATTAGTTAAATGTCCATCTGAAACTAAACTTATTAAAAGGCTATGTAAAATAAATAAAAATCAACTCAAAATAAGTAAACAAAATCCAATAAAGCAATATAGGCTGATAACGAAAAAGTCAGAAACAAAGTAAGGAGAGAACCTCAAAACAGAGCCAAATTCAAAAACTTCGATTGAACAATAAAATCTCCACATAAATTTTTATGACAATTTTATTGTTCGAATCAGAGTGAAATCCAAAACTTGAAAGACACAAAGGACTTTCGTCGGAGCTCAACCGGAAAACTCAACTCACCATGACGACTCAATCACTTAAGAGCTGAAAATAGAGTTGATTTGGGGTAGTTTGAGGTAGTGTTTTGGTGTTGATTTTGAGTGGAAAAGGGAAAGATTTTGTGTGCTTGAAGTTTCAGCTCATTTTACTGAGCTCTAGATGGAGAAAAGGGTTTTCTGATGGGTGTAACGGCGGATTCCATTATTGGGGGTCTCTCCTAGGCGTTAGGTCTAGGGTATTTTTTGGTGAGTAGTATATATAAGGTAAGGGTTACGTTAGGCGTATGGCTTAGGAAATATGGGCTAGGAATTTTGGGCCAAAGACAAAAAAATGGAGTATAAGATTTATAAAAACGGGATAAATCAACCTAAAACTAATTCCTTCTTCTAAAATTATGTACAATTATAATATAAAACTAATTTTAATTAATTGAACTATACTATAAAACATAAAACAATTTTTGTGTATTTTCAAGATTATAAAAATAAAGATAGGGTACTATTTTTGTTTTTTTTAAAGATTAAGAATGACAAAAAAATTAATATACCTATTATTTTGTAATTTTTATTTTCTTCTAGTAAAATAGTAAAAATTAACTGAAATGGCTATATTAGACCTAAAAAAATATTTATATGCTAAAATGAATAAAATTTTGGGGAGGGTCAAAAACCATATGTCAACAATTGTAAAATTCCATTAGTCCTAATATAGGCTATTATTGCAATTTTATTCAGTTTTAGTTTAAAATATTAAATAAATTTGTGAAAATATGAAAAAATTACATTTATTATATTTCAATATAAATATGAGGATGGAAATAAATTATTCATAAAAATAGTAGTTTTAAGAACAATTATGGGATATTGTACTGCTAAAGACAATAAATAAAGTTTAAGAATCTAAGAAAATTAGGGGAAAATACAAAAATACTTGGGCATGCTTATGTATGCATACACATACTATTATGAAAATATTTTGAGTATATAAATTCATAGAGAAAAATTGGGTATCAATAGTTGCCCTTCCTTACACGGGAAGGATGTAAGAGTTGTTAGGTAAAGATATGATGACCAATTTTGATCGAGAGAAATGACTTGCAAAAGGTTTTGATCGAGCTCTGGTTTCTGAGGTGCCTACATATTCCTGGTTTTACAGGAATCAGGTCGTATGTAGTTCAGGATACATCGACTGAGTATGCCAATGGAGGTTTTCGAAGAGACGGGTGCAATATTTAGGTTGGAAGGGTGGTCAGGGACTGATGGGTTGCGAGAATCGGGGCGAGATCACACCTGCTGTAATGGTCGTTGCTAGCTGATGTACCTGCAATTGAGTGATATGAGCATATCGTGCGGAATTTAAACATGCAAGTTCCCATTGGACCATGAATGTTGTCTTTGGACAGTTAAGATGACGTCCTTAGACCATGACGTCCTGGGCTATGAAGTGCATAATAATGGATTCGTAGTCTATGAAATGACATTCTCCGGCCATGGCATGGCGTTCTTGGGATATGAAGATGGTGCCTCCGAAAAAGGACTCCCTTGGACGGTTTGGTGGTATTTCAGACCATGAAATGGAAGATTTGGCAATATTTCAGCCCATGAAATGCAAGATTTGGCGGCATTTCAACCGATGTGAAGGATATGTCCAAATGACAATATTTTAGCCGACATAAATTTAAATAAAGCTGGCAATGTTTCACTTGATGCAAAAACATGTAATGACGATATTTCAGCAGATAGAAATTAAAATAAAGCTGGCGATGTTTCAGCAGATGTAGAAAAAGTAAATGGCGATATTTTAGCCGACAGAAATTTTAATAAGGTTGGCAATATTTCAGCAGATGAAAAGATTTAAGTAAAATTAGCGATATTTCAGCCGGTGTAGGGAACTAAATATTGTTGATGACATTTAAGACGCTATAGAGATGAAAATAAAATTGGCGATCTTTTAGCCATCCAGATAGAGGTAGAGGTTAACCTCGGAAGACAGAATAGTGGCCTTAAATACAGAGAAACGCAGCATGGAGGTAGAACTTAACCTCGGAAGGGAGAATAGTTGCCTTATGCAATGTAAAAAAATAGAGGATGGAGGTAGATCTTAACCTCGGAAGGAAGAATGGTAACCTTATGCAATGCAAAAAATACAGATGGAGACATTGCTTAGTCTCGGAAGGCAGAAAAGTAGCCTTATGCAATGCAAAAAATGCGGATGGAGACAGTGCTTAGTCGGAAGGCAGAAAAGTAGCCTTATGCAATACAGAGAAATGTAGGATAGAGGTAGAGCTTAACCTCGGAAGACAGAATAGTAGCCATCTGGGGGTTGTAGGTTGTAGAATTCTTGTGCTTAGTCTTAAATGTTCCACACATTGACTTCATCATATCACTGTTTAGATTCCAACCATTGTCAGTAATGGTTGACTCTTGGACGCTGAACCGACAAATGTTACGGCCGCGAACAAAGTCTGCTGCAACTTTATTGGTTACCACCTTATATGATGCTGCTTCAACACATTTGGTGAAGTAATCAATTTCCACTAGAATGAACCTATGCCCGTTTGATGCGGCAGACTCGATAGGTCCGATGTCATCCATTCCCCAAGCGATGAACGACCAAGGTGAGCTTGGTTGCATTGAGCTTGTTAGGGGGTATCTTTATCATGTATGCATGGGTGTGGAAAAGATGGCATTTCAAAACATACTAGATGCAGTCTGTCTCCATGGTCATCCAGAAGTAACCACCTTAGAGTATTTTCTTGGCTAAGACGAAACCATGTATGTGGGGGCCACAGGTCTGTGCATGAACCTCCTCCAACAACCTGGATGCTTCCTTTTCCTTGACACACCTTAGTAGTCCCAAATCGGGAGTCCTCAACTGTGAAAGAAGTGATTGGATAACCTCCACAGTGTGCCCTTTTGCATAGTGTTTGCAAGTTCTGGATACTTTCTCGTTGACAGATATTTCTTAATGTCATGGAACTATCATTTTCCATCCCCTTCTTCCTCGACATGAGCATAGTAGGCATGTTGATCCTTGATTTTTATTGGGATATAATCAATGAAGTTCTTATCTGGATGTTGAACCATATATGGCAGACTTGCCAATGCATCAGCGAACTCATTCGGTACTCCGGGGACATGCCAGAATTCTGCCTTTGTAAACATATTCCTCAACTGTTGTACATGATGCAAGTATGGGAGTATCTTTGAATTCTTGGTTGCCCACTTTTCTCGAACCTGATGTATGAGCAAGTCTGAATCCCTCATCACTAGTAACTCCAGAACATTAATATCATTGGCCAGCTTGAGCCTTAAGATGTTGGCTTTGTACTCCGCCATGTTGTTGGTGCACAGGAAACTAAGTTTGGCAGACACCGGATAATGCTTACCTATTACTGATACTAGAACTGCTCTTATGCCAACGCTTTTAAAGTTTACTGGTCCATCGAAAAACATTCTACATCCATCGTAGGATTCTGTGATATCTTCTCCTATGAAAGAAACTTCCTCATCGGGAAAATACATCTTTAGAGGCATGTATTCTTCGCCCACTGGGTTTTCGGAAAGATACTCGGCTAGTGCTTGTCCTTTGATCTCTTTCTGAGTCACGTAGACAATATCAAACTCAATCAACAGAATCTGCCAGTTGTCTAGCTTGCCAATACGCATGGGCTTCTAGAAGATGTACTTCAGTGGATCCATCCTTGATATGAGATAAGTGGTATAGGAACAGAAATAATGCCGCAACTTCTTAGCTACCCAACTCAAAGCATAACAAGTGCATTCTAGGAGGGAATACTGGACCTCTTACAGGGTGAACTTCTTGCTGAGATAGTAAATGGATTGCTCATTTCTCCCCGTTTCATCATGTTGTCCCAAAACACAAATGATTTACCCAGTACTACAAGGTAGAGAAATAGCGGTCTACCTGGTTCGGATCAAACCAGAACTGGCAGCATTGATAGGTATTCCTTGATTTTGTCGAAGGCTTTCTAACATTCATCAGTCCATTTAGTGGCGATGTCCTTCTTCAACATCTTAAAGATAGGTTCACAAATAACGGTGGACTAGGCTATGAATTTGCTGATGTAGTTGAGTCTCCCCAAGAAACTTATAACCTCTTTCTTGTTATTTGGAGGTTGTAATTCTTGAATGGCCTTGACAATTTATTAATCGAGTTATATTCCATGCCGACTTACGATGAACCCAAGTAATCTTCCGGCTGGAACCCCAAAATCACACTTGGTGGGATTCAGTTTTAGGTTATACCTTCTCAATCTGTTGAAGAACTTTCTTAAATCTTCCATGTGGTCAGTGTATTTCTTAGATTTGATGATGATATCATCTATATACACCTCGATCTCTTTGGGTATCATGTCATGGAAAATAGTAGTCATGGCCCTCTTGTAGGTGGCCCCAGTATTATTTAATCCAAATGGCATCATTTTGTAGCAATACATCCCCCTTAGCGTATTGAAAGTCGTTTTCTTCACGTCTTCTTCGTCCATCCATATATGATGATATATAGCAAAACAATCGGCAAATGAATGCAACTCGTTCTTAACATAGTGTTCAATTAGGATGTGTATGTTCGGTTAGGGGAAGTCATCTTTCGGATTGGTCCGGTTGAAGTCCCGGGAGTCGAAACAGACTCTGACCTTCCCATCCTTCTTCAGCACTTGTACAATGTTGTCTAACCATGTTGGATACTCCACTACCCTGAGGATATTGGCTTTAACTTGCTTGGTGACTTCTTCCTTGATTTTCAGACTCATGTCTGGCTTAAACTTTCTGAGCTTCTGCTTTACCGGTGGACACATCGGATCCGTTGGCAGTTGTTGAGTTACAATAGATGTACTGAGACCGGGCATAACATCATACGACCAGGCAAATATTTCCTCATATTTTTTAAAGAACTCCACATCTCTTCCTTTTTTTTATGGTGACAGGTGAACACAGATGCGCGTTTCCTTGACATTCTCCGTATTCCCCAAGTTGAAAATCTCTGTTTCGTCCAAGTTAGACTTAGGTCTATTCTCAAAATCCTCAATCTCTTTAACGACCTCTTTTGTTATCTCATCCTCTTCTGAATCTATGTCCCTTTGTTGCATTATCTTGTCACATGTCACATTCATCAATTCATCAAGATGAGTAATAGTAATTTTGTGTAAAGTAAAGTAAATGGCGGAGAAAAGAAATAATAAGAGCGAGATTTATATAAAAACTGAAATGCTTTGATAAATTCCAAAAAATTGTTTTGAACATCGGAGCTCTTTTCAAAATTCAAAGATAATACTGAAGGGAAATCAACTAGAGAAAAGTAAAAGATAATGCATAATGCTTTGGTCAGCCTTGCTACCCAAAGCTCTCCTAGCCTTGGTGGTTATGGTGGACCAGTTGTTGAGGCGCTCTCCTCGGCTCACTGCCTCTATGGAAGGGCCTTCCTCCCCTTACTTCTTGAGAATGACGTGACAGTCCATATTGTCATCATCTAAGAACACGTTCTTTATTGCTTCTAATGTTTCATCTTCCTCTGACTCATACATAATATCGTCCATCTGGAAAGTCTATTCTAGATGGGGTATCGTGTACTCCAGCGGATAATAGGGGTCGTGCCATGGTGGCACCAATTTAGGAATTCTTCCCAAGTATAACCGTACCCTAACCCAAAAGTGGTGCCATGCTTCTTCAGTTTAATAGGCTTGGTAATTCCCTTGAGGTTCTTCCGAGCCCTTTGCCAGGTTCATGCCCGCTCCAATTCAGTATACTTTCTATCTTGTTATCCCATATTTTATCTTTATCCACGTCGTTGACTTACTCAATGTGGTGGTAAGTTTCTCCTTCTAGCTTCCTTCTCCCTTCGATCGCTGGGATGGTTTGGCAACTGTATATGGGGTTACTCCCGTCACCATGAATAATCACCTCTTGGTGATTCCACTCAAACTTCACTACCTAGTGCAGGGTTGAGGCTATGGCTCCAGCGGTGTGGATCCAAGGTCCTCCCATTTGTAAGTTGTAGGATGCCGGGATGTCTATTACTTGAAAATCGACATTGAACCAAGTTGGCCCCACTTGCACACATAAACTGATCTCCCCAATAGTGGACCTTTGGGAACCATCAAAAGCTTTGTCATTGACAACCCCATCCTTGATTTCATGCAGACATTTCCCTAATTTTCTGAGGGTCACCTGTAAGGCCCCGTAAAAATTTTGTGCATAAAACCTAGTAGCTATGGTGTCATGCTAGCTCGCCGCGGTTCGGACCCTTGGTAGTGATTTAAGTTTCAAAATGTAGAGAATTAATTTTTTCGAAAAATGTCAAATATGCGGTCAAGAATGCGACCGCAAACCTGACATGCGGACCGCATTCTTGCCGCAAATCGTTCCAGAGAGTTGCCCAAAATCGTGTCAAAAGTGCGGTCGATATGCGATCGCATGTCAAATCTGCTGTGCACTTTTGCGACCGCAGAATCAACATGCGGTCCGCATAGTGACCGCATTCCTTAACAGAACCTGCATAACTTTGAGGCCATTTTTGCGTTCACTTTGCGGACCGCATGTGGATTCTGCGGTCGCATAGTGACCGCATATTTGACCCCGGCCCAGATTTTGTAACATTTTGACCCGATCTCTTCTTTAATATAACACACTTCTTCTTCATTTTATCATATTATCTTACCAAAATTAGAGAGAGAAGAGAGGGTTTTGAGAGAGAGAAGTTCTTCATCTTCAAAGATTGTTCCAACCACTTAATTCCAAGGGATTCTAGGGCAAGGATTCAACTTCCCCAATATTTTCAAGGTAAAAACCCTAACTATTTTCTTTGATTTCCAGTTTTAAATTGGGTAAAGAGAGGTTTGCATATAATAGCTTTTGGAAATAGAATTTTACACTCATGCATGATTTTCGAACTTGATTTCTAGTAAAAAGAAGTGAGTAGAAGTAAGAGTCTTCAAAAACAAGGTTGGCAAGAGTAAGATAGCTTGGGTAAGCATAAAGTAGGAAGTTAACGGAAGAAAACTCATCACCGGTATGTATGGCTAATTTTGATTCTTGTGAAATCGCCTATATGTGTGAAGTTTGTTTGTTTCGTGTTAAATTGACAAATTGTGTGAAATTCTTGATGTTGTTGTTGGATATTCAAAGTTTGTTGTTGAGCTATGAGTGATGTAAAATGAGAGTTTAATTTGGCAAAAGAATTGTGAATAATGACTATGATGGCCTATATGGCACCTTGTGGAAAACAAATGAAACACTTGAGAATTGGTTTATTGTGGAAGGAGATGAAACACTTGAATTGTGGAAGTATTGTAACATGGTTGTGATATTGAATTGAGAAGAAATTGAGAACATGAACCAATGTGTAAGTTGCTTATTTGAACTTGTTGAAATTGTGTGTAGTACCTTATCTGCTGTTTGAAATTGTTGTGTTTTCAACCGTAAGGCGGGGTCGTGTTGCGCGCCGCAACGTGGTGAAATAAGGTGTGGGTTGGGGTGATAAGGGTGGCCGAGGTAATAAGGGTGGTCAGGGGCAATAAGGATGGAAAGCGATCGAAATAGCTATTGAAAATTGATACAAAAATCAATAATGTGAAATTGTGAAAGGAGACAGCAGGAGAGTTTGCAACCTGTGGGGCACTGATTGCCCCTTTGTTTGACTACTTGTGCTTTACGTGATTGATTGGTTATTGTTAAATTGGTCGATTGTAGAAAGTGCTTTGTGTTGAGAATTATTTGAAATAAGGAAAATGTGGAAACATGGTTGGCTGGCTTAATTAATTGTTGATGTAATTTAATGGCTTGAGTTTACTTAGGACAAAGTTTGTCCATACATACCAGTACAATTCAAGTGTACTGACGTCCCTTTTGCCGGGGGCGCTACATTCGTGTCATGATTGTAGGTGGATCGGTAGCAGGCACTTCAGCTCATCGGCAGTAGTATCCTTCTCCTTCCACTGCCCGTTTTGGCGAGCCCCTTTCTTCCTCGGGGCCTTGTGTGGTTCATGCCACTCGGTTTAGATTTCATTTTGGTTTTGTAAGGTATAGCCGGAGCCTTGTTACCGGCAAGTATTGTATTTCCCTTTTTGTATCCTAGAGGCTCCATAGACATGTAAACTGTGGGACTCCAATCTTATGTATATATATTGTGTTATGTCGGGCGTTGTAAAAATTGAAATCTTGTTAATGAATCACTCGTATCGTTTTATTTGTTTAATGTGAAATCAATTATGATTAGTAATACATTTGGTTAATGAGAAACAGTCATCACAGGGGTAACGCGTGGGAATGAAAGGCACCCAGGTCCGCTTGACTGGGGCAACCCGGTCAGGCGCCGGTCATGTTCCTCGATTTGGGGCGTGACATCACCAATGGACAAATATTGATGCTGGACCCTCCATTAATCTATATTCTGGTGATGAAATAGTCTTCGCATGCCATAGTGATGTGCAATGCTTTGTTGTGTCCAAAACCTTCAAGGGGCAACTCATTCTCATGGAAAGTGATCTTATGACTCTCCAATATCTGCACGGCCATATTTTCCATATCTCCTCCAGTTATGTTGTTGGGTACGTATGCCTCGCTCAATATCTTAATTAGGGCGTTCTTGTTTGCCTCAGAGCTCTACAATAGAGCTTGAATGGAGATCATTGCCGGTGTTTTATTTAATTGTTCAACAACTGAGTACTCTTTCGCCTGTATCTTCTGCCAAACATTATTAGGTCCAGTTTCAATAGGCCATCAAGAGGCCTTGTTACTTGATTCAACTAAGTCCTCCGGAGTATAAATTATGCCAGTCCTTGTCATAAATTAAAATCTATCTTCATGGCACTTGAACCCACAATTGCTGCTAACTTTAAACCTTTCTGAAGGTCATCTTTATCAAACAGTCAACATTAGAAACACTGATTCAATCCTGAGCCTCCGCACCTGCGATATCTGATAGTTGTATCTCCAATATTATTTCATAATATCTTGCCCTAAAGGCGAATTGTAGTAGATCATAACACTGACAAACTTAGTACGTTCAATTAAGACAACGACAGCCCATCATAGAAGAATGCTCCACCAAGCTTGCAAATACCAAGTCTCATTACTTCCCCCAGCCCACATCTGACCATCCTTAGTACGCTTGCCTTTCCCCTGCCGAGAATAAAATACTCAATCTCTTGATTAAGCACTAAGTAAACCTTCCTTCAAGTCATTCACTGCCCCGACACGTGGTAAAACATCCTACCATCATATCAGTACTGCAGAACATCAATTCATAGGCATTATTGCAACTTGTGCCCAGCCCCAAAGCCCTTAGAAGTACCGTTACTGAGCTGAAACATTAAAATATCCTTCCATAAGGCGACGACAATATTCCAATCAACTACACCCTGAGAAACATCCCACACCACATCCGTAGTACCATTATGATTCTTTAATTCTCGATTTATAAAAAGCGTTTTGCGTCGCGTAAGATTGAGTAGGAATGAATTAAAGGCATACGCCTCCAAGGATCAAATCACATGATAAGGAATCAAGAAGGGAAGTACTCCTAACAGTTCTGCAGCTTCCCGAGGATAAGCACAGACGTCATTGTACCGATCCATGAGACTCTTCGCAGTTCTGTAGCTCACCTAGTCTCTGTGTCAACCATGTCGCGATGCCACGAAGCCACTAGAGTTGCGTATACCTGTGCAACAAAAATTCACAGAAGTGTAGTATGAGTACATAAATAACATGCACTCAATGAGTATCTCGTCTAATCTCGAAGAAGTAGAGACAAGATAGTCCACTTCAACACATGCTAGTGGTCCAATAATTAGGTCAGTAATAAATTAAATTATGGATTTCTATAAACGTGATTTTAGTCCAAACAGAAGGAAAAGAGTAAATAATTAATTCTTTATAGAAAATATTTAAAAATTTCCTTTTTGTAATTATCCAAATATTTTCAAGCCATTAAAAGGCAATAATAACATAATTAAGTTCAAAACAGCAATACAAGCATGCACATATTATGCCAAGGCGATGGCACGATCCAAAAGAAATAAACTATGCACTAGCCGAGGATCGACTGCACACCTATAGATGCATCTATTTAATCTACCGAGGCAATCGGCTCGCTCCAAAATAAACACACATAAACAGACAACTAATCAAGAAGTCAACATGGAGCAACTATCCAAAGAAAAGCCAAGTTCTCTTTAATAATTTAGTAAAATGAAGTTTAAACCCTTTAAAATTTTTTTTTACTAATTCGATGCGGTTTAAGCAGTTCAAGTTATCAATAGGTTCGTAAATAATTCATGTATAGCATGATTTTAGGGCATAACTACCCGGATAATAGCATAGTTGTAGCTACGCACGGACTATTGTCACATCGTATGCATGTATCCCCTACAAATACGAGCACATAATTAATTATTTCACCTATGGGGACAATTCTCTCATAAAAGTTCAGAAAGGAGACTCACCTAGCTCCAAAGATCCATAACCGACATTCCACGCCATTCCGAAGACTCGATTCAATGAACAACGGTTCAAATCTAGCCAATAATTATTCAAATTCATTAAAATATACATAATTACTCATTATAATTGTCACACCTCCTTTTTCTACTTTTACACAATACCCCGCTTTGGTTTTACTACACCCCCGGGCAAGGGATATAATAACAAAAAAGGGAAGGAGTTTTTCCACTTAAAGGACAGTCGGAACATGATTTATTTATTAAGATTCAGAGTTGCCACTTGAGAGATTAATGGTGTCTCAAGTCACCAATTGAATCCCGAACCCAGAAAATTATGACTTTGTTACAGTCTGCAAATCAGAAATCTAGATAAAGAATTCTATTAACCCGGGAGAAGGTGTTAGGCACTCCCGAATTTCGTCATTCTAGCACGTTCGCTCAACTAATCTTTTTGTTTTTCTCTGATTTCTTCATATGTTTCGCTTTTATGCCTTTATTCGTGTTCCGCTTTATCAATTTTAAAAGAATTGCAATGTCGCGAAAATGCATTTCGAGTCACACCGTACCAGTACGCCTGTGACTTTTAATACACTTCAACTTCGTCGAGATTTGGATTTGGGTCACATAAATGTGCACCCGTATTGGGAATGTATATTTATTACAAATCATGCCTAAAGTATCTACGTCTTGTTAACTCTTGGATAGACCGTGAAATTCGCTAAACGGTCTTTCCGATTTCTAACATTTTTATAGAGAATTATGGAGGGCCCCGCAATTATGCATTTATGATTTGGCGAGGCTCATCTTTATTTTTGTTTCAGGTTCATCCTAAAGAATACTTTATTCTCTATTTCTGTTTGTTCGTCCTGATATAATTATTTTCATATCAATTTTAGATTATTATGTATTAGATTCCATGCCATATTTTAATACTGGGCCTGGACAACAAAAAGCTCAGCGATTTGCAGAGAGGTACTGGGCTTCTGAGGACCAGCGAATATTTCTGTTCCTATTCGAAGGCATAAATGCCGTTTCATTTTGATCAGGGACCGATTTCATAATTAGGCCCAAATCCTTCACATTTAAGGTATGGTAATGGCTAACTAACATTTCATAATATGCACTAATGAATATGTGATGTCACGACCCGGATTTTCCCCCAACATCGGGATCGTGATGGCGCCTACTCGTGGTAGCTAGGCAAGCCACTGTATTCATACTATCCTGTTTTTAACACAATTTTTAATTAAATAAATGCGGAATAACAAATCACAAGGTGAAAATCATACTGAAAACCTCTACCCAAGACGTGGAGTCACCAACTCACAAACTACTATGGAATACTACACATAAAAGTCTGAAGGAAATATAACATAATTCTGTTTGTCTCGGAACAACGAGACTACAGCTATTAACATAAATAGAGAAAGAGACGCCGGGCCTGCGGACGTCCGCAAGCTACCTCGGTCTCAAATGTGATCAACTCCCACGCAATCTATTTACTGCTGCTGCTGCTCCTGATCGTAACCTGGACCTGTGCAAAAACGCACAGAAGTGTAGCATCAGCACAACCGACCCCATGTGCTTGTAAGTGCCTGGCCTATCCCGGCGAAGTAGTGACAAGCCTAGGACCAGACACCCACATAAACCTGTGCAATTCAATATATATATACGTGTACCATAAAATAACAAGAAATAATCAAGTATTAACACAATAAGGAATATCTTAAAGAAATCAACAATTAACCACAGTTAATAATTTCACAAGGAAAAACAAAGTGTAATGTAAACACAAGTAATATCAATTCAAGAAATAGCAAACAGTTGCACGGCATCACCCTTCGTACTTTTACTCTCATCCTCACATCCATAGTACGGCATGATCCTTCGTACATGGTTCAATAATAGGGCACGGCATGATCCTTCGTGCATAATCAATAAATAAACATGGCACGGCATTTACCTTCGTGCATAAATAAATAAACATGGCACGGCATCACCCTTCGTGCATTATCACTCTTCCTCACCCAAATAACAATCAAATAAGTTCACAAGGAAAACAAGGTATAATGGAAACACAAGTAATATCAAGTCAAGGAATGGCAAACAGTTGCACGGCATCACCCAAATAAAATATAATGGAAAAACAAGTAATATCAATTCAAGAAATAGCAAGCAATTGCACGGCATCACCCTTCGTGCTTTTACTCTCATCCTCACCATATAGACAAATAAAGTACACGGCATCACCCTTCGTGCTTTTACTCTCATCCTCACATCCATAGTACGGCATGATCCTTCGTACATGGTTCAATAACAGGGCACGGCATGATCCTTCGTGCATAATCAATAAATAAACATGGCACGACATTAACCTTCGTGCATAAATAAATAAACATGGCACGGCATCACCCTTCGTGCATTATCACTCTTCCTCACCCAAATAACAATCACAGTTAAGGGCAAAGAAGGAAATAGTAATTCCTAAACCGTCCCATCAAGGGCAATCAATGTTTATCTTCACAACAAGTCCCAATAAGGGAGAACAATAACAATTCATCTGTAATATATCTCAAAATAATTATTTTCCAACGACTCACGGTCATACTAGACGCCAGTGTATGGATGCTCGTCACCACAGCCCATACACCGCACTCTATCACATAACACATAACACATAATCCTATTCCCTCAAGCTAGGATAGAACAAACACTTACCTCGAATGCTTATGAACAATTCAATTCGTGGAAATGTCTTTTCTTTCAATTTGGCTCCAATCCAACCGTATCTATACACAATTGATTTAATATCATCAATTCTACTCAACAAACTAATTCTTAAGACCAAATACCACTTTTACAACATTCTCTGCCATGAATAGTGAATTTCAACCCCGGGCCCACATGGTCGGAACTCGGGGTTAGGACCAAAATCCGGTTACCCATCCCCCCACGAGTTCGTATATATGATTTGTTTCAAAATCGGACCTCAATTCGAGGTCCAATTCCCCAATTTATGAAAAACCCTATTTTCTAACAAAAACAAGAATTCTACCATGAAAATCATTGATTTCTTATGAAAAACATGTTTAATGATGTTAGGAATTGAAAGAATTAAGTAAAAAGTGACTTACAATCGTTTTGATGAAGAAGAAATCCTTGAAGAATCGCAAATGGGTGTTTTGTTTTTGTAAAATGTGAAGAAATGACTGAAATTCGTGTTTTTCAGGTCTCCGTGTTCGCATTTGCGAACATGGGTTCGCAATTGCGAACCCCGACCAATTTCTGGAGTTTGAAAAATAAGCTAAGGGTGGGAAGTTCGCATTTGCGAACTTTTCTTCGCATTTGCGAAGCCAAGGCAAAATTGGGAAGTTCGCATTTGCGAACTATTGTTCGCAATTGCGAACACAGGCTAAATATGGGGAGGTTCGCATTTGCGAACTATTGTTCGCATTTGCGAACCCAGGAAGAATAGTGTCGAGTTCGCATTTGCGAACTATAGTTCGCATTTGCGAACACAGGCACAATAGGGTCAAGTTCGCATTTGCGAACTATTGTTCGCATTTGCGAACACAGGCACAATAGGGGGAGTTCGCATTTGCGAACTATTGTTCGCATTTGCGAACTCCGCAGAATAGTGGGGAGTTCGCATTTGCGAACTATTGTTCGCATTTGCGAACTCTGCAGACCAGTTGCAGAACAGCAACTTCTAACATGAAAAATTGATCTCGTGGCCTATCCAAAGTTCACCCGAGCCCTCGGGGCTCCAAACCAAATATGCACATAACCTCAAAAACACATTATGAACTTGTTCGTGCGATCACATCGCCAATATCACCTCGTTTTCATCAAATCAAGCCTCAAATGCATGATTTTCATACCTTTAGTTTTCAAAACTTTCAAACTTGGGACTCAAGGTCCAAAACATCTCATACGACATCCAAATGTCACCAAACTTTACATAAATCACATATATAATATTTAAGACTTGTACCGGGCGTCGGAACCAAAATACGAGCCCGATACCAAGGTCAATTAATTTATTTCCTTTAATAATTGCATCAAAAACAATTTCACATAAAAATTCATAACTTGGGCTCTAGGCCTCGGAATTCGACTCCGGACGCATGTCCAAGTCCCATATTTTCCTACGGACCTCTCGGGACCATCAAATCTCGGGTCCGGATCCGTTTACCAAAAATGTTGACCGAAGTCAACCATATCAATATTAATATCATTTTTATCCAAATTTCTCATAGAATTCATATTTTCTATCACAAAATCTTTCCGGCTACATGCTCGGATCGTGCACGTAAATCGAGGCAACATAGAATGAGGTTTTCAAGGCCTCGGAAGCTTCGAAATGATTAATTAAATAAGTGATGACCCTTTGGGTCGTCACAATCTCCACCTCTAAAACAACCGTTCGTCCTCGAACGGACAAAAGAAAGAAGTACCCGAGTCAGGAAACAAATGTGGGTAGCGGCTCCGCATATCAGACTCGGACTCCCAGGTCGATGCCTCAGGAGGCTGACCTCTCCACTGAACACGCACAGAAGGATAACTCTTCGACCTCAACTGTCGAACCTGCCGGTCTAGAATAGCCACCGGCTCCTCCTCGTAAGATAGATCATTGTCCAATTGGACAGTATTGAAGTCTAACACATGTGTGGGATCGCCGTGGTATCTCCGAAGCATAGATACATGAAAAACTGGATGCACGGCTGATAAGCTAGGCGGCAAAGCTAATCTGTAAGCCACCCCTCCCACTCTGTCTAGAATCTCAAATGGGCCAATATACCTAGGGCCGAGCTTGCCCTTCTTCCCAAACCTCATCACGCCCTTCATAGGCGACACCCGGAGCAATACTCGTTCACCAACCATGAAATCTACATCTCGAACCTTACGATCCGCATAAGTCTTTTGCCTAGACTGAGCTGAACGCAATCTCTCCTGAATAGTCTTGACCTTATCTAAGGCCTCCTGAACTAAGTCTGTACCCAACAACCGAGCCTCTCCCGGTTCAAACCATCCAACCGGTGATCGACATCGCCTACCATACAATGCCTCATACGGGGCCATATGGATGCTAGATTGGTAACTGTTATTGTAGGCGAACTCTGCTAATGGCAAAAAATGGTCCCACGAGCCTCCGAAATCAATAACACAGGCTCGAAGCATGTCCTCAAGAATCTGAATAGTCCTCTCTGACAGGCCATCCGTCTGAGGATGAAATGCTGTACTCAACTGAACCTGGGTGCCTAACTCCCTGCTGGACCGCTCTCCAGAACCGCGAGGTAAACTGCGTACCCCGATCAGAGATAATGGATACTGGCACCCCATGGAGACGAATAATCTCCCTAATGTAAACCTCCGCTAACCTCTCCGACGAGTAGGAGACAGATATTGGAATAAAGTGTGCTGATTTGGTCAGTCTATCAACAATGACCCAAATAGCATCAAATTTTCTCCGAGTCAAAGGAAGTCCAGTAACGAAGTCCATAGTGATTCGCTCCCATTTCCACTCGGGAATTTCAATCCTCTGGAATACACCACCAGGTCTCTGGTGCTCATATTTCACCTGCTGACAATTTAGACACCGAGCGACATACGCAACGATATCTTTCTTCATTCTGCGCCACCAATAGTGCTGTCGTAAGTCCTGGTACATCTTCGCGGTGCCCGGGTGAATAGAATACCATGAACTGTGGGCCCTCGCTAAGATCAACTCTCGAATCCCTTCGACATTGGGCACACAAACTCGACCCTGCAATCTCAATACCCCATCATCATCTAGATTTACCTGTGTGGCACCTCCCCGCTGTACTGTATCTCTCAACTCACGCAAATGAGGATCATCAAATTGCCTCTCACGGATACGCTCTAATAAGGAAGAACGAGCGACCGTGCAGGCTAACACTCTGCTAGGCTCAGAAATGTCTAATCTCACGAACCGGTTGGCTAAGGCCTGGACATCTAGAGCTAATGGTCTCTGATTGACCGGAATATATGCAAGACTACCCATGCTGGCATACGTTCTACTCAATGCATCGGCCACCACATTGGCCTTACCTGGGTGATATAATATAGTAACATCGTAGTCTTTTAGCAACTCTAACCATCTCCGCTGTCGTAGATTCAACTCCTTCTGTTTGAACAAGTATTGTAGGCTTTTGTGATCAGTGTACACCTCACATGTCACACCATAAAGATAATGCCTCCAGATTTTTAAGGCATGAACCACTGCTGCTAACTCAAGATCATGAACCGGATAATTCTTCTCATGTATCTTTAATCGCCTCGAAGCATAAGCGATAACCTTACCATCCCGCATCAATACCGCTCCAAGCCCCGTACGAGATGCGTCACAATAAACCGTATAAGGCCATGTACCGTAGGTAGTACCAACACCGGTGCGGTGGTCAAGGCCGTCTTGAGCTTCGAAAGCTCGCCTCACACTCCTCCGACCACCGAAACTGAACACCCTTCTGGGTCAACCTGGTCATCGGGGCTGCAATTGAAGAAAACCCCTCTACAAAACGACGGTAGTAACCTCCTAATCCCAAGAAACTCCGGATCTCAATCACGAAGCCGGTCGAGGCCAATTTTGGACTCGCCTCAATCTTCTTTGGGTCTACCCGAATACCCTCCACTTATACAATGTGACCCATAAATGCTACCGAACTCAGCCAGGAACTCACATTTTGAAAATTTGGCATATAGCCGATTATCCTTCAGAGTCTGAAGAACCACTCCGAGGTGCTGCTCATGCTCTTCCTGGCCGCGGGAGTATACCAGGATGTCATCTATGAAGACTATCACGAACGGATCTAAGTAAGGCCTGAATACCCGATTCATCAACTCCATGAATGCTGCCGGGGCATTGGTCAACCCGAAGGACATGACCAAGAACTCATAATGCCCACATCTAGAGCGAAAGGTTGTCTTAGGAATGTCAGCCGCCCTGATCTTCAGCTGATGGTAGCCCGACCTCAAGTCTATCTTAGAGAATACCCTCGCTCCCTGGAGTTGGTCAAACAAATCATCAATCCTCGGCAGTGGATATTTATTTTTAATAGTCACCTTGTTTAACTGCCGGTAATAAATACACATCCGCATCGAGCCATCCTTCTTCTTTACAAATAATACAGGTGCTCCCCAGGGGGAAACACTGGGCCTGATAAAACCCTTCTCAAGAAGGTCCTGCAACTGATCTTTCAACTCTTTTAACTCCGGCGGGGCCATACGATAGGGTGGAATAGAGATGGGCTGAGTGCCCGGTGCCAAATCAATACAGAAATCAATATCCCCGTCGGGTGGCATGCCCGGCAGGTCTGAAGGAAAAACCTCCGGAAACTCCCGTGCAATAGGGACCGACTCAATGGAAGGAACTTCTGCGCTGGAATCACGAACATAAGCCAAATAAGCTAGACACCCCTTCTCGACCATACGTCGAGCCTTAACATAAGAAATAACAATGCGAACGGAGTGGCTTGAGGTACCCTTCCACTCTAATCGGGGTGATTCTGGCAAGGCTAAGGTGACAGTCTTAGCATGACAATCAAGAATAGCATGGTATGGGGACAACCAGCCCATCCCCAATATGACATCAAAATCTACCATATCCAAGAGCAACAGATCAACACGGGTCTCAAGACCCCCAAATATAACTACGCACGAACGATGCACCCGATCGACTACAATAGAGTCACCCACCGGCGTAGCCACATAAACTGGAATATCCAGAGCATAGCTGGGCACAGCCAAATACGGTGCGAAGTAGGAAGACACATAGGAATATGTAGATCCAGGGTCAAATAATACCGAAGCACCTCTGCCACACACAAGAATAGTACCTGTAATCACAGCATCTGATGCCTCTGCCTCTGGCCTGGCTGGTAAAGCATAGAATCGGGGATCTGCACCTCCCCTCTGAGCCGCGTCTCTAGGACGACCATCAACTGGCTGACCTCTACCTCTGGCTGGACGGTCTCTACCTCTACGGTCTCGACCTCCACCTCTAAAATCTCTACCCCCGCCTCTAGCTGGCTGGGCAGGCTGAGGGTCAGCTGGGGCCTGAATCATAGGACGAGGATCTCACTGCTGAGAGTTGCCCGCTGCTATAGGGCAATTCCTGATAAAATGACCCGGGTCACCACAACCGTAGCAACTCTTAGACTGATAGGGCTGCTGGCCCTGACGACCCGAATGGCCTCCACGAACACTCTGAAGAGGCTGAGCATTAATAGGAGACTGGTCTGAATAATGCCCCCGAGAACCACGATCACCTGATCCACCCTGTGAAGCCCGAAGGGCGGAATGAAAAGGCCTGGAGGACTGGCCTCTATCAAAGGATTCTCTGCTACCAGAGGAAGAACCACCAAACCTGCCTGAATGACGAGGCCTCTTATCTGAAGAATAACCGCCTCCCCTAGCAAGAGCCATCTCAACTCTGCGTGCTGCATTGGCTGCCTCCCGAAATGATATGTCACTCCCCACGCCCATAGCCATCTGGAGTCTAATCGGCTGATTAAGCCCATCTATAAATCTGCGGACCCTCTCCCGCTCCGTGGGAAGTATCACCACTGCATGACGAGCCAAGTCGATAAATCTCGTCTCATACCGTGTAACTGTCATAGTGCCCTGATGGAGGCGCTCAAACTGCCTCCGAAGTACATCCCTCTGAGTAGCAGGGAGAAACTTCTCCATAAACAGTTCTGCAAACTGGTCCCATGATAGAGCTGGGGACCCTGCTGGTCGAGTCAGGCAATAATCTCTCCACCAAGTCTTGGCGGATCCTGTAAGTCTGAAGGTACAGAAATCAACTCCGTTTGTCTCCACGATCCCCATAGTCTTGAGAATCTCATGGCAACTGAATAAAAAGTCCTGAGGATCCTCTGATGCGGCTCCACTGAAAGTAGTGGTAAATAGCTTGGAGAACCGATCAAGCCTCCATAACGAATCAGAAGTCATGGCCGTTCCATCACCGGCATGAGCCGTGGTACCTGACTGAGTAGCCACAGCTGGCTGAATTACTGGTGCCTGAGGCTGAGGAGCTACTGGCTCCGGAGTACGAGCAATAGGAGTCTGGGCCCCTCCTCCAGCCTGAGAAGTGGCTGGGGCAACTGATAATAAACCCGCTCTGGCAATGCTGTCCATGAATCCCGCTATTCTGACCAAAGCATCCCGGAGATCCGGGGTAAATAAAGCCTCTCCTGGGACCTGAGCTGGGCCTACTGGAGCTGCTGGAACCGGAACCTCCTCGTCAATCTCAATATGAGGCTCCACCTCCGGGGTAGCTGCCTGGGGCTGAGCTCTACCCCTACCACGGCCTCTGATACGGCCTTGGCCCCTGCCCCTCACGGGAGCCGCCTGGGGCTCGGGCTGCTGGTCAGCGGACGAAGAAGCGCGTGTCCTCACCATCTGCGAAAGGACAGAATAGAAATTCAATCAGTATTTGAGGAACAAGTCGCACGACAAGAAGGAACAAATGAGAGACTCTTTCCTAACTCAATAGACTTTGGAGGACAAGTACAGACGTCTCCGTACCTACCTCTCAAACTCTACTAACCTTGTTCGTGAGTGGTGAGACCTATGTAACCTAGAGCTCTGATACCAACTTGTCACGACCCGGATTTTCCCCCAACATCGGGATCGTGATGGCGCCTACTCGTGGTAGCTAGGCAAGCCACCGTATTCATACTATCCTGTTTTTAACACAATTTTTAACTAAATAAATGCGGAATAACAAATCACAAGGTGAAAATCATACTGAAAACCTCTACCCAAGACGTGGAGTCAACAACTCACAAACTACTATGGAATACTACACATAAAAGTCTGAAGGAAATATAACATAATTCTGTTTGTCTCGGAACAATGAGACTACAGCTATAAAGAAAGAGACGCCGGGCCTGCGGACGTCTGCAAGCTACCTCGGTCTCAAATGTGATCAACTCCCACGCAATCTATTTACCGCTGCTGCTGCTCCTGATCGTAACCTGGACCTGTGCAAAAACGCACAGAAGTGTAGCATCAGCACAACCGACCCCATGTGCTGGTAAGTGCCTGGCCTATCCCGGCGAAGTAGTGACAAGCCTAGGACCAGACACCCACATAAACCTGTGCAATTCAATATATATATG
The DNA here is from genome assembly GCA_032618575.1 of Nicotiana noctiflora. Lineage (NCBI taxonomy): Eukaryota > Viridiplantae > Streptophyta > Magnoliopsida > Solanales > Solanaceae > Nicotiana > Nicotiana noctiflora. Next base: position 33,987 of record JASVEL010011851.1, read on the forward strand.
TGTACCACAAAATAACAAGAAATAATCAAGTATTAACACAATAAGGAATATCTTAAAGAATTCAACAATTAACCACGGTTAATAATTTCACAAGGAAAAACAAAGTGTAATGTAAACACAAGTAATATCAATTCAAGAAATAGCAAACAGTTGCACGGCATCACCCTTCGTACTTTTACTCTCATCCTCACATCCATAGTACGGCATGATCCTTCGTACATGGTTCAATAATAGGGCACGGCATGATCCTTCGTGCATAATCAATAAATAAACATGGCACGGCATTAGCCTTCGTGCATAAATAAATAAACATGGCACGGCATCACCCTTCGTGCATTATCACTCTTCCTCACCCAAATAACAATCAAATAAGTTCACAAGGAAAACAAGGTATAATGGAAACACAAGTAATATCAAGTCAAGGAATGGCAAATAGTTGCACGGCATCACCCAAATAAAATATAATGGAAAAACAAGTAATATCAATTCAAGAAATAGCAAGCAATTGCACGGCATCACCCTTCGTGCTTTTACTCTCATCCTCACCGGATAGACAAATAAAGTACACGGCATCACCCTTCGTGCTTTTACTCTCATCCTCACATCCATAGTACGGCATGATCCTTCGTACATGGTTCAATAACAGGGCACGACATGATCCTTCGTGCATAATCAATAAATAAACATGGCACGGCATTAACCTTCGTGCATAAATAAATAAACATGGCACGGCATCACCCTTCGTGCATTATCACTCTTCCTCACCCAAATAACAATCACAGGTTAAGGGCAAAGAAGGAAATAGTAATTCCTAAACCGTCCCATCAAGGGCAATCAATGTTTATCTTCACAACAAGTCCCAATAAGGGAGAACAATAACAATTCATCTGTAATATATCTCAAAATAATTATTTTCCAACGACTCACGGTCATACTAGACGCCATTGTATGGATGCTCGTCACCACAGCCCATACACCGCACTCGATCACATAACACATAACACATAATCCTATTCCCTCAAGCTAGGATAGAACAAACACTTACCTCGAATGCTTATGAACAATTCAATTCGTGGAAATGTCTTTTCTTTCAATTTGGCTCCAATCCAACCGTATCTATACACAATTGATTTAATATCATCAATTCTACTCAACAAACTAATTCTTAAGACCAAATACCACTTTTACAACATTCTGCCATGAATAGTGAATTTAAACCCCGGGCCCACATGGTCGGAACTCGGGGTTAGGACCAAAATCCGGTTACCCATCCCCCCACGAGTTCGTATATATGATTTGTTTCAAAATCGGACCTCAATTCGAGGTCCAATTCCCCAATTTATGATAAACCCTATTTTCTAACAAAAACAAGAATTCTACCATGAAAATCATTGATTTCTTATGAAAAACATGTTTAATGATGTTAGGAATTGCAAGAATTAAGTAAAAAGTGACTTACAATCGTTTTGATGAAGAAGAAATCCTTGAAGAATCGCAAATGGGTGTTTTGTTTTTGTAAAATGTGAAGAAATGACTGAAATTCGTGTTTTTCAGGTCTCTGTGTTCGCATTTGCGAACATGGGTTCGCAATTGCGAACCCCGACCAATTTCCGGAGTTTGAAAAATAAGCTAAGGTTGGGAAGTTCGCATTTGCGAACATTTGTTCGCATTTGCGAACATTTGTTCGCATTTGCGAACACTGGCCGCAATTGCGAACACAAGCTAAATATTGGGAGGTTCGCATTTGCGAACTATTGTTCGCATTTGCGAACACAGGCAGAATAGTGTCGAGTTCGCATTTGCGAACTATTGTTCGCATTTGCGAACACAAGCACAGTAGTGTCAAGTTCGCATTTGCGAACTATTGTTCGCATTTGCGAACACAGGCACAATAGGGGGAGTTCGCATTTGCGAACTATTGTTCGCATTTGCGAACTCCGCAGAATAGTGGGGAGTTCGCATTTGCGAACTATTGTTCGCATTTGCGAACTCTGCAGACCAATTGCAGACAACAACTTCTAACATGAAAAATTGATCTCGTGGCCTATCCAAAGTTCACCCGAGCCCTCGGGGCTCCAAACCAAATATGCACATAACCTCAAAAACACATTATGAACGTGTTCGTGCGATCACATCGCCAATATCACCTCGTTTTCATCAAATCAAGCCTCAAATGCATGATTTTCATACCTTTAGTTTTCAAAACTTTCAAACTTGGGACTCAAGGTCCAAAACATCTCATACGACATCCAAATGTCACCAAACTTTACAGAAATCACATATATAATATTTAAGACTTGTACCGGGCGTCGGAACCAAAATACGAGCCCGATACCAAGGTCAATTAATTTATTTCCTTTAATAATTGCATCAAAAACAATTTCACATAAAAATTCATGACTTGGGCTCTAGGCCACATAATTCGACTCCGGACGCATGTCCAAGTCCCATATTTTCCTACGGACCTCTCGGGACCATCAAATCTCGGGTCCGGATCCGTTTACCAAAAATGTTGACCGAAGTCAACCATATCAATATTAATATCATTTTTATCCAAATTTCTCATAGAATTCATATTTTCTATCACAAAATCTTTCCGGCTACATGCTCGGATCGTGCACGTAAATCGAGGCAACATAGAATGAGGTTTTCAAGGCCTCGAAGCTCGAAATGATTAATTAAATAAGTGATGACCCTTTGGGTCGTCACATGTGACAACCAGTATTAATAACTAATTGTTTTCGCAATCGCCAACTTTCATATAATCACTTCTAATTTCAATATTTAACAAGTTAACTAATAACTCTAACACAATAGTTTATATCAATGATATTATTCAACTAGTAGAATTTATAGTCAAATTGTCACTAAAACACTAATTGCAGAATCATTTTTATCTCTTTCACTTAACTGGAGAAAATAGTATTTTAGTTTTAACTAAGCAGGTTCGAATTACTATTTTCAAATTGCATAATCTCAAAACAAATTTGTAACTAAATCGATTTAAGTATTTACAAACAGTAATACAATTTGAGATTCAAACCTATTTATGCTTTTCTAATTAATTGATGCATATCCGAAACTTGATTAACAAAATGCCTAAATATTAATACTACACATCCGTTTTATAATAGTTATAAATCCAGGCGGCTTATCTAAGTTCAAACCAATTTTAAATCTTAGATTTAGGTGATCATCTCTACATAGCTTATTTATCCTATCATTTATATCAAAGTTTCTACAACTGAATTAAGAGCATACTTCCAGTCCATTACTTATTACAATCAAATCCTAAACGAATTACAATGATCTAAGCATTTTAAACTACATAATAAAATGACAAATACACGACTGATTTAGCTAAAACATGATTAACATTTTTCATTTCTCCAATCAACAGCTTAATTACAGCATCCATGACATAGTAGTGTACCTGATTCAAGTAACAAATTGATGAGTCTAGAGTTGGAAAAGAAAGAAAATCAGCAACAGCAATAACGACATAGCAACAACAGCAGGAACGAATCAACACAGCAAATACCAAACTCCAGAATATAACCCAGCAAATTAACCCAAGCAAATTGGAAACCCAGCAAAGTCGAATGAAACCAGTGAATAACGACCAACAAAGATTCCCAGAAGAACACTCGAGTTAACAACTAATTAAAAACCAATAGCACTTCAGTGTATAGATTTAAGAGATTTCAGAACTCTAATAACTCTGAATTCTCTTCAAATTCCTCCTAATTTCAAACTCTAAAATTTCTGAACTTCTTCAATTTTTTCCAACCTCTTAAATTTGGCCTGAGACAGCCTATTTATAGAGTAGATTGGGAGGGAAATTTGAATTAATTATTCAGATTTCCCACCCCTACCCCTTTTCAATTATTTCAGTTATGTATAGGGTGTTTTTAATAAAAATGCACTTAAACCCCTGCTTGAAGGTTCCAGGTTATTCTATACTGTTCTATTCGGTGATAATGACCTTGTTGCCCTCACTTGCTAAGGATTATTACTCATCTACCATTTAACTATGCCTGGATTACCCTTTATTATTCATCTATTTACAGTAAAACCAGGCCCAATTGTCCCTTATGCTCTCACTACCTCTACATTATTATCAAAAATAATATTTCCCATTCCCCTTTTACCCGTTATAATTATGAGTATTCACCCGACCTGCCCTTAGGTCTGATAAGACCTAGAGTGTCTTAGCTTTGTATTTAAAATATAACCACTAATTGAACTTTAATTTTTAACCTATTTTAAGACTAATTAAGATTTACAGAATTAACCACTTTCAGAAATAGCCACAAATTGCCTTAATAGTCAATACTCACACTATCGCAACAATAGCCTATTTCATTTGCAAATACAACCTATTGAGACAAAGTGTTCAAATTTCAGAAAAACCATACATGTAAATCATATTGCAAAATTAACCACTTTCATGTATTTTGCAAATATAACCCTATTTCAACTAACTTTAACTAATCAGAATTCTGAGAGATAAAAGATAATGGTTGAATCCTAATTACTCAAATCTTTAATCGAAACAGGTTCTATTACACATAAGCAATCAAGCAGCTAATTATCATGTGATTTAACAGGATAGTTTTAACTAAAGAAATCATGTAAATATTCAGGTTTTAAACAACATAGAAGTATAGAAGCAAAGAAAATCGGAGATGATTCAGATATACTTAGCTTTTAGGGTTTCTTTTCCTTTTCTTCCTTTCCTTTTAGGGTTTCTTTTCCTTTTTAGATGACTCTGGGTCTCTTTTACAGTAGATCTTCTATGTAGACCTCAAAAATCTAGTTTGGATTTAGGAAGGATATATTTGGAGACTAGGATTATGGTTTTAACAAGTTTTTGGATTTGGGTGTCCGCCAGAGTAGGGTTCCGGCGAGACATTTTTGAAAATTCGAGGAGTTAGGCTAAGATTCCAGAAACGAATTTAGGTGGGGTGAAAGAGGAGTTTAAGGTGGTTATGGGTTGTAAATTAGGGAAGCTGGTTCATACTTTTGGTGGTAAAGGGTGTTCAGGGATGAAGGTTTGAGTCGGAGATGATGAACGGAGGCAGACCACCGGTAGGTTTCCGGTGGTCTATGGAGAGGAAGAAAGAGTTCAAGGCAGCTAGGGTTTGCATATGGAGGGGTGCGTCTGTATAATCGGTGTAATGAACGAATGATATGGTTTATATATTAAATATGTGTTATTGATTGTTAGCCATTAAATTAGATGAGATAAACGGTCCAGATCACTTCCGCCTTCAAACGACGTCGTGTGTTTAATTGAGGCTTTTATCCCATCCGTTAGATTATATCTTTGGATGGTTGAGGTTTATTTATTAAATTGTGTCGTTTGGTCTAAGTGTAACACCAACTGTATCTGTCTGATTAATTAAACGAATGGCTGTGATTGCTTCTTTATACGGTGTCATTTCATTTATTTAGGAACCGCCTTACCTGGTCCGTTTGATTTAATATATCAACGGTCCTAATTCAATTGTTTTAACCGGCGCCATTTTATCCTTTGCAAGGCTGGGCGGCTGGATTTCCAAAATTGGGCCAGGTCTTGTAATTTATGGGCTAGCCTTTGTAATTGGCCCAAACACTTGTATATTTATATTTACTTGCATCTATTTTTTTTTTTTTTGTGTTTTTAACTTGTTTTTAATTAATTAATTTTTGTATTTGTTTCTTGTATTTTATGCCTGTTTTCCTTAATGTATTATTCCTGGTGTATTTTTCCTTATTATTTTGTAATTTTTGTATTTTTCTTGGATTTTCTAATTTCTTAATAATTATCCAACATTTCTTGGTATTTTCTAATTAATTGCATTTTATATTTTTGTTTCAGTTTTTCTCACTTTATTTTCAACAATTAAAACACACCAATATTTTCTACACAATAATCAACCAATTTCAATCAAAAATCATTTTTGTATTTTATTTTGGAATTAATTGCTTGGGGCAAAAATCACGTGCTCACAGCTGCCCCTCTTTGCTCGTGAACACGAAGAGTTTTAGTGCAAAGACAAGTGAGTAGTAATGAGGGCCTTTTGCCCACTCGCATATTCCGTGTGAAGCATTTTTGAAAGTTTTGACTACATCCAGCTTCAAGGATTGCCTACATATCCTGGGCTAAACAAGAATCAGGTCAGTGTAGTTCTGAAGTGTCTGGTAGTTGAAACTACCAGAGAGCTGTGGCTTTGTTGGTGCTGCTTGTACTTACTGCTTGCTGATCTCCTTATTACACCATGGTAAAAAGAAAATAAGTTAAAATATGTTCTATATTTTGCAAAATCCTCTCTATATCTTCCAATTGATTATTGTTCTTCCATTTGCATCTTCTAATCTTTGAGAAGACTCCTTGCTTTCCCCTTGCTTCAAATATATTCCCTTGTTCTGTTTGTAAAACTTTAAAAATGTATTCACTTGTTCTTCAGGTGGGCGCCTGCTTGCTATAAAAAATAAAAATAAAGAAAAACTTCTTGCCCCAGTATAGGGCTTAGAATCTATCATGCTATTAACTGATAGAAAAAAGAAGGATTTCCAGGTGGGCGTCTAATTGCAAAAATTAAAGAAAAACATTTCCTTGTTATCCAGGTGGGCGCCTGATTGCAAAAATTAAAGAAAAATATTCTCTTATTATCTAGGTGGGCGCCTGATTGCAAAAAATTAAAGAAAAATATTTTCTTGTTATCCAGGTGGGCGCCTGATTGTAAAAAATTAAAGAAAAATATTCCCTTGTTATCCAGGTTGGCGCCTGATTGCAAAAAATTAAAGAATAATATTCCGTTGTTATCCAAGTGGGCGCGTGATTGCAAAAAATTAGAGAAAAATACTCCCTTGTTATCCAGGTGGGCACCTGATTGCAAAAATTGAAAGAAAAATATTTCCTTGTTATCCATGTGGGGGCTTGATTGCAAAAAAATTAAGAAAAATATTCCCTTGTTATCCAGGTGGACGCCTGATTGAAACAATTGAAGAAAAATATCCATTGTTATCGAGGTGGCCGCCTGATTGCAAATATTTATGAAAAATATTCCCTTGTTATCTAGGTGGGCGCCTGATTGCAAAAATTAAAGAAAAATATCCAGGTGGGCGCCTGATTGTAAAAATTAAAGAAAAATATTCCCTTGTTATCCAGGTGGGCACCTGATTGCAAAACTCATGCTCCTTTGTGTTTCCACATTGCTCACATTCATTTTAAAGTGATTAGTAAGAATTTTAATCTTTTGTCCCTGTTTTGATCAATGAACAACTTGTTAGTAAAGATGGTGGTTAGCAACTGGCATTCTTGTTGGCCTTGCTTCCACTCTTGAATTTGCTTCAACTTACTTTCATACTGCCTCGCTGTAACTCCTGGTTGTTTCCCAACAATTTTCTAAGCTCAACTTTTCATTGTATTTCCCCTTTGTTGTTCCATCTTCTCTTTTATTCCCTTTGGCTATATGAGTGCCATATGTTTGTTCTATTTCTCCCATCCTTTGAACGACCCAATATCATTGTGCCATTTAACATGAGAAACTGGTAATTAGCTTTCAACTGGCAATGTCTTGTAGATAGGTTTAAAGCAAATACAAATGAAATGCAATGACCATGAATTTGAGGGTAGGGATATTTTCAAAGTAAAAGCCAGAACTTATCTGGGTAGGAAGGATGATTCCTTTGACCATGCTATGCATTTGGATAACCGACCCAATCCGTCCAACCAAGTCACTTGCTGACTTTTATTTCTCTTTTCATCAACCCAAACCTTACTTGACTTGCTGTTTTCCCTTCACAAAATCATTCCTCACTTTCGCCTTATGGTGCCCTTGAGGGTTTTCACCAGTAAGACTCTCTCATTTCATTTCTCTCAACTCACATCGCCTTATGGTTCCTGTTAAGGTTTTCACCAATAAGACTCTCTCATTTTTATATTTTTGTTTTATAACTTCCATCTTCAAGCTCCCGGGTATTGTCCACAATATGCTTTTCTTCATTCACATGTACTATCATTTCCTTGAAATTAATCACAAAGTCTTTCTATGGACCGTAGTGTGGCTTTTGGATGGGTTTAGAAAGAACGGTATAAAGGCTATAATTTCCAACTTGATTTCAAAAATTACAACTTTCGGAATCATATCCTTCATAATAAACATAACTTCTGCCCCAACTTCAATTTTTGGGGAACATTGAATTTTCCTTCAGTTGTGACTGAACCTGATTGAGGCTGCCTATGTACCCTTTACAGATCAAGTCAAACATAGTTCGAACCCTAAGATTGCTTCATTGTTGCGATATGACTTCTCCCGATTTCTACTTTTCGTATTTTTCTCTGTTTCTTTTCTCTTTTTTTCATATTTTTTTTCAACTTTTCTTCTCTTTTTTATTCTTTTGGATCCTCTTTTTTCATTTCATCTTTCCTTTTTTGACTTCATTATTGATTTTGAAAGAGGGGTATGAAAGAATAATAAAATAAGGCTCAAAGGTATAGCAATGGGTAAAGTATTTGGATGGAGAAATAAAATGCCTTCCTCATTTCAATTTCAAAAATATGACAAATACAATTATACACATGAAAGAAATCATACATAGTATCTCTTGACTGCATCAGAGTTAAAGGCAGTCTCTACGCATTTCCCTTCTACATCTGTCAAATATAATGCTCCATTGGACAACACCCGAGATACCACAAATGGTCCTTGCCAGTTAGGAGTGAACTTCCCTTTTGCTTCCGCCCAATGTGGTAAAATACGTCTCAACACCAATTGTCCAACCTCGAATTTTCGTGGACGTACTTTCTTATTATATGCTCTGGCCATCCTCTATTGATACAACTATCCGTGACATACTGCTTCCAGTCTTTTCTCGTCAATCAAGCTCAATTGTTCTAACCGAGCTTTTACCATTCATCATCATCAGTTTCAGCCTCCACAATGATTCAAAGGGAGGATATTTCAACTTCCGCATGTATCACTGCCTCCGTGCCATACACCAATGAATAAGGGGTTGCACTAATCGAAGTGCGCACCATAGTGCGATAACCCAATAAAGCAAAGGGTAATTTCTCATGCCATTGCCTTGATCCTTCCACCATTTTCCGAAGGATTTTCTTGATATTCTTATTCGCGGCTTCAACTGCTCCATTTTCTTTGGGCCGATAAGGTGTAGAATTGCGATGCATAATATTAAACCTTTGACATGTCTCTGCCATAAGATGACTGTTAAGGTTGGCTCCATTATCTGTAATAATTACCTTTTGAATTCTGAAATGGCAAATGATGTTTGCATGTAGGAAATCCATCACTGCCTTCTTTGTTACTGCTTTGAATGTCTTCGCCTCCACCCATTTGGTAAAATAATCAATGGCAACCAGAACAAACCTGTGCCCATTAGATGATGCTGGCTCTATGGGTCCAATAACATCCATGCCCCAAGCAACGAAAGGCCATGGTGCTAACATCATATGCAATTCATACGGCGGGGAATGAATCAAGTCCCTGTGTATCTGACATTGATGGCATTTTCGTACATATATGATACAATCCCGTTCCATAGTGAGCCAAAAATATCCTACCCTGAGTATTTTCTTCACTACAACATATCCGCTCATGTGGGGTCCATAAGCTCCTGCGTGTACCTTAGTCATGATTGTAGTAACCTGCTTTCCATCTATACATCTTAACAAACCCAAGTCCGGGGTCCTTTTGTATAAAACCCCTCCACTAAAGAAAAATCCACTTGTCAATAGTCTTATGGCTCTTTTCTGGTCGCTTGTAGCTTGCACCGGTTACACCCCCATTCTCAAATATTCTTTGACATCATGGAACCATGGTTCACCATCAAGTTCCTTCTCTACCGTATAACAATAAGCATTTTGATCATGAACCTCGATTTGTAATGGATCCACATAAGCTTTATCCGGATGGTTCAACATTGACGACAGAGTAGTCAGGGCATCTGCAACTTCATTGTGCATTCTTGGGATATGTTTAAATTTTATGGATTGAAACCACTGAGATAGTTCGTGTAGCCACTGTCGGTACGGTATGAGCTTCAAATCCCTTGTCTCCCATTTGCCTTGAATTTGATGTATCAAGAGATTCGAGTCACCCATGACAAAAATCTCTTGAATACCCATATCTATTGCCATTTTTAATCCCAATATACACGCTTCATATTCAGCCATATTATTAGTACAGAAAAATCAGAGTTCAGCTGTGACAGGATAATGCTAACCCGTTTCTGAAATGAGCACTGCTCCAATTCCAACTCCTTTGCTACTGACAGCCCCATCAAATTATAATTTCCAGTTCGGCTTTTCGTCTTGTTCTAATTCTTCAAATCCATCATCTCCACATCAGGAAAATATGTTTTCAGTGTCTCATACTCATCATCGACTGGATTTTCTGCTAAGTGATCGGCAACTGCTTGTGTTTTTATTGCACTGCAAGTTACATAAATAATATCAAACTTTGTGAGTAGAATTTTCCATTTAGCGAGCCTTCATGTGGGCATAGGCTTCTGTAAGATGTACTTCACTGGATCCAAGCGAGATATAAGATAAGTGGTGTAAGCTGACAGGTAACGTTTCAACTTCTGTGCAACCCATGTTAAGGCACAACAAGTTCTTTCAACTGAGTATATTTTATCTCGTAAGATGTAAATTTCTTACTGAGGTAGTGAATTGCCTGCTCCTTCTTCCCCGATTCATCGTGCTACTCCAGTACACAGCCAAAGGAATTATCCAACACAATCAAATAAAGGATCAAGGGCCTTCTAGGTTCTGGAGGAACCAACACAGGCGGATTGGCCAGCTATTCCTTGATTTTATCAAATGCATCTTGACATTCCTCAGTCCATTTTACTGCAGCATCTTTTTCAATAATTTGAAAATAGGCTTACAAGTTGACGTTAACTGGGCAATAAATCTACTAATATAATTCAACCTGCCTAGCAAACTCATGACATCTTTCTTGCTCTATGGCGGAGGCAACTCCTGAATTGCTTTTACCTTGGACGGGTCCATTTCAATACCACGTCGGCTTACCACGAACCCCAATAATTTTCCTGATAGTACTCCAAAATCACATTTTCCTGGATTGAGCTTGATATTGTATCTTCGAAGCCTCCGGAAGAACTTCCTCGGGTGTTTAACATAATCATATTGCTTCCTGGATTTAATAATGACATCATCCACATAGACTTCATTCTCTCGATGTATCATGTCATGAAACATGGTGGTCATTGTTCTCATATATGTAGCTCCAGCATTTTTCAATCCGAACGGCATTACTTTGTAGCAATATGTCCCACAAGGTGTGATAAAGGCTGTCTTTTCTGCATCTTCTTCGTCCATCAGGATCTGATGATAACCCGCATAACAATCCACGAAAGAACTAATCTCATGTTTGGCACAATTGTCAAACAATATGTGGATATTCGACAATAGAAAGTTATCATTCAGACTTGCTTTGTTGAGGTCTCGATAATCAACACACACTCTGGTTTTTCGTCTTTCTTCGGAACAGGTACAACATTAGCTAACCAGGTGGGTATTTGGTGACCCATATGACCTTTGCCTCAAATTGCTTGTTGACTTCTTCTTTTATTTTCACACTGATGTCTGTTTTGAACTTTCTCAACTTCTGCTTGACGGGCTGGCATTCTGAATAAATGGGCAGCTTATGTACCACAAAATCACTACTTAGCCCTGGCATGTCGCCATATGACCATGCAAATATGTCTTTGTACTCATGTAATAACTTTATCAAGTCCTCTTTGAGTGAGGCTTCCAAATGAACACTAATCTTTGTTTATCGGATGTTTTCTTCATTTCCCAAATTAACAGACTCCGTCTCATTTAAGTTCAGTTTGGGTTTCTCCTCGTAGTGGCTCAGATCTTTACTAATTTCTTCCAAACCTTCCTCGTCCTCATACTCCACTTCATTATCATGTTCAATTTCTTGTATAACTATCTGATTATCAAGACTGGGCCGAGAATCCCTTATGCATGACACATCATAGAAATAAGTGAAAAATGGATTGTACAAGAAAAGAAAAGAAAATGAAATAAGGCTAACAAAATAGAGGAAGAAAGAAATTGCATTTCATTAAATTTTGAAATATAACAAGGTTTTGATACGTCTGACTAGATGGAACATAGGATTTAAGTTATAGATTTTGAAATAAGATAGATTTAGGAATGGAACATTAAAGCTAACTACCACAACTCCTTTCAGATTGGAAGAGGAGTAGCTTCCCAGTTATTTAGCATGATCTGGGATCCAACAAACTAGACGTCCATTCTGCTTATGCCCTTGACTGCCTCTATCATGTTCACATCTTCAAACAACCTCTCAAATCTTTCTAACAGCTCTTCATCGAGCCTTATCTCTGCTTGGCTAGGCATAACCGTTTCCGAGCGTCTTTTTATACTAGGCTTGACGAAGGAATAAGAGAGTTTTAGGATAGGTTATGGGGATGGTCCATCCTTTCTTTTTCAGTCTTTTGGCTCTTTGTACGTCGGTAATGGTTGGCTTGAAACCCAATCCAAAAGTGTTAGTGCTACCCGGAAGATATACTGGATGTATTATTCCTTGTAGAGTAGCTCCTAAACCTTTTCCCAGTAGAAACCCATTCCTCAGCATCTCCTTAGCACCATGACTGCCGCAGAAGCTACCTTGGGAATTGGGATGTTTTCGCCTTTAGATATTTTGTTCATAGATACAGTGTCCATCACTTGGTATACCCAAGGACCTTTGTCACCCTCGACTTCTTCAAATGTCGTCATGGTATTGCAAGCATTATCTTCACCATGCACTACTATTTTTTGCTGATCCCATTCAAACTTCACCATTTGATGGAGTGAACAAGGCACTGCTTTTGCAGAATGGATCCATGGACGTCCTAAATGGAGATTATAGGACACGGCAACTTCCAACACTTCAAACTCCATGGTAAATTCTACCGGTCCAATGGTGAGTTCCAATATGATGTCTCCGATAGTGTTCTTCCCGCCCCCATCAAATCCTATCACACATATGATGTTACTATGGATTCTTTCATGATCAATCTTCAGTTTGCATAGAGTAGATAAAGGACAAATATTGGCACTTGACCCATTATCAACCAAGACGCGGGTCACTGCGGATTCCTCGCACTTCATCGTAAGATATAATGCCCTATTGTGCTTTGTCCCTTCCAATGGTAGTTCATCATCTAAAAATGTTATCCTATTTTCCTCAAAGATTTTATTTGTGATCTTTTCCAAATGACTCACGGTGATCTTTTCTGGTACATGGGCCTCATTCAGGATTTTCATTAACGCCTTTCGGTGCTCATCAGAATGAATCAACAAAGATAGCAAAGATATCTGAGCTGATGTTTTCCTCAACTGCTCAACTATGGAATAATCCTGAGCTTTCATATTCTTTAGAAATTCCTCAGCTTCTTCTTCAGTGATAGCTTTCTTTATTTTGGCTAGATTATCTTTTGCAACTTTTGCCTTCCTCAATTCATCGGGAGCGAAACATCTCCCTAACCAGGTCAAACCGTAGGTTTAACAAATCTCCTCCTTGATTTCCTTTCCTTTATACATGACAATTACCTTGCCATAGTTCCAAGGCACGGTTTTAGTGTTCGCTATGGGCATCTGAGTCACTGGCTTGATGATAACTGGCTCTAACTATGCCCCTTTTACAGTCAATATGTGCTTCACACCCGTCACTGTCACTTTTATAGGTTCAGGTTCAACTACCACTACTGGCTGTCTTACAGATGGCTTAATTGGTATTTTCTCACTTATGGCTTTCTCCTCTGTCTTGCTGCTTGCTTTGATCATCATTACAGCCTGAGAGGGCTTCTTGCAACTTCCTCCTTGTACCACCTCTATCATGTGGGTCTCATGGTGCACAGACAAAGGGTTCTGTGTTATATTGGAAGCTTTAAGAGCTTGAACTTCAATTCTTCTGGAGTCAATAAGTTCCTGTAATGCAGACTTCAGGTGCCAGCACTTTTCGGTGTCATGTCCTGGGGCCCCTGAACAATATTCACGATGAATAGATTGGTCCAAATTTCTCGGTGGTGGATTGGAAATTTTAGGTTCTATGGGGTTTAACATCACGGGTTGTCTTAGTCTGTGGAAAAGGTTATTATATGACTCACCCAAGGGAGTAAACATCTTCTTTCTTTGTGACCTGTCGTTCTTGACTCCAGAGTTAGGACGAAAACTTGCTCCATTGGGATTTTTGTTGGTTTTTGGTGGCGGGTATGTGTTTTGGGTGTGGTAAATATTTTGAGGTGCTGGAGTTCGCCATGAAGGAGAATGTGGTGGGTAAGCTTGAGCATGATGTACATAAAACTGTGGATTGGAAGGTGGGTAATAGTGTTGAGGTGGGCTATATGGTGTTGGTGGATAGGGTTGATGTGGGCGAGGCTGATGGTAATATGGGTTGGGACCCCGGGACCAAGACCTCCCTTCTATAACTTCCATTTATTCTTTCTTTTTCTTCCCGATTGCTCCATTTGTATCTGTCTGGATTGCCTGGTTTGTAGCCTTGATGGCTGAATAGCTCATGATTTTATTTGACTTCAATCCTTCCTCAATAAAGCTTCCCATTTTAAATAGCTCGTTGAAGGTTTTTCCAATTACAGATACCAAATGCCCATAGTAAGTTGGATCCAAAGCTTGCAGAAAACAATCTACCATCTCTCCATCCTTCATCGGTGGGTCTACCCGAGCCGCTTGCTCCCTCCACCTAAAGCCATACTCCCGAAAACTTTCTCCTGGCTTCTTCTCTATCTTGGTTAGTGACAACCTATTCGGGATAATTTCCAAATTGTATTGAATATGGTTTGCAAATGTCTGAGCTAAATCATCCCAAATAAACCATCTGGTATGATCTTGGCAGGTATACCATTCAAGATTTGAACCGCCGAGACTTTGGCTAAAATAAGCAATGAGTAGTTCATCTTTTCATCTAGATCCCCGCATCTTGCTGCAGTACCCTCTTAAATGTGCTACCGGGTCACCGTGGCCATCATACATATCGAATTTCGGCAGCTTAAATCCCGCTGACAGTTGTACTTCAGCGAACAGACATAAATCCTTGTAAGCTACACTTACTTGACCAACCAAACCCTGCATATTACGGAATGATTGCTCAATGCTCTTCATCTTTATAGCCATCTCTTCCCGCTTAGGATTTCTAACGAGTTTCTCTTCTTCAACCATATCAATAAGAGGGGTATAGGAATCATGCTGTCGGAAAGTGGGTTCCGGAGGGTAATAATGGTTGTCTTGGATGTGGAATAGTGGTTCACTGGAGGATTTGTGCAGGGTGGCTGGTGATGGTGCCACATACACAACAACAACCTGTGGTGGTAGTGGTGGTGATGGTAGAACTTGTTTATGGATTGGAGGTGGTGCTTGTGATGTGGTTGCGTAGTAGGGTGGATATTAAGGGTAAGTGGAAGATGAGTTTATAGTGGGTGGATCTTGTGTCAGGACTGGTGGAGGGATGTACGGTTGGCTGGGTAGGTGGGTAAGGGTTTTCCCTCTGACCAAGCTTGGTACATCTCAGCCATCTGTTGTTTAAGCTTATACATCTCCTCCTTCATGTTATTCACATCTACCACCTCTTTCTCTTGTACTGGGTCTACGACTGTCGCCTCAATTTGCTGAGTAATTGCCTTTGTCATGCTCTTGGAATGAGTGTTGTAATTGTAAGTTGCCAGAATGCCAGTTACTAACACTTTATCTATTACTCAACAACGATAAAACTTTTTAGTGGTTAGGTCATAATAGGTCAACATCACAGGATTTAAAACACACAATTTTGCCCAGTAATATGCGTCCTCCCGGCATTGTCGTCTTTTTTTACTTGCCAATTCTTTTACTTTTCGGCTTTTCTTTTCTTTCCTTTATTTCCATCAATGTTCTTTTCTCTCTATTTTTTTCTTTTTTCATTTTTAATTCTTTTTTTTCATTTTTCGGTCCTACATTTTTGCCTATCGCACAAGTATTTGCATAAAAAGAAGAAAATAACGACAATTTTGGAATTTTTCAATTTCATTAATACCCAATCATTTATTAAAACAGATGACATTGTACTACAACCTTCTAAATGCGGAAATAAAAACACAAGAAAAATGCATGTCCTAAGAATACATTAAACACCCTAGTGCCCGCGAGATATCGTTCGGTCTTACCGCGGGCCTATATGCTAATCCCCTTTGGAGTTTATCCAAATCTCTCATCACTTGTTTTATAAAGATCATTTCTGAAGCAGAAAACATAGACTGGGTCATATCTTCACACATCTGGCATTTCCATGTAATATAGTGAGCAATGTTGACAATTCTTTCTCTGATCATTCCTTTCTCTTGAAGCAACCTCCCTATTTGGTTGGCACGAGCGTCTAGAGTCTTCTGGATTTTATCTTGAAGCTGCTGCAATTCAATTTCTAACTGAGCCATGGCCATATAGCAGTGTTCTCTTTCTATGTCAAATTCTTTTACTTGTTTGCTACTTTTGACCTCGGCCGTGACAATCTTTTTCCTTAACCGAGCAACTTCAATATTATTTTCATCTTTCATTTATTGGATCATCCGAGCCCTTTCTTTAGCATTTATAGCCAATTGTTTCTGAACCTCGATTAATTCTTTTTTGGTTTTTTCTAGATCAAAACTGTAGTCGTTCACCTTTCACCGTATATTATCAATCAGTTTTTCATCCCGAGCATGTCGAACAAGGGTTTCAGTTGGTGCTCTCATTTTTAAAATCTGAGCTTTCAATGCCTCATTTTCCTTAATCAGTTGTTTCTTTTAACCCTCGTCGGCCACTGCTTGTAAGCTGCTTTCAAACTTGAGGTCTTGAACTTGCTTTTCTAACATACTGATTTTGGCTCGTATTCATTCTCCTTGGCCAACCAATCCCATTGCTCCTTTGACAGCTCGGCAAATTCTTGAATGTGATGTCTCTTCATTGGTCTTTCATGCTCAAAATCTCTTCGGTACCATGCGGAATAACCAGGCGACACTTCACCTCTAGCCTAATCCCTTACACAAGTGTCCACTTTCAAACATTGGCACTCATTCCATATTTGTCAAACTTTTGCCTCAGGAAATTGCCCATCGGGACTAATCTCTATCACTTGAAGGCTGGGATTCCCATCTTTTGGCATTATTAAATATCTTCCGAGTTGACGCAATACTTTATACGGTGCATAAGGTTGGATACTTTTGAGTCCCATTAAAAGAACTTATGATCCTTCTGCCGGCATGTATATGACTTCATTGATGGGCAACCATCCGAATGCCCATTCAATCTGACTAGCAGTAAGTGATCGTAAGTATGTGATCCAACCTTTAGACCCATCTGGCAACTTGACCCCTTTTGTCCATGTATAGAATTCTTTTATGCAAGTCTTTTCTGATGATCCATAACTCAGAAACAAGGGGTAATGGCAAAAATGCTCAATCATCCACATGTGTACTAGCAAATTGCACCCCTCGAAGAAATCTTCTCCAGCTTTACAGGTTGTAAGAGCACGAAAGATATTGGCCACTATCATTGGTGCCAAAGTACTGTTATCCTGTGTAAGGAGAGTACTGGCAATACCGGCAACTCTGATGTCGATGTTCCCGTCTTTCGTTGGAAATATTATCAATCCCATAAAGGCTACCAAGAAGACAAAACGCGTATGTTCCTCCCATTTAGCCTGGTTTGCTTTGCTGCAGAGTTTGTTTGTTGGAACGTTAAATCCCCCAACGTGACCATATCTGTGGTATATAAAGTTCATAGTACAAAGTACGTGGACCAAATATTCATTGTGAATGCTTCTGGCTATTTTTAAGGAGTCGAGGAATTTGTGCACGGTGATGGCTCTTGATGCAACCTGATATTTATCTTTCAAAGGGACCTCATCCTTTACGATTTAAATAGCAATCTCTTCTAGTGTCAGAGTGAGCTCAAAGTCCGAAAAGTGGAGCACATTGTGTGCGGGATCCCAGCAGGTGACTAAGGCTCGAATAATGTCTCCCCGGGGTATGATATCAAACAGCCCGGTAAGACCTTTCAAATATTTTTTGACCTCATCTTGACCCAAGTCATTCCACCACAATCGTGACTCCAAGGGGATATTATTCATTAGTGAAAAAGGTTCATTTTGCATTGTGCTCATCCTGCACATTTATTAAAGACGATTTAAACACATACTATTTGACTCAAAAGATAAAATATTTTTCAAAGGAAAATTTCTTTTATCATATTTTTTTCAAAAAGTCCCTATTTGCGAATACGGCCTTTCAATACTTCATCCGAAGATTTTAAGGCTATATTTTTTATTTAGGGAAAATGACTCAAAAGTGGCCATTTTTGCGCAAATAACCTTCTGGCGTCCTTTCGGATCATTCGGCTATTTTCAAAAACAGCATCACTTTGATTTATAAACATTTTTTTTGGTTATTTTTTGAAAAGGGGTGGTTGGACCCGTCAAGGGTTGCCTACGTATGTTGCCTAGTGGTGGGAATCAAACCAGCATAGTTCGGTCAAATTATTTTTAGACCAAGTGACTTAACCCAACTATTTTTGATAATTCCTTCAAAATTTCGACAACGTTTCGTTAGTATTTAGAGATCGATTTTTTTTCTAAAAATTGCTATTTCTCTCTTCTTTTCTTTAGTTATTTAGCCGGTCAGCATAATGGACCAGGACAAATAAATGCAACACATAATCATGCTCGGTCTTTTTATATCCAGGTTACCTGTCCTAGACGGACCCAACCCCTATGTTGAGTCCCCTAAGTCAGATATGATACAAATAATCATCCTAATTCTATGCTCAATATCCTGATTTTTCATTGGTCTAGACTGTGTACCCGAGCGGACAACTCGGGTCGTGGAGGGGCCTACATACCGGAGACCCGCGGGATTGTCCGACTTTGTAACTTTGCCGGCCTCTGTTTCTTATTTGGGTATTTGACTTAATAGAAAGGGGAGTATCAACCAGTAAGCACATCCCCGGAGGTAAGAAGAGAAGGGTTTTCGGCATAATTTTTATATACAATTCACGTAATATCAAAGCGGTAAACATATAGCATATTAATCAAAGCATATAATGAAATCAGATATAATTAAAACAACAATTTAAATGAGCTCGAATTCATAAACCCTGAACCGAAGTTCTGGGTTTTTTATCCCTAGCAGAGTCGCCAGAGCTGTCACACCTCCTTTTTCTGCTATTACACAATACCCCGCTTTGGTTTTACTACACCCGCGGGAAAGGGGTATAATAACCGAAAGAGAAGGAGATTTTCCACTTAAAGGACAGTCGGAATGAGATTTATTTATTAAGATTCAAAGTCACCACTTGAGAGATTAATGGTGTCTCAAGTCACCGATTAAATTCCGAATCGAGGAAATTATGACTCTGTTACAGTCTGCGAATCAGAAATCTAGATAAGGAACTTTGTTAACCCGGGAGAAGGTGTTAGGCACTCCCGGATTATGTAGTTCTAGCACGGTCGCTCAATTGTTGTTTTTGTTTTTATCTAATTTCTTCATATATTTCGCTTTTATGACTTTATTAGTGTTCCGCTTTATCAATTTTAATAGAATTGAAATGTCGCGAAAATGCATTTCTAGTTACACCGTACTAGTACGCCTGTGACTTTTAATAGACTTCAACTTCGTTGAGATTTGGATTTGGGTCATATAAACGTGCACCCGTATTAGGAATGTATATTTATTACAAATCGTGCCTAAAGTATCTACATCTTGTTAACTCTTGGATAGACCGTGAAATTTGCTAAACGGTCTTACCGATTTCTCACATTTTTATAGGTAATTATGGAAGGCCCTGCAACTATGCATTTATGATTTGGCGAGGCTCATCTCCATTTTTGTTTAAGGTTCATCCTAAAGAATACTATATTCTCTATTTCTATTTTTTCGTCCTAATACAATTATTTTTATATCAATTTCAGATTATTATGTATTAGAGTCCAGGCCATATTTTATTACAGGGCCTGGACCACAAAAAGCTCAGCGATTTGCAGAGAGGTACTGGGCTTCTGAGGCCCAGCGAATATTTCTGTTCCTATTCGAAGGCATAAACGCCATTTCATTTTTATCAGGGTCTGATTTCATATTCAGACCCAAATCCTTCACATTTAATGTATGGTACTGGCTAACTAACATTTCATAGTATGCACTAATGAATATGTGACAACCAGTAGTATTAACTAATTGTTTTCGCAATCACCAGTTTTCATATAATCACTTCTAATTTCAATATTTAACAAGTTAACTAATAACTCTAACACAGTAGTTTATATCAATGATATTATTCAACTAATAGAATTTGATTGTCGAATCGTTACTAAAACACTAATTGCCGAATCATTTTTATCTCTTTCACTTAGCTGGAGAAAACAATATCTTAGTTTTAACTAAGCATGTTCGAATTACTATTGTCAAATTGCAGAATCTCAAAACAAATTTGTTGCTAAATTGATTTAAGTACTTACAAACAGTAATACAATTTGAGATTCAAAACTATTTATGCTTTTCTAATTAATTGATGCGTATCCGGAACTTGATTAACAAAATGCGTAAATATTAATACTACACATATGTTTTATAATAGTTATAAATACAAACGGTTTATCTAAGTTCAAACAAGTTTTATATCTTAGATTTAAGTGATCATCTCTACCTAGCTTATTTGTCCTATCGTTTATATCACAGTTGCTACTGCCGAATTAAGAGCATACTTCTAGTCCACTACTTATTACAATCAAATCCTAAGCGAATTACAAGGATCTAAGCATTTTAAACTACATAATGAAATGACAAATACACGACTGATTTAGCGAAAACATGATTAACATTTTTCATTTCTCCAATCAGCAGCTTAATTATAGCATCAAGGACATAGTAGTGTACCTGATTCAAGTAACAAATTGATGAGTCTAGAGATGGAAAAGAAGGAAAATCAGCAACAGCAATAACGACGTAGCAACAACAGCAGCAACAAATCAACACAGCAAATACAAAACTCAATAATATAACCCAGCAAATTAACCCAAGCAAATTGGAAACCCGGCAAAGTCGAATGAAACCAGTGAATAACGACCAACAAAGATTCCTAGAAGAACACTCGAGTTAACACCTAATTAAAAACCTATATCACTTCAGTGTATAGATTTTAGAGATTTCATAACTCTAATAACTCTGAATTCTCTTCAAATTCCTCCTAATTTCAAACTCTAAAATTTCCGAACTTCTCCAATTTTTCCAACCTCTTAAATTAGGCTTGAGACAACCTATTTATAGAGTAGATTGTGAGGGAAATTTGAATTAATTATTCAGATTTCCCACCTCTACTCTTTTTCAATTATTTCAGTTAAGTATAGGGTGTTTTTAATAAAAATACACTTAAACCCCTGCTAGAAGGTTCCAGGTTATTCTATACAGTTTTATTGGGCGATACTGACCTTATTGCCTTCACATGCTAAGGATTATTACTCATATACCATTTAACTATGCCTGGTTTACCCTTTATTATTCATCTATTTACAGTAAAACCAGGCCTAATTGTCCCTTATGCCCTCACTACCTCTACATTATTATAAAAAATACCATTTCCCATTCTCCTTTTACCCTATATAATTATAAGTATTCACCCGAACTGCCCTTAGGTCTGTTAAGACCTAGGGTGTCTCAGCTTTGTATTTAAAATATAACCACTAATTGAACTTTATTTTTCAACCCATTTTAAGACTAAGTAGGATTTACAGAAATAACCACTTTGAAAATAGCCCCAAATGGCCTTAACAATCAACATTCACGCTATCGCAACAATAGCCTATTTCATTTGCAAATATAACCTTATTGAGACTAAGTGTTCAAAGTTCAGAAAAACCACACATGTAAATCAAATTGCAAAATTAACCACTTTCATGTAATTTGCAAATATAATCCTATTTCAACTAACATTAACTAATCAAAATTAAGAGAGACAAAAGATAATGGTTAAATCCTAATTACTCAAATCTTTAATCGAAATAGGTTCTATTACACATAAGCAATCAAGAAGCTAATTAGCATGTGATTTAACATGATAGTTTTAACTAAAGAAATCATGCAAAGATTCAGGTTTTAAACAACATAGAAGCATAGAAGCAAAGAAAATCGGAGATGGTTCAGATATACTTAGCTTTAGGGTTTCTTTTCTTTTTCTTCCTTTCCTTTTTTTTCTTTCTTCTTTTCTTTCTTCCTTTCTTCATCTTCTTCTTTTTTATTGGTTCTTCAGAGACTCTGGGTCTCTTTTATAGTAGATCTTCTAGGTAGACCTCAAGAATCTAGTTTGGATGTGGGAAGGATATATTTGGAGACTCGGGTTATGGTTTTAACAAGTTTCTGGATTTGGGTGTCCGCCGGAGTAAGGTTCCGGCGAGACATTTTTTAAGATTCGAGGAGTTAGGCTAAGATTCGAGAAACGAGGCTTAAGTGGGGTGAAAGCGGAGTTTAAGGTGGTTATGGGGTGTAAATTTGGGAGGCTGGTTCATACTTTGGGTGGTCGCCGGCTAGGGTTCCGGCGACGAAACTTCAAGAACTAGGGAATATGGTGTGATATTTGGGTGGGATTAATGGGGTAAACTGGTATAAGGGGAAGAAGGGTGTTCAGGGATGAAGGTTTGAGTCGGAGATGATGAACGGAGGCAGACCACCAGTAGGTTTCCGGTGCTCTGTGGAGGGGAAGAAAGAGTTCAAGGCGGCTAGGGTTTGAATATGGAGGGGTGCGTCTATATAATGTGTGTAATGAACTGTTGATATGGTTTATATATTGAATATGTGTTATTGATTGTTAGCCGTTAGATTAGATAAGACGAATGGTCCAGATCACTTCCCCCTTCAAACGACGTCGTGTGTTTAATTGAGGCTTTTATCTAGTCCGTTAGATTAGATCTTTGGACGGTTGAGATTTATTTATTAAACTGTGTCGTTTGGTTTAAGTGTAACACCAACTGTGTAACGACCTAGACGGTCGTTTTTGAAATTTACGCCCTGATCCACATTTAACTGTTTTCCCTAAGTTCATTTCTGCTATTGTGGTTTGCTGGGAGGTTTGGTTCTAGAATTTGCAGTATTTTGGGACACTTAGTCCCTAAATGGGAGCTTTATAGTTGAAAAATGGCCCGTATTAGGAACAATGTTAAGACGACCTCAGAATGGAAATTCGATGGTTCCATTAGCTCCGTTAGGTGATTTCGGGGTTGGGAGAGCATTCGGGATGTATTTTGGAGGTTTGTAGCTCATTTAGGCTTGTAAGGCCGAAGTTTAGAATTTTTGGAAATCCGAACGATAGGTGAGATTTTGATCCGGCAGTCGGAATGGAATTCTGACAGTTGCAGTAGCTTCATTAAGTGATTTTGGATATGTCTGCAAATTTTCAGGTCATTGGAACATCGTTTGGTTGGGTTTTTGATAGCATGTAGGTTTTGGAAGTTTTGTTTGAAACTTGGGCTTGAATTCGCCTTGATTTGATGATTTCTGTGTTTAAGGACATGTTTTTATGATTGGAAAAAGTTCGTATTGTGTTTTGGGGTAGGTTGGTGGTTTTCGTTGGGGTCCCGCGGGCCTCGGGGTGAATCCGGGGGTCCAATTGGACCAATTCTTGCATTTTGGAAGTGCTATTGGTTGCTGGTATGTGTTGCAGAAGGATACTCTATGTGATTGCATAGGGGTGATGCGTTCGCATAGAAAGTTTGGGAGGAGACCAAATTTTGTTCTATGCGATCGCGGAAAGGGCTATGCGATCACATAGCTTTGGATGGCTGTGCTCTGTGATTGTAGAGGGGACTATGCGATCGCATAGTGTAAAGAATAGGGGTCCCAAGTCCAAACTTTTGTTCTATGCGATCGCGGAGCAGTGTATGCGATCGCATAAGCCTATCTGGATGAGCTGTGCTATCGCATTGTGGTATATGCGATCGCATAAGGTAATTTAGTAAGGTAGAAAATTTGTTCTATGTGATTGCAACAGGGGTCATGCGATCACATATAGTAAATTACTAGGTAGACAGAACGAGTATATAAAATTTCATCCGCGAGGGTTTCACCATATTTGCAAAAACTCAAGCTAGGTTGCTCGGTTTTGAGTGATTTCTCGCGTACTTTTAAGAGACAATTGTTGGGTAGCGATTTTTTACTCCCTTATGATCATTATTCACTAATCTAAACTCAATTTCTTCCTTTAATTTCGGATTTGGGGTGTAAAACTGGGGTAGTTTCATAGAAGTGATGATTTGGAGGGGCAAACGAACTCCGATTTCGATAAATTTTATTTGGTTAGACTCATGAGAGTACGAGGGTTCTGAAAACGTAAATATAATTATAGTCCGAGCCGATGGCTATAGGGTTATTTTGGTCATTTCACACACATTCAAGCCGTAGCTTTAATTTTATCATTGTAATTAGTTACTTGCGATGTTATTTACACTGTAAAATTGGTTTGACTAGATTCGGGCCAATCGGAGTCGGATATTGGTGGCAAGGGAGTCATTTCTTAGCGGTTTTGTACCGGAATTGAGGTAAGTGACTTGTCTAACCTTGCGTGGGGGAACCTTCTCCCCTAGGATATTATGTGTTGATTTAAATGCCTTGTACGCAAGGTGACGGGTGTGTACTTGCGCAGATTGTTGAAAAACCACCTTAGTTGAACTGTTCAAATCATAATCTCCCTGATATTTAATTGATTCATTTGTCAGATTTATCTGATGTTAGTTAGAGAATCATGATTAGATAGGATTATCTTTCAAAGTGCCTACTTGTCTTAATTGAACTTCCTGGAACTTGTTGAGACTAGATTTGGTGTAATTTGTAGCCATGTACTTCATATTTCTCTGTGTTTTTCCTCTTATTCATTGTGTTTGTGTTTGTGGACTGCGGGTTCAATTCCCGGAGATCTAATGAAACTGAGATACAGACTGCTGGTTCAATTCCCGAAGATCCATAGATATTGAGATACGAGCTGCGGGTTCGATTCCTGGAGACCCAGAGATACGGAGATACGGACTGCGGGTTCAATTCCTGGAGATCCTGAGATATTTAGATACGGGATGCGGAGATACTGATATACGGACTACGGGTTCAATTCCCGGAGATCCTGAGATACTGAGACAAGGACTGCGGGTTCAATTCCCGGAGATCCTGTGAGACTGATATATGGACTACGAGTTCGATTCTCGAAGATCCTAAGTTGTTGAGTATATAGAGGGACTGCGGGTTCAATTCCCGAAGATCCTGGTCTTGTTGATTTGCACATTGTTGTGTTGAGTTCTCCTTGTTAGCTTAACTGTAGACGGTTGCAGTATTTACTTCATTGATGTTATTTCAGTCTTATTCTCATTTGAACTGCTCGATATTATTATTATTATCATTATTTTTATTATTTTTTGGTAGGGCCCTGATGTCACACCACCTTTTTCTGCTAACCCGCGAGAGAGCGATGGGAGTTTTTCCAATTAAAGGACAATCGAAACGGGATTTATTTATTTAATTCAGAGTCACCACTTGGGAGATTTATGGTGTCCCGAGTCACCCGTTTGAGTCCCGAATCGAGGAAAATATTGACTCTGTTAAACAATCCGCGTACCAAAAATCCGGATAAGGAATTTTGTTAACCCGGGAGAAGGTGTTAGGCATTCCCGAGTTCCGTGGTTCTAGCACGGTCGCTCAACTATTATATTCGGCTTCATTTATCTAATTTTTAAAAAATATGAATTAATGTGCGATTATTACTTCAAACCGTTTTTATCGTTTAGAAGAAAATTATAATGTCATGAGAATACATCTCGAATTTCATCACAACAATGTGTCCGCAATTTTTGATGTATTCCGACTTCATTAGGATTTGGATTGGGGTCACATAAATGTGTACCCGAGTTTAGGGAGGTAATTTTATTAAGTACATACCTAAAGATGCTAGCGCATTATTATTTTGGGAATGCCATGAAATTCACTAAAACGACATATCCCGAAGTCTAAGCATTTTTAACACATGTATATTTAGGAAAGTGTGATGACCCGGCCCGTCATCATGTGAGCTATCACACCGTTATCCAGGTTATATGCTTGTTAATGTTGCAATATGCATGTTGGGTAAGTTTGAGTCAATCCGGGCGGAGTTTGGTTGAAATTGAGACAAATAGTCTCTTAGAAGAAAGAATAGTTGATAAAAGTCAGCTGGATGTTGACTTGTGAGTTAGAGAGCTCGGAATCGAATTCTGATGATTCGGTCAGCTCCGGAAGGTCATTTATAGGCTAGGAGAGCGATCGGAAGTGAATTTGGAGGTCCGCTATAGTTTTAGGCTTGAATTGGCTAAAGATGAACTTTGGCGACATCCGATCGATAGGTGAGATTTTGATCCGAGAGTCAGAATGGAATTCCGACAGTTGTAGTAGCTCCGTTAGGTGATTTTGGATGTGTTTGCAAAATTTTAGGTCATTTGGAAGTCGTTTGGTCGGGTTATTGATCGAATGTCGGTTGCAGAAGTTTGAATGAAACTTAGGCTTGAATTCGATGTTATTCCGTGTTTAAGTATGTGTTTTTATCATTGGATCAAGTTCGTATGGTGCTATGGTGTATGTTTGTGGCTTTCGTTGGGGGTCCCGGGGGACCCGGGGTGGTTTCGATAGGTTAAACGGAGGAATTTTGAGGTTTTGCAGGTTTGGATTTTTGGGCTTCTGCTATTTTCGCTTCTGCGGGTGGGGGACCGCAGAAGCGGAAGCGTAGGGGCAGAATTCCTCTCGCAAAAATGAGTTTGGGAAGGCTTGGGTAGTTCCGCAGAAGCGGATCAGGATGCGCAGGGGCGGGCTCGTAGAAGCGAGCCCAGGATCGCAGGAGCGGAGGATGGCTAGGCCGGGGAACTTCGCAGAAGCGGAGACCAGTACGCTTATGCGGTCTTGCAGGTGCGAGACTTGGACCGCAGAAGCGGAACTGGGCAGCTGGATATGGAATTGCAGAAGCGGACAATTATCCGCAGAAGCGGACTCGCAGGAGCGAGTGAGGAACCGCAGGAGCGGAAATCGCGCCTGTGATAAAAATAATAGAAGGGTTAAAATTTCATAAGTTGCAAAAACATTAGGGCTCGGTTTTGAGAGGCGAATTGGGCGAGAATTGCTGGGAGATCATCGGGTTACCATCGGAGGTGAGTTTTATGGTTCATTTACGCGTTTTTATCTTGAAATCCTCCTCTATTTCACTGAAATTGGATCAAATTGTGGGGAAATTTAGCCTAAGACATGGCTTTAGTAAAATGTCAATTTGAGTGGGCAAACGAAGTCCGATTTTGAAAAACTTTATATGCACAAACTCGTATTGAGATAAGAGTTCCGAATATGTAACTATTGTAATTTTTCGAGAAGCGTACCAAAAGTCGAGTTTTGACAACTTAGTGGGTTTTGGTGCAATTGGGTGTTACTTCGAATGGGTTGTGTGTCATTGCATGTATTGATGTATTCTCTATGATTTTGAGCAGATTTTGCATCCGAGGAGATTGATTTGCGAGGCAAGCGCAAGGCGGACTAAGGCTTCTACCGATTCGAGGTGAGTGGTGATAGTAAATAATGTATTAAGGGTTTGAAACCCCGTACTAGCACTTCACAGTGCTATGTTGAGATGAGACACGCGTTTTGTGATTGGCGCGGTGACGTTGTGATTGAGGGTTCGGATTTGGTCCTTCCCGGCTAATAGAATACTGTGTATTATAACTGATAATGAGATTATAACTGTGTAATTGGGCTAATAGCCATATTTGGGGCCTTGTGCCGATTTGTAGATCATTAGGGGACCTGTAGAGCTAGGTGACCCTTATATCGTGTTGGGAACTTGCACTCAGTCGTAAAACTAGCTGAATAACATACTAAGAGCCGGTACTTGATGTGCACTGCGAGAGCTAGGTTACTTAGAGTGGGAACTCCCTAATTTAGCTGAGTGGGCCTGAAAGGCCAATCCTATACTAAATGAGACAGGGTCGAGGACCCGTTAAGAGGTATTATCCTCATATATACAAATATTGGATCGGGCTGTACGCCGCAGCAGTATATATATATATATATTGGATCGGGCTGTACGACGCAGCAGTATATATATATTGGATCGGGCTGCATGCCGCAGCATTATATATATTGGATCGGGCTGCACGCCATAGCAGTATATATATATATTGGATCAAGCTGCACGCCGCAACAGTATATATATTGGATCGGGCTCCACGCCGCAGTAGTATACATATTGGATCGGGCTGCACATCACAGTAGTATATATATTGGATCGGGCTGCACGCCGCATTAGTATATAAATATTGGATCGGGCTGCACGCCGCAACAGTATATATTTATTGGAGCGGGCTGCGCGCCGCAACATTATACTTATTCTGATACTTGTACCTTATAGATACATGTATATGTCTCCATATATTGAGATGGCGGTACACCGTTATGGTATGAGGGAGGATTTAGTCAGTGTGGGACCTTGGTGAGATAGATGTGGACTGGTGATCAGAGTACTTACTATGGTGATGATTTACCTGTGGGGGTTTGCCTTAGAACTGTTTAATGATAGTACATAAGTTCTTATTTTCAGTTATTTTTTATTGTTATTACTCACTGAGTTGAAATATACTCACCCAACTCGTCTGCACTTTCTGTGCAGATCCACAGGTGCCCGAGAGCAGTTGAGTTATTGTAGCTGCTAATCATTATCTACTTTTGCAGAGACTACGAGGTAGCTGCCGGCGTCTGCAGACCCTGTTTTCTCCTTATTTACCCTTTTGTTGTTTTCATCTTGCTTAGACTTGTTTGTACTAGGATGGTTATTTCGTAGAGGCTCAAACTCGTGACACCACGATATGGTTGGGACCATATTTTGTTTGCTTTTTACTATTACATTGCCATCTTTATATGACCACTTGATGTTTAAGTATAACTGGGTTAATTTGGAATTAATAATTGGCTGGGTTAAAAGATGATATGGTCGGGCTTGCCTAGTATTGTGTTGGGCGCCATCACGACCGGGGTTTGGGTCGTGACAAGTTGGTATCAGAGCTTAGGTTAACAAGTTTCGCGACTCATAGGCCGGTTGGTAGAGTCTCGTGGATCGGTATGAGGACGCCTGTACTTATCCTCGGGAGGCTGCAAATCTTTTCGGAAAAGTTTCAATTCGTGGAATTCTTGTCGTGCGATTGCCTATGACTTGAACTGTACTTTGACATTCTATTCTCTCACAGATGGAGAGAACTCGAGCTTCCGGACGGGGAGGACGACCACCACTACCACCTGCTAGAAGCCGTGGACGCGGCCGTGGTCGTGGTAGAGGTCGGGTAGCTGATGAAGTACCAGCTGACCCACAGCCCCCAGTTGGAGAGGTGCCAGCAGCACCAGTTCAGGCACCAGCCGTGCCCATTGTCATTCCGGGTCTACAGGAGACCCTGGCTCAGATACTAGAAGTTTGCACTGGCCTGACGCAGCCGGTTTTAGTTACTACCGCAGCAGCTGCATCAGGGACCGGGGGTGGTTATCAGACCCCTGTAGCACCCACTCCAGAGCTAGCAGTGCAGAGCCTACAGACACCAGAGGCTCCTCCAGCTCAGCCTGTGGTTCCGGTTCAGCCAGTATATCAGATTCAAGGGGGCAGGGTCCCAGCTATGACGGACGATGAGCAGCGTCGTCTCGAGAGGTTCACCAAGTTATCTCCTCCAGTGTTCACTGGTGCACCGCGCGAGGACGCCCAAGGTTTTCTGGACAAGTGTCGTCGGATGCTCCGAACGGCAGGGATCTTAGAGTCCAGTGGGGTATCTTTCACTACCTTCCAGTTTCAGTGGCCAGCTTTCTCTTGGTGGGAGTCATATGAGCCGCAGGCCGGCAGGGGCAGCACCACTATCGTGGCTAGAGTTCTCCACCATGCTCTTGGAGAAGTTGGTGCCTCGATCTTAGAGACAGGAGATGCGTAGGCAGTTTGAGGGTCTCCATCAGGGGGACATGACAGTGTCAGAGTATGAGACCAGGTTTACAGAGTTGTATAGACATGCACCGTGGTTGGTTCCTTCCGACAGAGAGAGGATTGGACTTTTTGTGGACGGCTTCATTTATCCCATTCATATTCTGATGACTCGAGAGAGGGTTTTGTGTCGTATATTTGAGGAGGATGTGGATATTGCTCGTGACATAGAGTCAGATCGTCGCAGAGAGCGGGACGAGAGGGAGGCCAAGATGCCTCGAGGTTCTGCTAGTTCTAGTGGCACTCAGAGCAGAGGCCAGAGTTAGCAGAGCCGAGGTCGCTCTTTCAGATCTTCCCAGTGTCGCTCAGATCGTCATGGGTGGTCTTCTAGTCATGGTTATCAGGGTTCGCACCAGAGCCAACCATCTCTCAGTGCCATGCCAGCTCAGAATTCTTCACAGGTCCCATCTGCTCAGGGTTCATCTCGGCCTAGTTCATCAGCTGGCCACTCCAGCGCCAGGGGTCCTTATCAGTCTCAGCCCCCAGCACCGGGGAGTTGCTACGAGTGCGGAGAGTTTGGGCACCACCGTAAGGAGTGTCCCCGTGTTGTTTCCAGATCTTATCAGCAGAGGGGGCAACCCTCGTCATCTGGTCCGTCTACTTCAGCACTCGCCCCACCGGCTAGGGGTGAAGGTCAGTCAGCTAGGGGTAGCCCTCGAGGGGGAGGCCGATCAGGCAGACATGCTAGATGCTATGCTCTTCAGGGCCGATCTGAGGCCATTGCTTCTGATGCAGTTATTACAGGTATTATTTCAGTCTACCACAGAGATGCCTCAGTGTTGTTTGATCCTGGTTCTACTTATTCTTATGTGTCTACATATTTTGCTCCTCATTTGGGCATGACCCGTGGGTGTCATGAGCTGCCAGTGCATGTATCTACCCCGGTAGGGGATACTATTGTAGTGAACCATGTATACCGGTCCTGTTTGGTCACTATTGGGGGTCTGGAGACCCAAGTGGACCTATTGCTTCTCAGCATGATCGATTTTGATGTTATATTGGGCATGGATTAGCTATCTCCATGTCATGCTATTCTGGACTGTCATGCTAAGACTGTCACCTTGGCTATGCTGGGCATTTAAAGGATCGAGTGGCGAGGCACGACTGAGTATTTACCTAGCAGGGTAATACCTTTCCTCAAGGCCCAACGAATGGTTGGGAAGGGATGTCTCTCTTATTTAGCATTTGTGTGGGAGGTTGAGGCCCAGACTCCCAGTATTGATTCTGTTCCCATTGTACGAGACTTTCCTGATGTGTTTCCCTCAGACCTGCCGGGCATGCCGCCGGATAGGGATATTGATTTTGTGATCGATTTGGTGCCAGGCACTCAGCCTATTTCTATTCCTCCATATCGGATGGCACCAGCTCAGCTGAAGGAATTGAAGGAGCAGCTCCAGGAACTCCTAGATAAGGGGTTCATTCGGCCGAGTGTGTCGCCGTGGGGTGCACCGGTCCCGTTTGTTAAGAAGAAGGATGGATCCATGAGGATGTGTATTGACTACAGGCAGCTGAACAAAGTAACAGTGAAGAATAAGTATCCTCTACCTCGTATTGATGATTTATTTGATCAGCTCCAGGGAGCTAGGGTATTCTCGAAGATTGATCTTCGTTTAGGCTACCATCAGCTGAAGATTAGAGAGTCCGACATTATGAAGACTACATTCATGACCAGATATGGTCACTATAAGTTCCTTGTGATGTCTTTTGGGATGACCAACGCTCCAGCATCATTTATGCATCTGATAAACAGTGTGTTCAGGCCCTATCTGGATTCATTTGTGATCGTGTTCATTGATGACATTCTAGTCTACTCTCGTAGTTAGGAGGAGCATTCTCGGCACTTGAGTATTGTATTGCAGAGATTGAGAGAGGAGAAGCTATATGCCAAGTTCTCCAAGTGTGAGTTCTGGCTTGAGTCCGTGGCATTCTTAGGACACGTGGTGTCCCGTGATGGTATTCAGGTAGAAGGTAGAGGCGGTGCAGAGTTGGCCCAGACCCACCTCAGTTACTGAGATCCGTAGCTTTCTGGGATTGGCAGGATATTATCGCCAATTCGTTTCGGGGTTCTCTTCTATTGCTTCACCCTTGACTAGATTGACTTAGAAGGGTGTTCCTTTCATATGGTCCGAGGAGTCGAGGAGAGCTTTCAAAAGCTCAAGACAGCACTGACCACAACACCAGTCTTGATTCTGTCGTCAGCTTCAGATCATTATACAGTGTATAGTGATGCCTCAGGAGTTGGCATTGGTTGTATGTTGATGCAGTAGGGTAGGGTCACTGCTTATGCTTCTCGTCAGTTGAAGTCCCATGAGAAGAACTACCCTGTTCATGATTTGGAGCTAGCAGCCATAGTTCACGCTCTGAAGATTTGGAGGCATTACCTGTATGGTGTCTCATATTAGGTGTACACGGATCATCGCAGTCTTCAGCACTTATTCAGATATAAGGACCTTAATTTGAGACAACGAAGGTGGTTGGAGTTGCTTAAGGATTATGATACCACTATCTTGTATCATCCGGGAAAGGCCATTGTTGTTGCCGATGCTTTGAGTCGGAAGGCGGTCAGTATGGGCAGCCTAGCTTTCATCCTAGTTGGGGAGAGGCCATTTTCTTATGATGTTCAGGCCCTAGCCAATCGGCTAGTGAGGTTAGATATTTCAGAGCATAGTCGAGTGTTGGCTTGAGTCGTTTCCCGATCTTCCTTATATGACCGCATCAGGGAGCGACAGTAAGATGACCCGCATTTGCTTGTCCTTAAGGACAGATTGCTACATAATGATGCTAGAGATGTGACTATCGGCAGTGATGGTGTTCTGAGGACGCAGGGCCGTATATGTGTGCCCAATGTAGATGGTTTGTGGGAGTTGATACTTGAGAAGGCACACAATTCGCGGTACTCTATTCACCTAGGTGCCGTGAAGATGTACCAAGACTTGAGGCAGCACTACTGGTGGAGGAGAATGAAGATGGATATTGTTAGGCATGTATCTAAGTGCCTCAATTGCCAGCAGGTCAAGTATAAACATCAGAGATCGCGCGGGTGTTCTTCAGCGTATGGTCATTCCCGAGTGGAAATGGGAGAGGATCACCATGGATTTTGTTACTGGACTCCCTCGGACAGCGAGGAAGTTTGATTCCGTATGGGTGATTGTTGATCGGCTGACTAAGTCCGCACATTTCATCCCAGTTAGTACTACTCACTCATCGGAGCGGTTGGCAGCAATCTTTATTCGGGAGATTGTCCGGTTGCATGGGGTCCCAGTGTCTATCATATCCGACAGGGGCACTCAGTTCACTTCTCAGTTTTGGAGAGCTTTTCGGCGAGAGATGGGTACGCGGGTTGAATTGAGCACAGCATTTCACCCCCAGACAGACGGGCAGTCTAAGCGCACCATTCAGATCTTGGAGGATATGTTGCGGGCATGTGTGATTGATTTTGGTGGTTCGTGGGATGAGTTCTTGCCACTTGCTGAGTTTTCCTACAACAACAGTTACCAGTCGAGTATTCAGATGGCCCCGTACGAGGCATTGTATGGCAGACGGTGTAGATCTCCCGTCGGATGGTTTGAGCCTGGAGAGGATAGATTGATAGGGACTAAGTTAGTTTAGGATGCTCTGGATAGAGCGAAGTTGATCCAGGAGAGGCTTCGCACAGTGCAGTCTCGCTAGAAGAGTTATGCAGACCGTAGGGTTCGAGAGTTATCTTTCATGGTTGGTGACAAAGTATTGCTGAAAGTTTCACCCATGAAGGGTGTAATGAGATTCGGGAAGAAGGGGAAGCTGAGTCCCAGGTACATTGGTCCTTTTGAGATACTCAGGAGAGTTGGAGAGGTGGCATATGAGTTGGCTTTGCCACCGAGCTTATCCAGCGTTCATCCAGTATTCCATGTGTCCATGATCCGGAAGTACATCGGGGATCCGTCTCATGTATTAGACTTCAGTACCATTCAGCTTGATGGTGATCTATCTTATGATGTAGAGCTAGTGGCTATTCTGGGTAGACAGGTTCGAAAGTTGAGGTCCAAGGAGATTGCTTCAGTCAAGGTGCAGTGGAGAGGTCGACCCGTGGAGGAGGCTACTTGGGAGGTCGAGCAGGAGATGCGGAGCAGATATCCTAACCTATTTGCGTCACCAGGTATGTTTCTTGACCCGCTCGAGGATGAGCGTTTTCTTAAGGGGGGGGGGGGATGTAATTGTAAGGCCCCGTAAAATTTTTGTGCATAAAAGCTAGTAGCTATAGTGTCATGGTCCGAATAAGTGTCGATTCTGCGGTCAGGAATGCGACCGGAGATCTGCTATTCGGACCGCCTTGCCGCAGATCTTAACAGTAGGTTTACAAAATTTGGTGTTGAGAATACGGTCGATATGCGATCGCATAATGGATCTGCTGATCGCAGATCCACCGCATAAATTCTCGAAGGTTTTTGAGTGTCAAATCTGTGGTGCACTATGCGACCACAGATCAAGAATGCGGACCGCATTTTGGTCGCATTCCGTAACAGTACTTGTGTAAATTTTGGGGCAATTCTGCGGTCACTATGCGGATCGCATGTTGATTCTGCGATCGCAGATGCGACCGCAGAATTGACCGGGCCCAGGAATTTTATAAAATTCGACCCGACCTCTTCTTTAATATAACACCTTTCTCCTTCATTTTATCATATCATCTTACCAAAATTAGAGAGAGAAGAGAGGGGTTTTCGAGAGAGAAGTTCTTCATTTTCAAAGATCGTTCCAACCATTTAGTCCAAAGGATTCTAGGCCAAGATTCAACTTCCCCAATCTTTACAAGGTAAAAACCCTAACTATTTTTCCTCTAATTTTCAGTTTTAAAATGGGTAAGAAGAGGGTTGCATATAAAAGCTTTTGAAGATGGAAGTTTACACTCATGCATGATTATTAAACATGTTTTCTTAGTAAAGAGGAAGTGAATAGGCGTAAGAGTCTGCAAAACAAGATCAGAAAAGATAGGATAGCTTGGGTAAGCATAAAGTAGGAAGTTAACGGAAGAAAACTCGATACCATGTATGTATGGCTAATTTTGATTCTTGTGAAATCGCCTATATGTGTGAAATTTGTTTGGTTCGAGTTAAATTGCCAAATTGTGTGAAATTCTTGTATGTTGTGTTGGATATTCAAAGTTGTTGTTGAACTATGAGTGATGTAAAATGAGAGTTGAATTTGGTAAAAGAATTGTGAATAATGGTTATGATGGCATATATGGTACCTTGTGGAAAAGAAACGAAACACTTGAGGTGTGGTAAGTTATTGAACATAACAGTATGAACATTCTCGGTTTTGGAACACTTGTAACTTGGTTGTGATAGTGGCTTGAGAAGTAATTGGGAACATGAACCAATGTGTAAGTTGATTATTTTAACTTGTTGTAATTGTGTATAGTACCTTATCTGCTGTTTGTGATTATTGTGTTTGAAAACTGTACGGTGGGATCGGGTTGCACGCCGCAACATGAAGAAATAAGGTGTGGGTTGGGGTGATAAGGGTGGCCGGGGTAATAAGGGTGGACGAGGTAATAAGGATGGAAAGCGATCGAAATCGCAAAATGAAATTGATACAAAATCATTAATATGAATTTGTGAAAGGAGACAGCAGGAGAGTTTGCAACCTGGGGGGCACTGATTGCCCCTATGTTTGACTACTTGCAATTTATGAGGTTGATTGGTTGTTGTTCTATTTGTTAACCTTAAACGTGCTTGTGTTGAGGCTTATCCGAAATGAGTAAAAGGTGGGAAACATGGATAGTTAGCTTAATTGATTTCTTGATGTAATCTATTGTCTGTCTTGTCATCGTGATCCTTGTTTAATGACTTGAGTTTACTTGGGACAAAGTTTGTCCATACATACCAGTACAATTCAAGTGTACTGACGTCTCTTTTGCCGGGGATGCTACATTCGTGTTATGATTGTAGGTGGATCAGTAGCAGGCACTTCAGCTCATCGGCAGTAGTATCCTTCTCCTTCCATTGCCCGTTTTGGTGAGCCCCTTTCTTCCTCGGGGCCCTGTGTGGTTCATGCCACTTTTGTTTAGATTTCATTTTGTTTTTTTGCAAGGTATAGCCGGAGCCTTGTTACCGGCAAGTATTGTATTCCCTTTTGTATCCTAGAGGCTCTGTAGACATGTAAACTGTGGGACTCCAGTCTTATGTATATATTATGTTATGTCAGGCGTTGTAAAAACTGTATACTTGATAATGAATCACTCCTATGGTTTTGTTTGTTTATTGTGAAATCATTTATGATTAGTAGGATATTTGGTTAATGAGAAACAATCAACACAGGGGTAACGCGTGGGGATG
Organism: Nicotiana noctiflora; assembly: GCA_032618575.1. Taxonomy (NCBI): domain Eukaryota; kingdom Viridiplantae; phylum Streptophyta; class Magnoliopsida; order Solanales; family Solanaceae; genus Nicotiana; species Nicotiana noctiflora. Next base: position 70,365 of record JASVEL010011851.1, read on the forward strand.
AGAGGCACCCAGGTCCGCTTGACTGGGGCTACCCGGTCAGGCGCCGGTCATGTCCCTCGATTTGGGGTGTGACAAACTTGGTATCAGAGCCTAAGGTTTTAAAGTGTCCTAGGATGTCTCGGAGCCGTGTCTAGTAGTGCCCTTCTTATCGGTGTGTTGTCGACAACACCAGATAAGTTGGGGGCTATACGGGCATTTAGAAATTTACCTATTTCTTTGTTAGTCTATATCGTGCGGTAAAGTGCGATGTGGAAATATTTGTGTCTAATTCGCGCCTTGTTCCCGAATTTTCAGAATATGGCGCCTAAGAAGAAGGCTAGACTCGGCCTTGGGGCCAATGTCGGCTCGAGTGCGGCTTCTAATCATGTACCCAATGCCGTGGAAGAGAATGACCAACCAGTCCCGAATTTGCCTGGCCCATCTGTTCAAAATCCAAGTGTCCCTATTCCAGCTGCGGCAGAGGATGCCACCATTCCTCCTGCCAGTCTTCCTGACTCAGATATAGTTCCCGCTTCGAGTTATGGTATATCTAATTAGGATCTTAGGGGAGCCATTCATATGTTAACACAGTTAGTGGCCGCCCAGGCCCAGAGATCCCATGATGCCCCTGTGTCCTCCAGGGGACAGGAAGATTCCTCCGGCTCCAGAGTCCACCGGTTCTTGCGGTTGGCCCCTCCAGAATTCTCAGGCACCGATCCAGAGGCTGACCCACAGGACTTCCTTGATGAGATATACAAGACCCTCAGAGTGATGAAGGCTACAGATATAGAGGGGTAGAGTTGGCCTCTTACAGGCTGAAGGGAGCGGCACGTTCATGGTTCGAGATGTGGGAGGATTCCCGTGAGGAGGTGAGCCCCACGGCCAGATGGGATGAGTTCGTAGATGCATTTATGGACCACTTCTTGCCTGCCGAGGTGATGGCAGCCCATGCCACAGAGTTTGAGGTCCTCAAACAGGGTAGTATGTGTGTTTGGGAGTATCACATGGAGTTCGTAAGGTTGTCCAAGTACGCTCCTCATTTAGTGTCGACCATGGATGCCCGGGTTCGACGGTTTGTTCAGGGCCTTAGCCCTTTGGTAGTGAATGAGGCCGCCACAGCAGCTTTGCACTCAGACATGAACTATGGGAGGATTGTGGGGTTTGCTCAGGCCACAGAGGCCAGGAAATTGAAGATTCGTGCAGAAAGAGAAAGTAGCAGCAGGGCCCGGTCAATGGGTCATTCAGGGAGATCACTTCCAGGGAGAGGGTCATCAGGGCCATCCCAGTCATATGCTCAGTCCTCTGCGAGTGCACCTCCATCTATGCACAGTCATCAGCAGGGCAGATATTTTAGACTCGGTTCAGACAGCAGGAGGTATCGTTAGTCTGGTCGTCCTGGGGTGAGGTCCCAGCAGTAGGGGAGACCTACATGCCAAAAGTGTGGGAGGTTTCATATAGAGACTTGCTACCTTGACATCCCGGTGTGCTTCAGGTGCGGGGTGAGAGGTCACATTCAGCGGGACTGCCGTGCACCCCTTCAGGGTATAGGTAGGGGATCTGCTCAGTCATCCGGTTCTTCGGCTGCTACATCATCAGCGTGTACTCCAGCATCAGCAGGGCGTGGTGCAGCTAGGGGTGGAGCTCATGCTAGGGGTGGACCTAGCCGATTCTATGCATTGAGTGGCCGCCAGAATGCCGAGGCTTCTCCAGATGTTGTTACAGGTATCCTGTCTGTTCAGACTATTGATTGCTATGCCCTTATTGATCCGGGGTCCTCCTTGTCTTATGTTACTCCATTCATTGCTTTAGGTTTTGGGATAGAACCCGAACATCTTCATGAGCCATTCTTGGTGTCGACTCTGGTTGGTGATTCTATTACAGCCACACGAGTCTATAGAAATTGTGTTGTCACGGTGAGTGGTCGTGATACCACAGCCAATCTTATTGAGCTTGGGATGGTTGATTTTGATGTAATTATGGGGATGGATTGGATCTATTCATGCTTTGCCAAGCTTGACTGTCGGACGAGAGTTATGAGGCTCGAGTTCCCTAGCGAGCCTGTTATTGAATGGAGAGGAAATGGTGTAGTGCCAAGGGGTAGGTTTATCTCCTACCTTAAGGCTTCGAAGATGATTAAGAATGGGTGTATCTATCACTTGGTTCGGGTGACGGACACCACCTCGAGGTGCCAACCCTCGAGTTCGTGCCAATTGTGAATGAATTTCCTGAAGTGTTTCCGGATGAGCTTCCAGGCATCCCACCGGATAGGGAGATTGATTTTGGGATCGATGTATTGCCGGATACTCAGCCAATATCCATTCCACCATACGGGATAGCACCGGCAGAGTTAAGGGAGTTAAAGGAGCAGGCTGAGGGATTTATTAGAGAAAGGGTTCATACGACCGAGTGTGTCACCGTGGGGTGCTCCGGTTCTCTTTGTTAGAAAGAAGGATGGGTCACTTCGAATGTGTATTGATTATCGGCAGCTCAACAAAGTCACCATCAAGAATAAATATCCTTTGCCTCGAGTGGATGATCTGTTTGACCAATTGCAGGGAGCGAAGTTCTTCTCAAAGATTGATTTACGGTTGAAAATCAGGGAGCAGGATATTCCTAAGACCGCCTTCAGAACTCGTTATGGTCACTTCGAGTTTTTGGTCATGTCTTTTGGGCTAACCAATGCCCCAGCAGCTTTCATGGACCTTATGAATCGGGTATTCAAGCCATTCCTAGATTCCTTTGTGATTGTATTCATTGACGACATCCTCATCTACTCTCGGAGCAGAGGAAGATCATGCCGTTCACCTCAGAGCAGCATTGCAGACCCTTCTTCAGCATCAACTGTATGCCAAGTTCTCAAAATGTGAGTTTTGGTTGGAGTCCGTAGCCTTTCTAGGGCATGTTATTTCCGGTGAGGGAATTCAGGTGGATCCTCAGAAGATTGCGGCAGTGAAAGATTGGCCTAGACCCACGACCCCGACAGAGATTCGTAGCTTCTTGGGTTTGGCAAGGTACTATCGAAGGTTTGTAGAGGGATTCTCAACCCTCGCTTCCCCATTGACAAAACTGACGCAGAAGGCAGTTAAGTTCCAGTGGTCCGAAGCATGTGACAAAAGTTTCCAAGAATTGAAGTCAAAATTGACCTCGGCACCAGTATTGGCCTTGCCAGAAGGCACAGAGGGATTTGTAGTTTATTGTGATGCCTCCAAAGTCGGTTTGGGATGTGTATTGATGCAGCACGGAAAGGTTATAGCTTATGCTTCTAGGCAACTCAAGAACCATGAGAAGAATTATCCGACGCATGATTTGGAACTTGCAGCTGTTGTGTTTGCCTTGAAAATATGGCGACACTATCTTTATGGGGTTCATGTAGATGTGTTTTCGGACCACAAGAGCCTCCAGTATTTGTTCAAGCAGAAAGAGTTGAATCTGAGACAGCGGTGGTGGTTAGAATTGCGCAAGGACTGTGATATGAACATATTATACCATCCAGGGAAGGCAAATGTGGTAGCTGATGCTCTTAGTCAAAAATCCATAGGTAGTTTGGCTCATTTGGGTGTGGATCAGAGACCCTTGGCTCGAGAGGTTACCAATTAGCCAGTTTGAGGGTTGGTATCTCGGCGTCAGGCGATGGGGATGTTTTGATGCATAATGGAGCAGAATTATCACTGGTCGCGGAAATCAAGGAAAAATAGTTCATGGATCCAGCATTGGTTCGGGTGAAGGAAGCAGTTACGAATAACAAGACCTCAGCATTTGTACTCAGCAGCGAGGATGGTGTATTGTGGTGCGAAGGTAGACTATGTGTTCCGGATGTGGACGAGCTTCGGGAAAGAGTGATGGTAGAGGATCATATTTCCAGGTATTTCATGCACCCTGGTTCCACAAAATGTATCATGATCTTAAGGAGATTTATTGGTGGAACGGTATGAAAAGGGATGTGGAAAGCTTGGTAGCTAAACGTCCGAACTGTCAACAAGTGCAGGTCGAGCATCAACGGCCCGATGGATTAACTCAGCTTATAGAAATACCAAGGTGGAAATGGGAGATGAACAATATGGATTTCATGGTGGGGTTACCTCGCACTCAGCATAAGTTCGACTCAATATGGGTGATAGTGGATCGACTCACCAAATCAGCTCACTTCCTGCCAGTCAAGTCCACTGATACTGCGGAGCAATATGCAAGATTGTACATCAAGGAGATAGTAAGACTTCATGGCACTCCACTTTCTATTATCTCGGATCGCGGGGCTCGGTTCACAGCTAACTTTTGGAAGAAGTTTCAGCAAGGTTTGGGAACTCAGGTGAATCTCAGCACAACTTTCCATCCGCAGACCGACGGCCTGGCCCAGCGGACCATTCAGACGCTTGAAGATATGTTGCGGGCTTGTGTATTAGATTTTAAAGGTAATTGGGATGAACACTTGCCACTGATAGAATTTGCTTACAATAACAGCTATCATGCTAGCATTGAGATGGCCCCAATTGAGGCATTGTACGGGAGAAGATGTAGGTCGCGAATCGGGTGGTTTGAGGTAGGTGAAGCGGAATTGCTAGGGCCAGATATGGTGTACGAAGCTATGGAAAAGGTCAAGCTTATTCAGGAGAGAATGAAAACAGCACAGAGTCATCAAAAATCCTATGCAGACGTTCGCTGAAGGGATTTGGAGTTTCAAGTCGATGATTGGGTGTTCTTGAGGGTATCTCCTATGAAGGGAGTCATGCGATTCGGAAAGAAAAGGAAATTGAGTCCTAGGTATGTCGGGCCATATCGGATCGTTCAAAGGATTGGTCAAGTTGCTTATAGGCTAGAGTTGCCTCCCGAGATGTCATCAGTGCACCCGGTATTCCACGTGTCCATGTTGAAGAAAGTGATTGGAGATCCATCCACCATCATGCCAGTCGAGGCTATTGAGGTTAATGAAGATTTGTCGTATGAAGAAGTTCCGGTCGACATTCTTGATAGGCAAGTCCGTAAGTTGAGAAATAAGGAAGTTGCCCCTGTTAAAGTATTGTGGCGAAGTCAACATGTTGAGGAGGCCACATGGGAAGCAGAAAAAGAGATGAAGGAAAAGTACCCCCATTTGTTTGATCAAGCCTAGAAGAAATTAGGTGACCCTTCTACTCCTAGTAACTGCCACCTTGTCCAAGTTGTTTCCCTCTTAGTATTAGTAAAGTCTCCTTCATTTTGTAATGAGCTAAATGTGTTGTTACCTTGGGTCGCTTGAACCTTTCTTGATAAATGAAAGCCTTATAAAGATTTACGTGTTAAATAAACAACTAATAGTAAGTGTAGATTGGTAATGGTGTGTTGAGTGTACATGGTGTGTTAAAATGGTTAAATAAGGTAAGAATTCATTGAAGTGACTAGTTTATGTGCTATTATAACAATGTGAGAGAATATGTGCATTCGTTTAGGTAAGAAAGTGTATACTAGTTGTGGAAAGTGTTGTATTTGTGTATTGTTGTTTGGTAATGTGTTTCGGGGGCCCTCTGACAGGTGGATATGTCCATAATACAAAGGAAACTCCTGGCGAAATTTTTCTAAAATATAAGAGTTAGTCAAAATTTTGGTAGTTTGCATATCATGTCTTTCAAAACCAACTCATTTTCAAAACCGTCATTCGAGGACGAATGATCTTAAAGGGGGGAGGATGTAAGGCCCCGTAAAATTTTTGTGCATAAAACCTAGTAGCTATAGTGTCATGGTCTGAATAATGTGTTAGGAATGCGTAGAATTCTTCGCGGCGAGCTTGATCGCCGCGGTTCGGACCCTTGGTAGTGATTTAAGTTTCAAAAATGCAAAGAGTCAATTTTTCCAGAAAAGTGTCGATTCTGCGGTCAGGAATGCGACCGCAGATCTGCTATGCGGACCGCATTCTTGCCGCAGAGCTTAACAGTAGGTTTACAAAATTTGGTGTTGAGAATGCGGTCGATTTACGATCGCATAATGGATCTGCGGAGCGCAGATCCACCGCATAAATTCTCGAAGGTTTTTGAGTGTCAAATCTGCGGTGCACTATGCGACCGCAGATCAAGAATGCGGACCGCATTTTGGTCGCATTTCGTAACAGTACTTGTGTAAATTTTGGGACAATTCCGCGGTCACTATGCGGACCGCATGTTGATTCTTCGATCGCAGATGCGACCGCAGAATTGACCCGACCCAGGAATTGACCTCTTCTTTAATATAACACCTTTCTCCTTCATTTTATCATATCATCTTACCAAAATTAGAGAGAGAAGAGAGGGGTTTTAGAGAGAGAAGTTCTTCATCTTCAAAGATCGTTCCAACCATTTAGTCCAAAGGATTCTAGGGCCAAGATTCAACTTCCCCAATCTTTACAAGGTAAAAACCCTAATTATTTTTCCTCTAATGTCCAGTTTTAAAATGGGTAAGAAGAGGGTTGCATATAAAAGCTTTTGAAGATGGAATTTTATACTCATGCATGATTATTAAACTTGTTTTTTTAGTAAAGAGGAAGTGAATAGGCGTAAGAGTCTGCAAAACAAGGTCGACAAAGATAGGATAGCTTGGGTAAGCATAAAGTAGGAAGTTAACGGAAGAAAACTCGATACCAGGTATGTATGGCTAATTTTGATTCTTGTGAAATCGCCTATATGTGTGAAATTTGTTTGGTTCGATTTAAATTGCCAAATTGTGTGAAATTCTTGTATGTTGTGTTGGATATTCAAAGTTGTTGTTGAACTATGAGTGATGTAAAATGAGAGTTGAATTTGGTAAAAGAATTGTGAATAATGATTATGATGGCATATATGGTACCTTGTGGAAAAGAAACGAAACACTTAAGGTGTGGTAAGTTATTGAACATAACAGTATGAACATTCTCGGTTTTGGAACACTTGTAACTTGGTTGTGATAGTGGCTTGAGAAGTAATTGAGAACATGAACCAGTGTGTAAGTTGCTTATTTGAACTTGTTGTAATTGTGTGTAGTACCTTATCTGTTGTTTGTGATTGTTGTGTTTGAAAACTGTACGGTGGGATCGGGTTGCACGCCACAACATGAAGAAATAAGTTGTGGGTTGGGGTGATAAGGGTAGCCGAGGTAATAAGGGTGGACGAGGTAATAAGGATGGAAAGCGATCGAAATCGCAAATGAAATTGATACAAAATCATTAATATGAAATTGTAAAAGGAGACATCAGGAGAGTTTGCAACCTGGGGGGCACTGATTGCCCCTATGTTTGACTACTTGCAATTTATGAGGTTGATTGGTTGTTGTTCTATTTGTTAACCTTAAACGTGCTTGTGTTGAGGCTTATCCGAAATGAGTAAAAGGTGGGAAACATGGATAGTTAGCTTAATTGATTTCTTGATGTAATCTATTGTCTGTCTTGTCATCGTGATCCTTGTTTAATGGCTTGAGTTTACTTGGGGACAAAGTTTGTCCATACATACCAGTACAATTCAAGTGTACTGACGTCCCTTTTGCTGGGGACGCTACATTCGTCTTATGATTGTAGGTGGATCAGTAGCAGCCACTTCAGCTCATCGGCAGTAGTATCCTTCTCCTTCCATTACCCGTTTTGGTGAGCCCCTTTCTTCCTCGGGGCCCTGTGTGGTTCATGCCACTTTTGTTTAGATTTCATTTGGTTATTTTGCAAGGTATAGCCGGAGCCTTGTTACCGGCAAGTATTGTATTCCCTTTTGTATCCTAGAGGCTCTGTGGACATGTAAACTGCGGGACTCCAGTCTTATGTATATATTATGTTATGCCGGGCGTTGTAAAAACTGCTAACTTGATAATGAATCACTCGTATGGTTTTGTTTGTTTATTGTGAAATCATTTATGATTAGTAGGATATTTGGTTAATGAGAAACAATCAACACAGGGGTAATGCGTGGGGATGAGAGGCACCCAGGTCCGCTTGACTGGGGCTACCCGGTCAAGCGCCGGCCATGTCCCTCGATTTGGGGCGTGACAGTGGTGACCCAGCCCATCATCCTATGAGCTATCACCCCGTTATCCCCGTTATATGCTTGTTAATGTTGCAATATGCATGTTGGGTAAGTTTGAGTCAATCCGGGTGGAGTTTGGTTGAAATTGAGACAAATAGTCTCTCAGAAGAAGGAATAATTGAGAAAAGTCAGCTGGATGTTGACTTGTGAGGTAAAGAACTTGGAATCGAATTCTGATGATTCGGTCAGCTCCAGAAGGTCATTTATGGGCTAGGAGAGCGATCGGAAGTGAATTTGGAGGTCTGGTGTAGTTTTAGGCTTGAATTGGCTAAAGTTGAATTTTGGCGACATCCGATCGATAGGTGAGATTTTGATCTGGGAGTCCGAATGGAATTCCGACAGTTGCAGCAGCTCCGTTAGGTGATTTTGGATGTGTCTGCAAAATTTCAGGTCATTCGGAGGTCGTTTGGTCGGGTTTTTGATCGAATGTCGGTTGCGGAAGTTTGAATGAAACTTAGGCTTGAATTGCTTGAATTCGATGTTATTCCGTGTTTAAGTATGTGTTTTTATCATTGGAGCAAGTTCGTATGGTGCTATGGAGTATGTTTGTGGCTTTCGTTGGGGTCCCGGGGGACCCGGGGTGGTTTCGGGAGGTTAAACGAAGGAATTTTGAGGTTTTGCAGGTTTGGATTGTTGGGCTTCTGCTATTTTCGCTTCTGCGGGTGGGGGACCACAGAAGTGGAAGCGTAGGGGCGGAATGTATCTCGCAGAAGCGAGTTTGGGCCGGCTTGGGTAGTTCCGCAGAAGCGGCCCAGGATGCGCAGGGGCGGTCTCGCAGGAGCGGAGGATGGCCAGGTTGGGGAACTTCGCAAACGCGGAGCCCAGTCCGCTTATGCGGTCTCGCAGGTGCGAGACTTGGACCGCAGAAGTGGAACTGGCCAGCTGGGTATGGAATCATAGTAGCGGACAATTGTCCGCAGAAGCGGACTCGCATGAGCGAGTGAGGAACCGCAGGAGCGGAAATCGCGCCTGTGATAGAAATAACAGAATGATTAAAATTTCATAAGTTGCAAAAACATTAGGGCTCGGTTTTGAGAGGTGAATTGGGCGATTTGGGTGAGAAACTTCTGGGAGATCATCGGGTTATCATCGGAGGTGAGTTTTATGGTTCATTTACGCGTTTTTATCTTATAATCCTCCTCTATTTCACTAAAATTGGATCAAATTGTGGGGAAATTTAGCCTAAGCCAGGGCTTTAGTAAAATGTCGATTTGAGTGGGCAAACGGAGTCCGATTTTGAAAACCTTTATATGCATAGACTCGTATTGAGACATGGGTTCCGAATATGTAACTTTTGTAATTTTTCGAGAAGCGTACCAAAATTCGGGTTGTGACAACTTAGTGGGTTTTGGTGCAATTGGGAGTTACGTCGAATGGGTTGTGTGTCATTGCATGTATTGATGTATTCTTTATGATTTTGAGCAGATTTGGCATCCGAGGAGATTGATTTGCGAGGCAAGCGCAAGACGGACTGAGGCTTCTACCGGTTTGAGGTGAGTGGTGATAGTAAATAATGTACTAAGGGTTTGAAACCCCGTACTAGCACTTCAAAGTGCTATGTTGAGATGAGACACGCGTTTTGTGATGGGCGCGGTGACGTTGTGATTGGGGGTTCAGACTTGGTCCTACCCGGCTAATAGAATACTGTGTAGTATGACTGATAATGAGATTATAACTATGTAACTAGGCTAATAGCCATGTTTGGGGCCTTGTGCCGATCTGTAGATCATTAGGGGACCTGTAGAGCTAGGTGACCCTTATATCGTGTTGGGAACTTGCACTCAGCCGTAAAACTAGCTGAATAGCATACTAAGAGTCGGTACTTGATGTGCACTGTGAGAGATAGATTACTTAGGGTGGAAGTTCCCTAATTTAGCTGAGTTGGCCTGAAAGGCCAATCCTATACTAATTGAGACAGGGTCGAGGACTCGTTAGGAGGTATTATATGCATATATATAAATATTGGATTGGACCGCACGTTGTAGCAATATATACACTGCATCGGGCTGCACGCCGCAGCAGTAAATATATTGGATCGGGCTGCCCGCAGCAGTATACATATTGGATCGGGCTGCACGCCGCAAGCAGTATACATATTGGATCGGGCTGCACGTCGCAGCAGTATATATATATTGGATCGGGCTGCACGCCGCAGCAGTATTTATATTGGATCGGCGTGCATGCCGCAGCAGTATATATATTGGATCGGGCTGCACGCCGCAGCAGTATATATGTTGGATCGGGCTGCAAGCCGCACAGTATATATATATATATATATATATATATATATATATAGATATATATGAGCGGGCTGCACATCGCAGCATTATACTTATTCAGATACTTATACCTTATAGATACATGTATATGTCTCCATATATTGAGATGGTGGTACACTGTTGTGGTACGAGTGAGGATTTAGTCAGTGTGGGACCTTGGTGAGATAGATGTTGAGTGGTGATCGGAGTACTTACTATAGTGATGACTTACCTGTGGGGGTTTGCCTTAGAATTGATTAGTGATAGTACAGGAGTTCTTATTTTCAGTTATTGTTTATTATTATTACTCACTATGTTAAAATATACTCACCCCACTCCCCTGCACTTTCTGTGCAGGTCCACAGGTGCCCGAGAGCAGTTGAGTTATTGTAGCTGCTGATCATTATCTACTTTTGCGGAGACTACGAGGTAGCTGCCGGTGTCTGCAGACCCTGTTTTTTCCTTCTTTACCCTTTTGTTGTTTTCATCTTGCTTAGACTTGTTTGTACTAGGATGATTATTCTGTAGAGGCTCAAACTCGTGACACCACGATATGATTGGGACCGCATTTTGTTTGCTTTTTACTATTACGTTGCCATCTTTATATGACCACTTGCTGTTTAAGTATAACTGGGTTAATTTGGAATTAATAATTGGCTGGGTTAAGAGATGATATGGTCGGGCTTGCCTAGCGTTGTGTTGGGCGCCATCACGACCGGGGTTTGGGTCGTGACAGAAGGTCTCCTAATTTTATGTTTTATTGAGCGAAGCTTGTCTTATTTTGTCAAATAAAAATAAATAAATAAATCTAAAATACTATATATATTATTTTATTTTCCTCTAAATATACAGAAAAAGTCCTAATTAAACAAATATTTGTAAGTGCAAGCCTTTTATTAGTTATTACCTTGTTTCGTGCCATATTTTATAAGTAAACATTACTAAAGCCTGAAATGACAAATAGCGTAAAATATATACCACATTTAAACAAACTAACCATTTTCTAATTAATTTAAACTAACATTTTAGGACTAAAGGAATTAACTACTAAAAGGATGTCATTAACTGGATTAAACACTGGCCTATATATTGTCTAATAGAATTTGATACAGAGGAATCGTATAAAACTAATAGAATTTGATACAGAGGAATCATATAAAACATTAAATACATAATCCAATTATATATATATATATATATATTACTAAGGCTTAATTTGCAATTATATTAATATTACTAATAACAGTTAAAGCATCGAATGAACTAAGTGAAACTTTCTGTTAATCTTGCTTTTTTTTATAATTTATAAATAAACTAAAATTAATTAATAACCCGCAACCTATTTTATTATTAAGAAAATTTTGATCGAAATTGCGCGAACGCATATTCCAAATTAATTTTTTAGAAAGAGATTTACAATTATATTACGCGAAACGTATATATAATCGTAATACTAATCTAAATCGGTCGTAAAGCAAAGATATGATGTCACGACCCAGATTCTCCCCCAACATCGGGATCGTGATGGTGCCTACTCGTGTAGCTAGGCAAGCCACTTTATTCACACTATCCTGTTTTTAGCAATATTTCATAATCAATTTAACAACCAAACCATAATCTTAATTAAACAAATGCGGAAGACTTTATAAAAAAATAGCAATAAGCTATTTCAAAGTAAAATAATACTGAAATCCTCTATCCAAGATGTGGAGTCACCAACTCACGAACTACTATATGAATACTACACATAAAGTTCTGAAAGAAATATAACATAATCTGTTTGTCTCGGAACAAGGAGACTACAGCTAATAGCATAAATAAAAGGAAGAGACGCCGGGCCTGCGGACGCCTGCAAGCTACCTCGGTCTCAAATATGATCAACTCCCACGCAAAAGATCTATTGCTGCTGCTCCTGATCGAAACCTGGACCTGTGCAAAAACGCACAGAAGTGCAGTATCAGCACAACCGACCCCATGTGCTGGTAAGTGCCTGGCCTATCCCGGCGAAGTAGTGACAAGCCTAGGACCAGACACCCACATAAACCTGTGCAGTCCTATATATATGTATACCACAAGATAACGAGAAATAATCAAGTAACAACGCAATAAGGAATATCACAGAAGAACTCAACAGTTAACAATAGTCATTAAGTCAATAAGGAAAACAAGTATAATGAGAAACAAGTAATATTAAGTCAATGAAATAGCAAATGAAGTGCATGGCATCACCCTTCGTGCTTTTACTCTCATCCTCACCAAATAAGCAAATAAAGTGCACGGCATCACCCTTCGTGCTTTTACTCTCATCCTCACATCTATGGTACGGTATGATCCATCGTACATGGTTCAATAACTTGGCACGACATGATCCTTCGTGCAAAATCAATAAAACATGGCACGGCATTAACATTTGTGCATAAACAATAAATCAAGGCACGACATCACCCTTCGTGCATTATCACTCTTCCTCACCCAAATAACAATCACAGTTAAGGGCAGAGAATGAAAACACTAAATCATGAACCGTCCCGGCAAGGGACACAATAATCATCACAACAAAGTCCCGGCAAGGGAAATCAATATCTCACTTCACAACAAGTCCCGGCAAGGGAGAACAATAGAAATTCTACAACCCTACAATGGTTCAACAATTTATCTTCAAATATGTCAGACAACAAGTATAAACAACAACTCATGGTCATGCTAGACGCCAATGTATGGATGCTCATCACCACAACCCATACACCGCACTCGACCACAAAGCACATAGCACATAATCCTATTCCCTCAAGCTAGGATAGAACAAACACTTACCTCTAGGCTTGAAGTCCAAATTATGCTTCAATTACAGCTTTTTCCCTGAATTTCCGCTTTCAACTAGCTCGTATCTAATCACAATTGATTCCATTATATTAATAATCACTAATTAACTTGGTTTGAATGCTTAAAGATGGTTTTCTCAAAGTTTACCCCAAAATTTCCCAAAACGCCCCTATACCCACGTGGTCGGAACTCCGGGTTCGGACCAAAATCCGGTTACCCATTCCCGCACGAGTTCAATTATATGATTTGTTTCTAAATCGGACCTCAATTCGAGATCCAATTGCCCAATTAATGAAAAACCTAGGTTCTACCCAAAAACATGGATTTCTACCATGAAAACCTTTGATTCTTATTGAAAAACATGTTTAAGATTGTTAGGAATTGAAAGAATTAACTAAAAAGTGACTTACAATTGTTTTGGAGTGAATTTAGCCTTGAGAGCTCGTGTGTGATGTGAGGGTTTTTGAAAAAGTTAGAAATTGATCCAACGGCCTATAAAATCTTTACCCTAGCCCCCGGGCTCCCAACCAAACATGTACACAACATCAAAAACACATTACAAACTTGTCCGTGCGATCACATCGCCAATATAACATCGTTTTCATCAAATCAAACCTCAAGTTCATGATTTTCATACTTTTGGTTTTCAAACTTTCAAACTTGGAACTCAAGGTCCAAAACATATCAAATGACATCCGAATGTCACCAAACTTTGCAGAAAGCACATATATAATATTTTAGACTTGTACCGGGAGTCGGAACCAAAATACGTGCCCGATACCATGGTCATTTAATTTATTTTCCTTTAATAATTACAGCAATAACAATTTCACAGAATAATTCATAACTTGAGCTCTAGGCCTCAGAATTCGACTCCGGACGCATGTCCAAGTCCCATATTTTCCTACGGACCTTTTGGGACCGTCCAATCTCGAGTCCGGGTCCGTTTACCAAAAATGTTGACCGAAGTTAACTATATCAATATTAATATCATTTTTCTCCAAATTCTTCATAGAATTCATATTTTCTATCACAAAATCTCTCCAGCTACATGCCCGGATCGTGCACGTAAATTGAGGCAACATAAAATGAGGTTTTCAAGGCCTTGGAAGTGTAGAACAAATGAGGAAAGCAGGTGATGACCCTTTGGGTCGTCACATATGAGTTACTATCTAATATTTTCTCACCTTTGCTTTGACAACCTTGACTCTAGTTCATTGACATTAATCAAATTAAAGTTACTTAACATCTTAATCTCGAATTAAACCACACACTAAATAAATCAAGAAAAGTACAGAGACAATGAGGATATCGACAAGTGTGTGAAGAAAGTCTTATTAATAAATTGAGACTTTGATTCCTCTTGGGTTTGTGTGAATTTAAAGTCTTTGGCAGTCAATTTCTTCATAGAAAAGAAATACCATTGCTAACTACTTGAAAGGAGATTGTAAGGGTGGATAACACAACTCAAAATGTCCAAAAGAATTTAATTAACAAAAAAAAAACAAGACATGGGCCTAAAAGATGCCTCAAACGAATCCGATCAAAACATACATATGGAAATCAATCTGCTTCCATGAAATATACACGCCAATACTAATGCTATTCCAATTTTTGATCTAAATTAGTAATCAAACACAATCAAAATTTAAAATTAAAATGTTCCAACAGTCCATTTACTACTGACAGTCTACAAACATATAATATGCTATTAAATACAATTATGTGTCCAAAGAAAGAACAATTTTAAGATAAGATAAAAAATTTGACATTTTTCCTAATTCCGAATCTTTTATTTGTAACAAAATCCTTCAAACCATCTTCAACTTGCAAGAAATTAGCTATAGAGCTGTTTTTTTACAAGCCAACATCAATTTCGGCCTTGAGGCTTCTTTGCCTTATTGCCACTCTCATACAAAACAACAGAAAAATGCAGGTTTCAGTACTTATAGTTTCAGTACTTGTAGGGATCCATTTACTTGTGTATTACTAACTAAATAGTAAAGCAGACAGAACGAAAAAAAAATTTATTTCAACAACCAAAGCTCAAATCCAGTAACATGTAAAAAAAAATCTTCAAACTCAAACATCTTTCAAAGAAGGAGTTACCAGCATTAGTAAACCAAACAAAAAGGGGCCATGCTATTTCCCTATTTTAAACTCAAACAGTAACATCTACTTTATCTATAACAGATTAACCAACTATCACATGAAACCCATACATTATACATAACTTACAAATTTGTTGATATTACATCACTCCAAAACAGACAGTACATTTTTAAAGAGGTGAGATCAGTACCATACAATAGCAAGAACCAAACAGTTGACAATGAAGTCTTGATCAAAATTTTAAAGAATGACTTTAAAAAAAACTTAATAGTCCATGACTGTGTTACAAGATTCGTACTAGTCAGATGATACAATTACAATATTTCAACTATTAAGGCATAACAAATTACTCAAATTTAACAGAGTAACAATTTGAACAAAATCAACTTTGATTCCCATTTTATATGGTTAATTGATACATTAGGGTCGACTCGAAATGTATACCTGTAGATATAAAATGTAGAGGAAAAGAAATCAGCAAGGGCAGTGATACCAGCCAGCAACCGCAGTACAGTTTCAAAACAATAACTAGTTCCCAAGAGTACTAATTTCAATCCAGAAATACCAAATGCAATTACCAATAGCAAACAAACAGAAGAAAACAGCAATCGGATGACAATTATTTATTGTTTTTCCTTCCCTTAAGTGTATATAAAAGAAGTTGTTTTAAGAGTAAAGTCTATATCTCTTTTTTGTGTTTTTTCTTCAATTTTATCCGTCATTCAATCTCTGAAATTCTGTCCCATTTATCCTATTTTCTAGCATTCTGGACAGCCCCAAAAGTCTAACTAGCAGCCCCCTTTTTCAACCCTAAAAATATCTACCCTCCACTCATCTTAATTAACATTATAAATGTACCCCCTTATCTAAGTAGCAACCTCCTAACAACATCCCCCTACTCCCTATTGCTAATTACCCCTAAACGTGTTAGGAGCCCTTAATTAATTATTGAACAATTTAATTCAAACTAAAACCTGGAACCATTGAAAAAGACTACTCCCTTTTCAGACTACAACAGCTATAACCAATTAGTCCCTAATTCAGAATCAAAAAATCAACCGACAAACCAATACAAATCAAAATCCACAAAGCAATACAATTCAAACAGTGATGATCACTGTCCGGGATTTCAAACCACAGTCTCACAAATTTAAACAACGACGTCTGTTATTCGACTATAATACATATAATCGATAACAAATGATCAACTTACGAATTTCCGATTCGGGGTTTTAATCGGGCAGACTCAGGGATTTCAACAAGGTCGTGCAAAAACAATGGTAAGAAATTAAACATTCAACGACGCTAATCGAAGCGAATTCATTTGAAATAACTAAACAGAAATAATTTCGACCAAATAAAGGTCTTGGAGAAGAGATGAAAACAGATTGCAATTACGGACAGAATACACAAATAATCAAAACAAATAAAACAAGCACAAAAATAAACAAAGAAGAAATGACAGAAGAAAATTACCTCGAACGGTAAAAAAAAAGAGAATCAAAACAGTCTGCGGGCCGTTCGGACTTGGACTTGAATCTTTGAGTCGAACGGACCTTAATTGAGATGTTTTCAAAATGAAAACATCCCAATTAAGGTCTATTAGACCTCAATTTAAATTAAAAAAATAGTTTCGGATTTTAGGGTTCATATGGCCGAAATTAGGGCTTTTGGGTTTCTGGTCGGATTTAAACCAAACCAATGACGGATTGGTGTTCATGGGGTTAAGGATATTACTTGGTGTTAATTTGGTGGTGTTTGGGATGGTTGTAGTTTTTCGGTGAGACTTCGATTCGATATTTGATGATATCGGAGGTGATTCGGAGAAAACCAATGACGGATTCGAAGAGAGGGAGGTGATGGGAAGAGGTAGTGTAAATTTGGGAGTGTTTGGCTTACTTCTACCGGCGGAGGCGATTTTCGGCCGGAGGATTAGGGTGGCAGGCGGCGGCTATTTTTTTGTGAGAGAAGAAGAAGATGATTTTTAGGGTCTGGGGCAGGGGGAAATGAAGATGTAATCCGGTTTTGGGGGTTTAAAATTAGACTTTTAATCTCAACCGTTAGATCACAACGACCAACGGTTGAGATCAACGGTCCTGCTCTGAAACGGGGTCGGGTATGGGCTCCGGGCTGAGGGAGGCGGGTAAAGGGGGATTTGGACTGGGCTGGGGCGTTTCTACCGATTTGGGCTAGGGAATTTGGGTTATTGGCCTGTAACGACCCGGCCCGTCGTTACGGGAATTACCACCCCGATGCCTTGCATTTACATATATTATGCTTTTAAAACAGTATTAGAGTATATCGGGTGAGTTAGGAGTGATTTGGATTGAAAATGAAACAAATAACATGTTTGAAGAAAGCTTGAATATGAAAAGTCAACCAAGAGTTGACTATTGAGTTAGAGTGCTCGGAATCGGATTCTGATGATTCGACTAGTTCCGGGGGATTATTTATGACTTAGGAGAACAATCGGAATTGAATTCGGAGGTCCGGTGTAGTTTTAAGCTTGAATTGGCGAATGTTGAATTTTGGCGAAAACCGGATGGTAGGTGATATTTTGATCCGGGGGTCGGAATGGAATTCCGACAATTTCTGTAGCTTCGTTATGTGATTTTGGATATGTCCGCAAATTTTCAGGTCATTCGGACATCGTTTGATCGGGTTTTGGATTGAATGTTAGTTTTGAAAGTTTTGAAGAAACTTAGGCTTGAATCCGTGGTTAATTGGTGATTTTGATGTTTAGGATGGTGTTTTTATGATTGGAACAAGTTCGAATAAGGAATTAGGATGTGTTGGTGTGTTTGAATGAGGTCCCGGGGCCTCGGGGTGTTTTCGGATGGTTAATCGGGAGAAAAACATGGAAATTGCAGGTTTGAGTGCACTGCTTCTGTTGTTTCCGCTCCTGCGGAATTTTGGGCGCAGGAGCGGGTGCGCTGAAGCGGACCAGGAGCCGCAGAAGTGGAAATATCCGCAGAAGCGGATCATTATCCGCTGAAGCGGAAACGCGGGGGCGGGCTGGGAGTCGCAGAAGCGACCATCGCAGAAGCGGAAGGGGAGCCGCTTAGGCGAGTCCGCAGAAGCGGACGCCCAGTCGCAGAAGCGGACGTTTACGCAGGAGCGGTCCAATCTCCGCAGAAGCGGACGCGTAGGAGCGGAAATTCTTCCGCAGAAGCGAAAATCGCTGTAAGTTAAGTGTATCAGAAGTTAGAAAATTTCAGAAACATTTTTACATTTGGGGGTCTCGGCTTAAGGGCGACTTAGGGCGATTTTGAGGAAGAAATCAAGGGAAATCATCAGGTAATCAACTATGAACTCATATTATGATTAGTATTGATAATATCATGCAATTATATCATGAAAATGGAAGAATTGGGGTGATTCATGGAAGATTTAACCCTAGGTTTGAACTTTAGAAAATCAAGGTTTTGAATGAGCAAATGGAGTCCGAATTTGGTAAATTTTATATGCACGGACTCGTGGCGAGATAAGGATCGTGTTGGTACTAATTTCGGAATTTTCCGAGCAGTGGGGCCCGGGGTCGGGTTTTACCAACTTAGTGTAATTTTGCGAATTTCATATAAATTGAAGTGGGTTATGATTCTTTGACCCGTAATTGATATAATTATTGTTATTTGACTAGATTCTACACACGAGGCATCGAAATTCAAAGGAAAAGGCATCGCGGACGATTCTACGACCGGCTAGAGGTGAGTAGTTGGTGTATATTGTAGCCTGAGGGTTTGAAACCCCGGCTTAGCACATTGTGACGCTAATAGGGCGTGGCTCGCACACCGTGGCAGGTGCGGGATTGATTGTGATTGGGGATTGAGACTTGGTCCATCCCAGGAATGAATAATATGTTGTTAGTGTTGGAAATACACTGTATTTGATATATTTGTGGGCTCTGTAAGCCTTGTTTGGGGCCTTGTGCCGATTTGTAGCGTCCTTAGAGGACAATATTTATGTGATAGCTGTAATTGCTTAAATCACTGATCTCAGTCCTGGAAATTGAAATCACACTTTTGAAATGCTAAGTCACTAGCTTTTACAAACATTAATAAAGTTAAAGTATTTTTCATAAATTATGAATTGAGAACTGGAAATAAGGAAAATGAATTGTTTTGTGACTTAATTGCTTATTGTGGACTGAGTATGGGATCGGGCTGCACGCCGCAGTGGTTGATGTGAGGATGCACGCCGCAGCAGTATTGCGCTTGGGCTGTAGGAGCCCCTCCGGAGTCTGTACACACCCCCAGTGAGCGCCGTCGACGTTAAATGGGATCGGGCTACACGCCGTAGCAGTTATGTGCATTGCATTGCATCTGTAGTTGTTGAATTACTCTGTGGTAGCTGTATTGTATTGTTGTTGCTAGTTCGTAGGAGATTCGGACCGTAGTGTAGCTTCATATTGTGGTATTTTGTGGATTTCTTACTGTCAGCTACATGTATATATTTGTTACTCACCTGAGTACTTAGTACTCACCCCTACTCCCCGCACCTTTGTGTGCGGATTCATGTACGCTGGAGGTTTAGCTGAGGAGTCTCGTTTTACAGAGTTATCAGACTTGTTGAGGTAGCTGCTGACATTCGCAGGACCTGGCTACTCTTTATCCCAGTTTTATTTATATATATATATACTTTGAGACTTGAGTATTTCGTTCAGATATTATTATTATCAAGTTTTTGCTTAGAGGCTCGAGACTCGTGACTCCGGATCTTTGGGAGTGTCAGTATTTTGTTCAGTATTATTATTACTGGAGTTCTTAAACTCATATATTTCTTCTGGGTTGTCCATTTGGGACTGATATCATTGTGTTAATTAAATGGTTGGTCTGGCTGGCCTAGCTTGATTGTTGGGCGCCATCACAACCGGATTTGGGTCGTGACAAGTTGGTATCAGAGCTCTAGGTTATTAGGACTCGCTAGTCATGAGCCGGTTTAGTAGGCTTTCGCAAATCGGTACGTAGACGTCCGTATCTATCTTCGAAGGGCTACATAAACTTTAGGAAAAACCTCTTTTTCTTGAATTCATATCGTGCGATTTGTGTTATCATGAAATTAAATCTTTCCATATTCTATTCTCTCGCAGATGGCGAGAACACGAGCTAACGGACGTGGCGGACGACCACCATTGGCACCCAGAGGCCGTGGTCGTGGTAGAGGTAGGGCAGCAGCTCCAGCACCTGCTGACCCACCGACTGACCAGACTCAGGACCAGATTCCAGCGGCGAACGCTCCGGCAGCTCAGGTTCAGGCACCGGCAGTGCCTATTGTGATACCGGGTCTTCAGGAGACCTTGGCTCAGATATTATCAGTGTGCACAGGCTTGGCACAGGTAGTTGCTGCTACTGCTGCAGTATCTTCTTCACAGGCAGGGGGAGGGAATCAGACCCCCGTGGCTCACACACCCGAGCCAGTTCAGCCAGTTGCGCCCGTTGCACCAGCTCCTGCATATGTGGTTCCGGTTATGCCCGACGATGAGCAGCGTCGTTTGGAGAGATTTGAGAGGTTACAGCCTCCGACATTCAGTGGAGCTGAGGGCGAGGATGCCCAGGGTTTTCTTGACAGATGTCAGCGTATGCTTCGCACCGCGGGTATTCTAGAGTCCAGGGGTGTTTCATTCACCACTTTCCAGTTCACAGGTGCAGCATTTCAGTGGTGGGAGGATTTCGAGAGGCGTAGGCCCGCTGGGGCAGTGCCCCTCACTTGGCAGCAGTTCTCCATGGTATTTTTGGAGAAGTACGTGCCTCGGTCTCGGAGAGAGGAGCTGCGACGTCAGTTCGAGTGGTTGAAGCAGGGAGAGATGACGGTTAATCAGTACGAGATGAGATTCACACAGCTGGCCCGTCATGCCATGTGGATGGTTCCTACCGACAAGGAGAGGATCCGGAGATTTATTGATGGTCTTATTTATCCCATCCGCATATTGATGACCCGGGAGAGAGTTTCTACGGTTACCTTTGAGGAGGTGGTTGATGCCGCCCGTCACATTGAGACAGATCGCCGCAGAGCGAGAGGAGAGAGAGGCTAAGAGGCCTCGTGGTACCGGCAGCTACAGTGGTGCTCCGTCTAGGGGCCAAGTTCAGCATAGCAGAGGTCGCTCCTTCGGATCTCATCAGTCTGGACGTGCGGAGTCCGGTGGGGTTTCATCCGATCGTGGTCGTCGAGGCCGGCGCAGGGTTATCGTGGTCGGCGAGCCGTCGGCGAGTCGGCCCGCACCGAGTGCTCTTCCGGCTCGCAGCTCGCTCCCGTTTCCTCGAGCACGAGATTCATCGGTAGCGAGGGGTCCTCGGCAGCCCCTTCTCCCATCTTCGGGCCGTTGTTTTGAGTGTGGTGATTTGGGCCATATCGAGAGAGAGTGTCCTCGGTGGCTTCGTAAGAGGTCACGGCGGAGGGATCGACCTTCGTCTTCTACTCCTCGTTTCTTCGGGCGCCGGCACGGCCGCCTAGGACCGGTGGCCGTGTATCCGCAGGTCGCCCCGCAGGCGAGGATCGTATCGGTGGAGGCCGTGCTCGTTTCTATGCTCTTCCGGATAGGAAGGATGCTAGCGCTTCGGATGCGGTTATTTCAGGTATTATCTCAGTCTGCCACAGGGATGCTTCCGTCTTATTTGATCCCGGATCCACCTATTCTTATGTCTCTACTTATTTTGCATATCATTTGGGTATGACCCGTGGTATTCTTGCTTTGCCCGTACATGTGTCTACCCCAGTGGGGGATACTGTTGTTGTGGATCAGGTATATCGATCCTGTATTATTACTATTGGGGGTCTGGAGACCCGAGTTGATTTATTACTACTGGGCATGGTAGATTTTGATGTTATTCTAGGCATGGATTGGCTATCTCCTTACCATGCGATTTTGGACTGTCATGCCAAGACAGTCACACTAGCTATTCCAGGTAATCCGAGGATCGAGTGGCGTGGCTTGACTGATTATGTGTCCGACAGGGTGATTTCGTATATAAAAGCTCAACGAATGATTGGCAAGGGTTGTTTGTCTTATTTGGCCTTCATTAGAAATGTTGAAGCTGAGACACCTAGTCTTGATTCGGTCCCCATTGTGAGGGAGTTTTCGGATGTATTTCCAGCAGACCTACCAGGCATGCCGCCTGACAGAGATATTGACTTTGGTATTGACTTGGTGCCGGGCACTCGGCCCATTTCTATTCCTCCTTATCGCATGGCACCAGCAGAGTTAAAAGAATTGAAAGAACGGCTTCAGGAACTCTTAGATAAGGGTTTCATTCGTCCAAGTGTGTCACCTTGGGGTGCACCAGTGTTGTTCGTGAAGAAGAAAGATGGCACAATAGAATGTGCATTGATTACAGGCAGCTGAACAAGGTAACAGTGAAGAATAAATACCCATTGCCTCGTATTGAGGACTTATTTGATCAGCTCCAGGGAGCTAGTGTATTTTCTAAGATTGATCTTCGATCGGGTTATCATCAGTTGAAGATCAGGGACTCGGATATTATGAAGACAGCGTTCAGGACGCGATATGGGCACTACGAGTTCCTGGTGATGTCTTTCGGGTTGACTAATGCCCCAGCAGCATTTATGCACTTGATGAATAGTGTGTTTCGGCCGTACCTTGATTCTTTTGTGATTGTGTTTATTGATGATATCCTAGTATATTCACGCAGCCAGGAGGAGCATGCACAGCATTTGAGAGTGGCATTGCAGAGGTTGAGAGAAGAGAAGCTTTATGCAAAATTCTCTAAGTGTGAGTTCTGGCTTGATACTGTGGGTTTTCTGGGACATATAGTGTCCAGTGATGGTATTCGGGTTGACCCTCAGAAGGTCGAGGCAGTGCAGAATTGGCCCAGACCTTCCTCAGCTACAGAGATTCGTAGTTTTCTCGGCTTGGCAGGCTATTATCGTCGGTTTGTTCAGGATTTCTCATCTATTGCTTCACCGTTGACTAAGTTGACACGGAAGAATGCTCCATTTGTGTGGTCTGATGAATGTGAAGAGAGCTTTCAGAAGCTCAAGGAGGCTTTGACCACAGCTCCAGTACTTGTGTTACCATCAGCCTCAGGGTCATATACGGTGTATTATGATGCTTCTAGAGTTGGGCTCGGTTGTGTGTTGATGCAGGAGGGTAGAGTTATTGCATATGCTTCTCGTCGGCTAAAGCCCCACGAGAAGAACTACCCCGTTCATGATTTGGAGTTAGCAGCTATTGTTCATGCCTTGAAGATTTGGAGGCATTACCTATATGGTGTATCTTGTGATGTATATACAGACCACCGCAGCCTTCAGCATTTGTTTAAGCAGAAAGATCTAAATTTGAGGCAGCGGAGATGGCTTGAATTGCTTAAAGACTATGATATTACTATCTTGTATCATCCCGGGAAAGCCAATGTAGTGGCTGATGCATTGAGCCGGAAGGCTATTAGTATGGGCAGTTTGGCGTATATTCCAGTTGGGGAGAGACCCCTAGCAGTTGATGTTCAGGCGTTAGCTAATCAGATGGTAAGGCTGGATATTTCTGAGCCCGGTCGGGTGATGGCTTATGTAGTAGCTCGTTCTTCTTTATATGATCGTATTCGAGAGCGCCAGTATGATGATCCACACTTACTTGTCCTTAAGGACAGAGTTCAGCATGATGATGCTAGAGATGTCACTATTGATAGTGAGGGTGTATTGCGGATGCGGGGCCGGATATGTGTGCCCAATGTTGATGGCCTTCGTGAGTTGATATTGGAAGAGGCCCACAGTTCGCGGTATTCTATTCATCCAGGAGCCGCGAAGATGTATCAGGATTTGAAGCAGCATTACTGGTGGAGAAAGATGAAGAAAGATATTGTGAGCCATGTGGCTCGGTGTCTAAACCGTCAGCAGGTCAAGTATGAGCATCAGAGACCTGGTGGTGTATTCCAGCGTATTGATATTCCTGAGTGGAAGTGGGAAAGGATTACTATGGACTTTGTTAGTGGACTCCCTCGGACGGCGAGGAAGTTTGATTCAGTTTGGGTGGTGGTGGATAGGTTGACTAAGTCAGCTCACTTCATCCCAGTGTGTACTACCTATACCTCGGAGCGGTTGGCAGAGATATTCATCCGTGAGATAGTGAGATTGCATGGAGTTCCTATTTCCATTATATCGGACAGAGGTACCCAGTTCACATCTCAATTCTGGAGGACATTTCAGCGAGAGTTGGGTTCACAGGTAGAGTTGAGCACAGCATTTCATCCACAGACGGATGGGCAGTCTGAGCGTACTATTCGGATATTGGAGGACATGTTGCGTGCTTGTGTCATTGATTTTGGTGGTTCATGGGCTGATTATTTGCCTTTGGCGGAGTTTGCTTACAATAATAGCTATCGGTCCAGCATTCAGATGGCACCGTATGAAGCTTTATATGGGAGGCGGTGTAGATCTCCAGTTGGTTGGTTCGAGCCCGGCGAGGCTAGGTTGTTGGGGACAGAGTTAGTCCAAGATGCCTTAGACAAGGTAAAGGTGATTCAGGAAAGACTTCGCACAGCTCAGTCGCGTCAAAAGAGTTATGCGGACCGGAAGGTCCGAGATGTGTCTTATTCAGTAGGTGAGAAGGTGTTGCTGAAGGTTTCGCCTATGAAGGGTGTTATGAGGTTTGGAAAGAAAGGGAAGTTGAGCCCAAGGTTTATTGGACCTTTTGAGGTGCTTAGGAAAGTTGGGGAGGTGGCTTATATGCTTGCTTTGCCACCCGGTTTTGTCGGGAGTTCACCCGGTGTTCCATGTATCTATGCTCCGGAAGTATGTCGGAGACCCGTCTCATGTGTTGGACTTCGGCACGATACAGCTAGATGAGGATTTGACTTATGATGTGGAACCAGTAGCCATTTTGGGTCGACAGGTTCGTAAGCTGAGATCCAAGGACATAGCTTCAGTGAAAGTGCAGTGGAGAGGTCGTCCCGTGGAGGAAGCAACTTGGGAGACCGAGCAGGAAATGCGAAGCAGATATCCACACTTGTTTGATGCTCCAGGTATGTTTCTTAACCCGCTCGTGGACGAGCGTTTGTTTAAGTTGGGGAGAATGTAACGACCCGGCCCGTCGTTACGGGAATTACCACCCCGATGCCTTGCATTTACATATATTATGCTTTTAAAACAGTATTAGAGTATATCGGGTGAGTTAGGAGTGATTTGGATTGAAAATGAAACAAATAACATGTTTGAAGAAAGCTTGAATATGAAAAGTCAACCAAGAGTTGACTATTGAGTTAGAGTGCTCGGAACCGGATTCTGATGATTCGACTAGTTCCGGGGATCATTTATGACTTAGGAGAACAATCGGAATTGAATTCGGAGGTCCGGTGTAGTTTTAAGCTTGAATTGGCGAATGTTGAATTTTGGCGAAAACCGGATGGTAGGTGATATTTTGATCCGGGGTCGGAATGGAATTCCGACAATTTCTGTAGCTTCGTTATGTGATTTTGGATATGTCCGCAAATTTTCAGGTCATTCGGACATCGTTTGATCGGGTTTTGGATTGAATGTTAGTTTTGAAAGTTTTGAAGAAACTTAGGCTTGAATCCGTGGTTAATTGGTGATTTTGATGTTTAGGATGGTGTTTTTATGATTGGAACAAGTTCGAATAAGGAATTAGGATGTGTTGGTGTGTTTGAATGAGGTCCCGGGGCCTCGGGGTGTTTTCGGATGGTTAATCGGGAGAAATATGGAAAATTGCAGAAAATGGTGCACTGCTTCTGTTGTTTCCGCTCCTGCGGAATTTTGGGCGCAGGAGCGGGTGCGCTGAAGCGGACCAGGAGCCGCAGAAGCGGAAATATCCGCAGAAGCGGATCATTATCCGCTGAAGCGGAAACGCGGGGGCGGGCTGGGAGTCGCAGAAGCGACCATCGCAGAAGCGGAAGGGGAGCCGCTTAGGCGAGTCCGCAGAAGCGGACGCCCAGTCGCAGAAGCGGACGTATCCGCAGGAGCGGTCCAATCTCCGCAGAAGCGGACGCGTAGGAGCGGAAATTCTTCCGCAGAAGCGAAAATCGCTGTAAGTTAAGTGTATCAGAAGTTAGAAAATTTCAGAAACATTTTTACATTTGGGGGTCTCGGCTTAAGGGCGACTTTGGGCGATTTTGAGGAAGAAATCAAGGGAAATCATCAGGTAATCAACTATGAACTCATATTATGATTAGTATTGATAATATCATGCAATTATATCATGAAAATGGAAGAATTGGGGTGATTCATGGAAGATTTAACCCTAGGTTTGAACTTTAGAAAATCAAGGTTTTGAATGAGCAAATGGAGTCCGAATTTGGTAAATTTTATATGCACGGACTCGTGGCGAGATAAGGATCGTGTTGGTACTAATTTCGGAATTTTCCGAGCAGTGGGGCCCGGGGTCGGGTTTTACCAACTTAGTGTAATTTTGCGAATTTCATATAAATTGAAGTGGGTTATGATTCTTTGACCCGTAATTGATATAATTATTGTTATTTGACTAGATTCTACACACGAGGCATCGAAATTCAAAGGAAAAGGCATCGCGGACGATTCTACGACCGGCTAGAGGTGAGTAGTTTGTGTATATTGTAGCTCTGAGGGTTCGAAACCCCGGCTTAGCACATTGTGACGCTAATAGGGCGTGGCTCGCACACCGTGGCAGGTGCGGGATTGATTGTGATTGGGGATTGAGACTTGGTCCATCCCAGGAATGAATAATATGTTGTTAGTGTTGGAAATACACTGTATTTGCTATATTTGTGGGCTGTAAGCCTTGTTTGGGGCCTTGTGCCGATCTGTAGCGTCCTTAGAGGACAATATTTATGTGATAGCTGTAATTGCTTAAATCACTGATCTCAGTCCCGGAAATTGAAATCACACTTTTGAAATGCTAAGTCACCGGCTTTTACAAACATTAATAAAGTTAAAGTATTTTTCATAAATTATGAATTGAGAACTGGAAATAAGGAAAATGAATTGTTTTGTGACTTAATTGCTTATTGTGGACTGAGTATGGGATCGGGCTGCACGCCGCAGTGGTTGATGTGAGGATCGGGCCTGCACGCCGCAGCAGTATTGCGCTTGGGCTGTAGGAGCCCCTCCGGAGTCTGTACACACCCCCAGTGAGCGCCGTCGACGTTAAATTGGATCGGGCCACACGCCGTAGCGGTTATGTGCATTGCATTGCATCTTTATTTGTTGAATTACTCTGTGGTGGCTGAATTGTATTGTTGTTGCTAGTTCGTAGGAGATTCGGACCGTAGTGTAGCTTCATATTATGGTATTTTGTGGATTTCTTACTGTCAGCTATTTATATATATTTGTTACTCACTGAGTACTTAGTACTCACCCCTACTCTCTGCACCTTTTGTGTGCAGACTCAGGTACTCAGGAGCAGTAGACGGGCATCTCCAGCGTTTATATTGTCACATCGAGTTGCTGAGGTAGCTGCCTACGTTCGCAGAACCTAGCTTCTCCTCTCATTCCAGTTGTTATTTTATATTTTGTATTCATACTTGAGTACTTCTATATCGTACTCTCTATTTCCTGTTGGATCTTGTTAGAGGCTCTAGACTTGTGACTCCGGATTTTTGGGAGTGTCAGTATTTTGTTCTGTACTATTATTATTACTGGAGTTCTTAAACTCATATATTTCTTCTGGGTTGTCCATTTGGGACTGATATCATTGTGTTAATTAAATGGTTGGTCTGGCTGGCCTAGCTTGATTGTTGGGCGCCATCACGACCGGATTTGGGTCGTGACATGGCCCAATTCTTTCTATTATTTTCCCATGTTTCTTCTTTTCTTTTTTGGTTTATTTCCATAAATCATTCCAAACTAAATTTTAAACTCCTAAATTAAATTGTAAAACAAAAATTAACTTATCAAAAATGTTAATAACCTCTAATAACGATTAAGCACACATAATTAAACACAAAAAACAATAAAGTAAAATCACACAATTACATATTAAGTCACACAATTTTGATATTAAACACTAAAGATAAAACTATATTATTTTTATGATTTTTATGATTTTTCTTTTCATAAAGCCAACCTAATTATTCCTAGTTAAAAATTAAATTCTAAATGCAAAAAATGCAATATACTTATTTTGTATTTTTATTTATTTAAACAAATAGACATGGACACACAATTGCAAACAATAAGAGAAAAATAACATAAAATTCACAAATATTGCAATCAACACAAAATTATTTTATTTTGAATTTTTGAGAGTAATTCTCATATAGGGCAAAAATCACGTGCTCACACCTGACCTTCCACGTCAATACTCCATCGAGGTTAGGCTTGGCACTTACTGAGTACCGCCACATACTACTCTTTTGCACACTTTTGTTGTGTAGATCCAGGTACATCAAATCAGGTGCATTACAGGTGATTTAGGAGCACCTTCAGGAGACTCGAGGTATGATCTGCTACTTCTGCAGATCCGGAGGGTCTTCTTCTATTCTTATTAGTGATATCAGCTATTTCCTTATTTTTGTTGTATAGACACTCTTCATGTACAGAGCCACAGTTGTACTCTTTCTTAGGCTTGGCACTTACTGAGTACCGCCACATACTACTCTTTTGCACACTTTTGTTGTGTAGATCCAGGTACATCAAATCAGGTGCATTACAGGTGATTTAGGAGCACCTTCAGGAGACTCGAGGTATGATCTGCTACTTCTGCAGATCCGGAGGGTCTTCTTCTATTCTTATTAGTGATATCAGCTATTTCCTTATTTTTGTTGTATAGACACTCTTCATGTACAGAGCCACAATTGTACTCTTTCTTAGTCTGTGTTGCCCGTGAGTTTTTGGGTCTTGGTAGTTGTGTTTTCTTCTGGAATTTGGTGAAATGTATGTGCCGAGCGGCACTTATTAGATTTCTTGTACATTATCATTCCGCTATTACCTTATCTTTTCTTTCATAAAAGTGTATATTCCGCATTGCGTTAGGCTTACCTAGTCGCGAATACTAGGTGCCGTTATGACATGTTCACGATTCGTGAACTAGGGTCGTGACAAGTTGGTATCAGAGCTCTAGGTTTATAGGAGTCACAGGACACAGACCGGTTATTTAGAGTCTCACTGATCGATACGGAGATGTTTGTATTTATCTACGAGGGGCTATGTAACTGTTTAGGAAACTCTTCATTTCTTTGAATTCCTTGTCGTGCGATACTTTGGCACCATATCAAAACTTCTGTCTTCTATTCTCTCACAGATGGTGAGAACACGTGCTACTCATGAGGATCAGGCACACGCGCCCCCTGCTGCCGCTGCCATAGGCTGAGGCCGTTGAAAAGGTCGAGGACGCGCCCGAGGTGCAACCACAGCACCCGCGCGCGCTGCTTCTAAGGCACCATCGGTGGATCAGGTTGGAGCGCAGGCACCTGGTACACTGACTACAGTTGCTACTACTCCAGCACTCCATGAGACCATGGCCCAGTTTATGAGCATGTATACTACTCTAGCTCAGGCGGGATTTCTTCCTCTCACTGCAGCTACATCTCAGGCCGAGGGAGGGGCCTAGACTCCCGTAGCCGGTACACCCGAGCAGCGAGTGCCCGTGGGGTAGGTTCCAGAGATTATTGCTATGCCTCCTGCCACCACAGTACAGCCCGGAGGTGGGCCAGCTGCCTTCGAGGACGAGCAGCATAGATTAGAGAGGTTTAAGAAATATGATCCCCCAGTGTTCAGTGGCTTGGCTTCAGATGATGCATTTGGATTTCTGGAGGAGTGTCATCGTATCCTCCGTACTTTGGGTATAGTAGAGACCAGCGGGGTTTCTTTTACTCCTTTTTAGCTTCGAGGGGCCGCTTATGATTGGTGGCGCACGTATGAGTTGGATACTGCAGATGAGTCTGCCTCGTTGACCTAGACTCAGTTTTCTGATATGTTTTTGAGGGAGTTTGTTCCCTAGAGCCTTAGGGATACTTGGTGATCGGAGTTTGAGCGGTTGCGTCAGGGCTCTGTGACAGTATCGGAGTATGCTATCAGTTTCACCCGGTTAGATAGGCATGTACCGGCCTTGGTAGCCACGGTACGGGAGAGAGTGCAGAGGTTTATTGAGGGCCTTATTTCGCCGATCCGGTCCAGCATGGCTAGAGAGCTAGAGACAGATGTACCGTATCAGCAGGTGGTGAGTATTGCCAGGCGGATCGAGGGTATTCTCCCTAGAGAGCGAGGAGAGAGGGAGGCCACGAGGTCCCGTGAGTCGGGTCATTTCTCTGGTGCCCGTACTTCAGCAGCCGGTTGTTTTGGTAGGGGTTATTCCGGTCACCCAGTTCATTCAGGATTGCCAGCAGCTGGTAGTACTCCAGCTCTTCCAGTACCTCAGGAGCCTTATTATGCTCCCGCAATTTCTAGTGCGCCTCATGCGCGGGGTACCTCCAGGGGTCAATGCAGCGGGAGCGGGGCCGGTCAATCACAGCCACCGCGTCCTCCCAGGGCATATTTCGAGTGCGGGGATACTCACCATCTGGTTAGGGAGTGCCCCAGGCGTAGGAGAGGAGTGCCTCCACAGACTTCGCAGCCTGAGCATGGTTCAAAGGGTTAGAAGGCCATCGTTCCAGCCCTAGCTGCCGCCCCACCTGCCCAACTAGCCAGGGGCGGGGATCAGGGTTCTAGAGGCCAGATTTTATGCCATTCCTAAACGCGCTGCAGCTGTCGCCTCCGATTCTGTAATTACAAGTATTATCTTGGTTAGTCATAGAAAGGCATTGGTTCTATTCGGTCATGGTTCTACTTATTCATATGTGTCCTCTTATTTTGCTTCACATCTGGGTGTGCCTCGGGATTATTTAAGTTCCCCCATTTATGTTTCTATTCCAATGGAAGATTCTTTGGTTGTGGACCGTGTGTATCGGTCGTGTTTGGTCACTATTTGTGGTTTTGAGACCAGAGCTGATCTTTTATTGCTCGGAATGGTTGATTTCGATATTATTCTGGGAATTGACTGGTTGTCGCCCGATTATGTTATTCTTGATTGTCACGCCAAGACCGTGACGCTGGCTATGCCAGGCATTCCACGTTTTGAATGTAGTGGTACTCTAGATCACACCCCAGTCGTGTTATTTCCTTTCTTAAAGCTCAGCATATGGTTGAGAAGGGGTGTGCAGCTTATCTAGCTTATGTGAGGGATGTCAGTGTTGACACTCCTTCTATTGATTCCGTCCTAGTGGTACATGATTTCTCTAATGTATTTCCAGCCGATCTCCCGGGCATGCCGCCCGATAGAGATAGCGATTTTGGTATTGACTTATTACTGGGCACTCGGCCCATTTCTATTCCTCTGTACCATATGGCTCCTCCTGAGTTGAATGTGTTGAAGGATCAGTTACAGGAGTTGATGGGTAAGGGTTTCATTCGACCCAGTATTTCGCCTTAGTGTGCTCTTGTGTTGTTTGTGAAGAAAAAGGACGGTTTTATGCGTATGTGTATTGACTATCGCCAGTTGAACAAAGTTACAGTGAAGAACCGTTATCCTTTGCCACATATTGATAACTTATTTGACCAGCTACAGGGCGCACATGTGTTCTCCAAGATTGATTTGTGCTCTGGTTATCATCAGCTAAAGATTCGGGAGCCAGATATCTCGAAGACTGCTTTCAGGACTCGGTATGGTAACTACGAGTTTCTCGTTATGTCTTTCGGGCTGACAAATGCCCCAACAGCTTTTATGCACAGTGTATTCAGGTCGTACCTTGACTCATTCGTGATTGTTTTCATTGATGATATTTTGGTATATTCCTGGAGTCGGGAAGAGCACGAGCATCACCTGAGGATTGTGCTTCAGACTCTAAGGGAGAAGCAATTATATGCAAAGTTCTCTAAATGTGAATTTTGGTTGAGTTCGGTGGCATTTCTAGGCCACGTGGTGTCGAGCGAGGGTATTCAAGTGGATCCGAGGAAGGTGGAGGTCGTGCAGAGTTGGCCCAGGCCCTCCTCAGCTACTGAGATTCATAGCTTCCTTGATCTAGCGGGTTATTACCGTCATTTTGTAGAGGGGTTCTCTTCAATCAGCACCTATGACCAGACTGACCCAAAAGGGTGCCCCTTTTCAGTGGACATAGGAGTATGAGGCGAGCTTTCAAAAGCTCAAGACAGCTTTGACTTTGGCCCCTATCTTGATGTTGCCTACCGGTTCGGGGTCCTATACGGTATATTGTGATGCCTCATGGGTTCGACTCAGTGCATTATTGATGCAGGATGGTAGAGTGATTGCCTACGCGTCTCGACAGCTGAAGGTTCATGAAAAACCTACCTTGTCCACGATCTTGAGCTAGCTACCATTGTTCACGCCTTGAAGATTTGGTGTCATTATTTGTATGGGGTTCCTTGTGAGATTTACACTGATCATCGGAGCTTGCAGCACTTTCTTAAGCAGAAGGACCTGAACATGCGTCAGAGGAGATGGTTGGAGCTGTTAAAGGACTATGATATTACTATTCTCTATCATCCGGGAAAGGCCAATGTAGTTGCCGATGCCCCGAGTCGTCGGGCGGAGTGTTTGGGGAGTTTGGCATACCTACCAGCTTCGGAGAGGCCTATAGCGATGGATGTTCAGGCTTTAGCCAAGCAGTTTGTTAGATAGGATCTTTTGAAGCCCAGCCGGTTTCTGGCCTGTGTGGTTTCTTGGTCTTCTCTATTTGATCGCATCAGAGAGTGGAAGTCTGATGACTTTTATTTGCAGGACCTTCAGGACAAGGTTCGGCGTGGTGATGCCCGAGATGTCACCATGGGGGACGGCGGAGTGATGAGGATGCAGAGGCGTATTTGTGTGCCCAATGTAGATGATCTTCGAGAGCTGATTCTAGTAGAGGCCCATAGCTCGCGGTATTCCATCCTGGAGGAAAGAGTTTTCTTTGTTTTTGTAATAAATAGGTATCAACCTGAAGGCAAGAAATATATTTTGAAGTCACACAAATGGATGGAAACAGTATATCAGAAGCAAGACATAAGCAAAAATTCACAAAAAATGGAGGATGCAAATAAAGAGCAACATGTGATTTGGAAGAGCAAGACAACCCCAGAAGACAAGACATAGATACGATTTTCTTGTAATCCATAGATCATAGCTTAGAATAGCTTCTTTATTTTATTTTATCCCGGTGTAATAAAGAGTTACTCAATGATTATAGCAGTAACAACAACAACGTAAATTCCCTGGTAGTTTCAAACTACCAGACCTTCCCGAACTACACTCACTTGATTCCTGTTTAGCCCAGGATATGTAGGCAACCTCTGAAGCGGGGTGCGGTCAAAAGTTTTTCAAAATGCTTCTTACAGAATATGCAAGTGGGCAAAAATCTCTCATTACTGCTCACTTATCTTTGCACTGAAACTCTTCGTGTTCCCGAGCAAAGAGGGGCAGCTGTGAGCACGTGATTTTTGCCCCGAGCAATTAAATTCCAATACATATATATATATATATATATATATATATATATATATATATATATATATATAATACAAAAATGATTTTTGGTTTGTAATTGTGTGATTTAATTGAAATACATATGTTTTGTTTAAAAATAAACTGAAATTAAAATTACAAAAAAGAAATCAATTGGAAAATATCATAAAAAGTATAAAATTCATAAAAATCAAACAAAAATGCAAAAATACAGGAAAATTAAAGAAAAATCAAGAAAAATAGGAAATAAAAGAAAAATAATAATTGAAAATAAATACCAAAAGAATAATATAAAATAAAAAAAATACAAGAAATAATTAAAATAGAAGCCAAAATATAATATACAATATAGCTTGGGCTAAGCACATAAAGAAATACATATATATAATGAATCAAGCCTAAAAATACACCAGGCTAAAAGACAAGCCTGGTCCGCCCAGACTCACAACCAAACAATACCGTATAGCCAAACAAATCCAAACAGTTGATGAATTGAATCAAACGGATCAGATGACGCGGTTACTTCATAAATCAAACGACGTCGTGTAAAGAATTGATCCTGGCCGTTCAATACGGTTGATCAAACGTATGATACTAGGGCTCATTAAAACCAAACGACGTAGCTTAGATGAAATAATCTTAGCGTCCAAGCTTAATATCTAACGGACATAAGGAAGTCTTTCACTTAAAGAAACAACATAATTTCAAATGTAAAGGATCCTGGCCGTTGAACTTGACTAATCCAAGGGCCAGGAATCAATGCGGCATGATGGATATAAATACTCCCATCTCCCACTCAATCTCATTACATACACATATATACAACCTAACAGAAACCCTAGCCGCTTCTCAACTCTACTTCTTCTTCCTCTGGTCTCCCATGGAGACATGCCGGCAAACATGCCTCAGCCGCCTTCTCCGGCTCAGGCGAGCCTCCAACACCCCATCCTTCATACACAAACCCTTCAGGACACCATAAAACCCCACAAAAACTAAAAACTCCCCTGTTCTTGAAACTCCGGTCGCCGGAACCCTAGCCGGCGACCTCACTAAGTATGAACCAGGTTCCAAATTTAACACCCAAGGACCACTTCGAGGTGATCTATCACCCTATATGGGTGGTTAACCCCAAATCTCCCTGGAACGTCTCGAATATAAGAAAAGCAATCGCCGGAACCCTGCTCCGGCGAGTACCCAAAAATAACCCCACCCTCCAAAATACTATACCAAGACTCCAGACCACCCCCATATACACCAAAAATAAAATCAAAAGCCCCATCTGAAAAGTCCAACACTCAGAAGACCAAACGTCTTCAGAGTTCTAAAAAATAAAAAGAAAGAAAGAAGAAAATAAAGAAAGAAAAAAGAAAAGGGAAAAAGCCTGAAAAAAGCTAAGTTCCCATCTCTATTTTTATTCTTGTTTGATGTTTTGAAAATGTTTTCTTGGCATATCTTTTATGAACCTCTCTCTTCTGCATGCTTAAAAAAAGGAATCTATCTGTGTTTATTTATATAAGTCTCGAATCTTACACATGCCTAAGTTTGCTAAGGTGTTCTTAGGGTTTTGGTGTTAACCACCCATGAATCATGTGTTAATAAGTCTGTTGTATGTGTTTGTTCATCATGCTCTGTCTAAGATTGAGTTTTGGTTAGTTGGAATTCAACTATTATCAAACTTCTCCTCTGAGTTCTGATTAATTGAAAATTAATTCGTGATTAAGGCTATATGTGCAAAGTAATATAAAACTGGCTATATTTATAACTTCATTCATATGTGAGTTCATTCTGAATCTTTGGATGCTTTTTGTGATTTGGGTCATGAGTTTAAAGATTGAGTGGCTATACTGTTGATTAATTAGCTGTACTTCTATTAAGTGGCTATGTTTAATAAGGGCTTATGTTTCAAATAGTGGTGATTGGGTTCTGATAAGTGTTGGTTAATAATGAAAAGAGGTTGGGGTTTAAACTAGCTAAGTCTTAAAACGTTTCTAATTAGTGGTTACTTATTAAATAACTCTCAACCCTAGTTCTGCCATACCTTAGGTAGGTCGGGTAATATAAAAGAAATACAAAGGGTATAAAAGGAATAGTAAATGGCATTCCTGAAGATTAAATAGAGCTTATGAGGATAAAACTAACTTTAGTGCCTAGTATTTATGCAATTACTTATAGAATAAAGGGCAAACTGGGCAGAATAAAAAGGCATTTGTGTAACAAACCTTAGAATGTGAGGGTAATTAGATAAAAAACACCTATAAGAACCCTATAGAATTGCCTAGAACCTTCTAGTAGGGGTTCTAAGGCATTTCGACATAATCTTAATAGACTACATCATAATAATTGAAAGGAATAAGGGGAGGGAAATGAAATTAACTTAATTGAAATTTCCACCCAATTCCCCCAAAATAATTCTATAAATAGGTTGTTAGTGAGCCTGAAATAGGGGTTACAAAATTCTGGGTTCTGCATTTAAAAAAGGTTCCAAATCTTTGAGAAATAAAGGTTATAGAAGCTGATTAATTCTAAGTGCTATTTTGGGGATTTCTATGGGGCTTTGCTGAATTCCTTGATTCTACTTGGGTTGATCTACTAGATTTCATATTTGGGGTTTTCTGTTAGCTGCTTTACTGTGATCAACTTGTCTCATTGCTGTTGTTGTGTTGCTGTTATTAGTTGCAGACTATTCTTCTTCTCCAAAGCCCTAGACTCATTGATTTATATTGAATCAGGTACACTTATGCTTCCTGAAGATGTAATTGCAATTATGATGAAGGAATGAAGTTAAATGGATTTTCGATGAATTTCTTTATGTTCTTCTTTTAGTTGTAGTTATAATTCGTAGAATCATTGTAATTCATTAGGAATGGTTGTAATAACTAACAGCTACATGAGTTTGAACTAGATTAGAGTATAGTAGTTAATATACTAGTTAGAAATAAATCAGTAGTTAGATATGGTCTATCACCTAATTAAACTAAAATCGTCTAAAATACAGCTAATATACTTAGATTTATAATTGGACATGCAATACTATACTTATACATTTTCATCAGTCAAATTCAGGATCGGCATTAACTAAGTTGAAAAGTGTGAGTATTAGGATATGAAATTGTAATTACTATATCACTTCTGAATCTAGTTTAGTTGTAGAACTTGTATTAATTTGTTGTGACAGGGTGACCTGAATGTGGTTAGAATAACAGTAATAATTCAAGCATGACTCAAAATACTATTTTGAGTTTAATGAGAGCAATAATGATTCTATAAATAACGTCTCAATCGATAGATAATTAGTAGATTCCTATTTTGTTAATCCGGTAATTAAATAGTAACCAGTCAAACAAACTAATGTTGACATCTTAGTTAATTTGACAATACCAAAAACAGTAAGGATCAAACGTATCTGTATTCCATTATTCATAAATAGTTAATTGTTAAACATTTGTTCATAGTATCGTGGTTTAAATGTTGATATGTTCCAATTCTGTTTTAGACTCTAGTGACTTGGTCCTCACTATGAATACATGCCCAAATATAATTAACCTGACATTAATGCGCTGTGCTGGAAATAGAATGATAGCTGGAACCAGTATTATCCAGCTGCACTTGGGCACAATAATATGAGGATGCCTGGGTTTCAAGCCCAATAGCACATATAAAAAGGGGCCTGAATCCCATTAAAGTACAATACAAATAATGACATAAAATCTAAAACATTTATATATATATATATATATATATATATATATATATATATATATATATATATATATATATATATATATATATATATATATATATATCTTGAGGAAAAAACAGAAATAGAAAATATAGAAAATTAGGAAAACCTTAATAACAAAAGAGATGAGCCTCGCTAAATCACAAAAGATTAATTGCGGGGCCCTCCATAACTTCTTATGAAAAATATTAGAAATTGGAAAGACCGTTTAGAAAATTCCACGGTCTTTCCCAAATTAACAAGGCGTAGACATTGTAGGGCGATTTGCAATAAATATACATTCCTAATACGAGTGCACATTTATGTGACTCAAATCTCAAATCCCGGTGAAGTTGAAATGCACTAAAGTCGCAGGCGTACTGGTTGCGGTGCGACTCGAAATGCATTTTCGTGACGTCGCAAGTCTTTAAAATAACAAAGCGGGACGTTAAAAACACTAGTAAAATTGAAGCATATAAAGAAATCAAATAAGACAAATACAGCAGTTGAGCGACCGTGCTAGAACCACGGAATTGTGGAGTGCCTAACACCTTCTCCCGGGTTAACAGAATTTCTTATCTGGATTTCTAGTTCTGCGGAATGTTAAAACAGAGTCATAATTTCCTCGGTTCGAGATTAAACTGGTGTCTTGGAACACCATTATTTTCCCAAGTGGTGACTCTGAAATTTAAATAAATCTCAAGTGGAAAAACTCTTTCCCCGTTGTTATTAGTATATCCATTCTTGGGGTGTATTAGTAAATAGCGGGATATACTTAATCTAAAAAGTAGTAAAAAAGGAGGTGTGACAGCTCTGGCGATTCTGCTGGGGATAAGCAACCTAGAACTTCGGTTCAGGGTTTAAGAATTCGAGCTCAATCAAATTGTTGTTTTTGATATTATCTGGTTTCATTATATGCTTTGATCAATGTGCTACATGTTTACCGCTTTGATATTACGTAAATTGTATATAACATTGTGCCGAAAACCCTTCTCTTCTTACCTCCGGGGATGTGCTTACTGGTTGAGACTCCCCTTTCTGTTAAGTCGGTACCCAATAAGAAAAAATAGAGGCTGGAAAAGTTACAAAGCCGGAAGATCCCGCGGGTCCCCGGTATGTAGCCCCCTCCTCGATCCGAGTTGTCGACTCGGATACATAGTCTAGTACCATGAAAAATCAGGATATTGAACCTAGATTTAGGACGTGTATTTGCATCATATCTGACTTAGGGAACTCAACACAGGGGTTGGGTCCGTCTAGGACAGGTGACCCGGATATCAAAGACCGATCATGATTATATGTTGCATTTATTCGTCCTAGATTATTAGGTTGACCGGAAAATCCTGAAAACAAAAAAGAGAGAATTTTTATAATAGAAAATACCAAAATATTGACGAAACGCTGTCAAAGTTTGAAAAGAAAGCTTGAAAATAGGTGGAACAATTTTTGAAATAATTGGTCGTAAACCAATTTGACCGAACTACGCATGTTTGATTCTAACCACTAGGCGAGATACGTAGGCAACCCGTGACGGGTCCAACCACCCCTTTTCAAAAAACAACCAAAAATGTCGAAGTTTTAGGTTTCAATAAAATCGAAGTGATGCTGTTTTTGAAAATAGTCGAATGTTCCGAAAGGACACCGGAAGGCCGTTTGTGCAAAAATGGCCTCTTTGAAGTCATTTCTTTTTCTCTTTGAATAATAGCCTTGAAATTTTCAAATGAAATATGGAAAGGTTGACTTTTTTGAAATAATAAAAAAATTTCTTTGAAAAATATTTTCCTTTTTGAATAAATCGCCTTTAATAAATGTGCAGGATGAGCACAATACAAAATGAACCCTTTGCACTAATGAACAAAATCCCTTTGGTGTTGCGATTATGGTGGAATGATCTAGGCCAAGATGGACAGAATTGGGTCAATAAATATTTGAAAGATCTTACTGGGCTGTTGAACATAGTACCTCGGGGTGATATTATTCGAGCTCTAGTTGCTTGCTAGGATCCGGCACATAATGTGCTCCACTTCTCAGATTTTGAGCTCACTCCGACTTTGGAGGAAATTTCTAATTACATTGTGAAAGGCGAGGTTCACCTTAGAGGCAAATATATGGTGGCTCCAAGGGCTATTACAGTGCATAGATTCCTTGACTCCTTAAAGATTGCCAGAAATGTTCACAATGAAGACTTGGTTCACGGGTTCTGTACTATGAACTTTATATACCGCAGATAAGGCTACGTTGGTGGATTCAATGATCCAACAAACAAACTCTGCAAGAAAGCAAACCAAGCTAAGATGGAGGAACACAGGTGTTTCGCCTTTATGGTAGGCTTTTTGGGGTTGATCATATTTCCGAGGAAAGTTGGAAATATTGACATTAGAATCGCCGGAATCGCTAGTACACTCCTTGTGCAAAACAATAGTACGTTGTCACCAATGATAGTGGCCGATATCTTCCGTGCTCTCACAGCCTGCAAAGCATGACAAGATTTCTTTGATGGGTGTAATTTACTTCTTAATGTGGATGATAGAGCATTTATGCCGCCACCCTCAGTTTTCAAGCTATGGATCGTCTAAAAAGACATGTATTGAAGAATTCTACGTGAGGAAAAAAAAGGCCGAGTTTCTAGAAGGATTAAAAGGCTGGATCACATATTTGTGATCACTGACTGCTAGCCAGATAGATTGGGCATATGGATGGTTGCCCTTGAATGAAGTCATATATATGCCAGCGGAAGGGTCGTATTTTATGTTAATGGGTCTCAAGAGCATCCAACCTTATGTGCCATACCGGGTATTAAGGCAACTCGGAAGATATCAGGTTGTGCCGAAAGATGGGGACCTCAGCCTTCAAGCAATAGAAATTAGTCCTGATGGGCAAATATGGAATGAATGCCAATGTCTGAGAATAGACACATGTGTGAGAGATCGGGCTAGAAGAGAAGTATCATCGGGATATTCAGCATGGTACCGCAGAGATGATGAGCATGAGAGACCGATGAAGAGGCCTCATATTCAAGAGTTTGCCGAGTAGTCTAAGGAACAAAAAGATTGGATGGCCAAGGAAAATGAATATCGAGCCATAATCAGCATGATGGAAAAACAATTCCAGGACCTCAGATTCGAAAGCATCCTACAAGCAGCAGCCGATGAGGGTGAAAAGAAACAGTTGAGAAAAGAAAATAAAACTCTAAAGGCTCAGATTGTAAAAATGAGAACAACAAGCGAAACCCCAGTTCGACTTGCCCGAGATAAGAAGTTAATTGAAAATCTGCGGCGCAAAGTGAACGGCTATAGCTTTGATCTAGATAAAGCTGAGAAGGAATTAGTTGGGGTTCAGAAATAATTGGCCAAGAACGCTGAAGAAAGAGCTCGGATGGTTTGACAATTAAAAGATGAACATGATGTTGAAGTAGCCCGATTAAGGAAGAAAATTATCACAGCCGAGGTCAAAAGTAGTAAACAAACCAAAGAATTTGATGTAGAGAGAGAACATTGCTATATGGCCAAAGTTCGGTTAGAATTGGAGCTACAACAACTTCAAAAGAAGAACCAGCAATTTCAAATTATTATGTATTAGAGTCCAGGCCATATTTTATTACAGGGCGTGGACCACAAAAAGCTCAGCGATTTGCAGAGAGGTACTGGGCTTCTGAGGCCCAGCGAATATTTTTGTTCCTATTCGAAGGCATAAATGCCATTTCATTTTTATCAGGGCCTGATTTCATATTCAGACCCAAATCCTTCACATTTAATGTATGGTACTGGCTAACTAACATTTCATAATATGCACTAATGAATATGTGACAACCAGTATTAATAACTGTCACGACCCAGATTTTCCCCCAACATCGGGATCGTGATGGCGCCTACTTGTGGTAGCTAGGCAAGCCACTTTATTCACACTATACTATTTTTAGCAATACTTCATATTCAATTAAACAACCAAACCAAAATCTTAATTAAACAAGTGCGGAAGACTTTATAAAAATAGAAATAAGTAGTTTTAAGGCAACTTATACTGAAATCCTCTACCCAAGACGTGGAGTCACCAACTCACAAACTACTACTGAATACTACACATAAAGGTCTGAAAGAAATATAACATAATCTGTTTGTCTCGGAACAAAGAGACTACAGCTAATAACATTAGTAAAAGAAGAGACGCCGGGCCTGCGGACGCCTGCAAGCTACCTCGGTCTCAAAGTGTGCAACTTCCATGCAAAAGATCTACTGCTGCTGCTCCTGATCGAAACCTGGACCTGTGCAAAAACGCACAGAAGTGCAGTATCAGCACAACCGACCCCATGTGCTGGTAAGTGCCTGGCCTATCCCGGCGAAGTAGTGACAAGACTAGGACCAGACACCCACATAAACCTGTGCAGTTCCATATATATGTATACCACAAAATAACGAGAAATAACCAAGTAATAACACAATAAGGAATATCTCAAAAGAACTCAACAATTAACAACAGATAATAAGTTCACAAGGAAAATAAAGTATAATGGAAAAACAAGTAATATCAAGTCAAGGAATGGCAAGTAGTTGCACGGCATCACCCTTCGTGCTTTTACTCTCATCATCACCAAATAAGTAAATAAAGTGCACGGCATCACCCTTCGTGCTTTTACTCTCATCCTCACATCCATGGTACGGCATGATCCTTCGTATATGGTTCAATAACAAGGCACGGCATGATCCTTCGTGCATAATCAACAACATGGCACGGCATTAACCTTCGTGCATAATCAATAAAACATGGCACGACATTAACCTTCGTGCATAAATAATAAATCAATGCACGACATCACCCTTCGTGCATTATCACTCTTCCTCACCCAAATAACAATCACAGTTAAGGGCAAAGAATGAAACAGTAAATCATAAACCGTCCCAGCAAGGGCAATCAATAATCATCTTCACAACAAGTCCCGACAAGGGAGAACAATAACAATTCTACAACCCGGCAAGGGTTCAACAATTTGTCTTCAAATATGTCTCACAATAAGTATTAACAACAACTCACGGTCATACTAGATGCCAGTGTATGGATGCTCGTCACCACAGCCCATACACCGCACTCGATCACATAACACATAACACATAATCCTATTCCCTCAAGCTAGGATAGAACAAACACTTACCTCGAATGTTTACGAACAATTCGATCCGTGGCAATGCCTTTTCCTTTCAAATTTGGCTCCAATCTAATCGTATCTATACACAATTGATTTAATATCATCAATACTACTCAACAAATTAATTCATAAGGCCAATTACAACTTTTACAACATTCTACCGGGAATAGTGAATATCGACCCCGGGCCCACATGGTCGGAACTCGGGGTTCGGACTAAAATTCGATTACCCATTCCCCCACGAGTTCAAGTATATGATTTGTTTCAAAATCGGACCTCAATTCGAGGTCCAATTACCCAATTCATGAAAAACCTTATATTCTACCAAAAACAAGAAATTCTACCATGAAACCCATTGATTTCTATTGAAAAACATGTTTAATGTTGTTATGAATTGAAAGGATTAAGTAAAAAGTGACTTACAACTGCTTTGAAGAAGAGGGAGTTCGTGAAGAATCGCCAATGGGTGTTTTTGGGTTATGAAATGTGAAAAATGAAGCTGGAAATCATGATTTACAGGTCTCTGTGTTCGCATTTGCGAACATGGGTTCGCAATTTCTGGAGTTTGAAAACTAAGCTAAGGATGGGAAGTTCGCATTTGCGAAGCCAAGGAAAATATGGGGAGTTTGCATTTGCGAACATTTGTTCGCATTTGCGAACAAGGCTGGATCAAGGGATGTTCGTATTTGCGAACAGGAGCTTCGCATTTGCGAAGACAATCGGTTAAGGGAGGGCCTCGCAATTGCGCTGTTTTGTTCGCAATTGCGAATAAAGCAGCCCTGGTTACATCTTCGCATTTGTGATCAATGGTTCGCATTTGCGAACCCAGCCTTGACCTGTCACCTTCTCAATTGCGAGAAATGCTTCGCAATTGCGAAGCCAACAGCTGGGTGAAAAACTAGCAGTGCAAAAATTCAAAATTTGATCCAACGGCCTATCAAATCTTTACCCGAGCCCCCGGGCTCCAAACCAAACATGTACACAACATCAAAAACACAGTACGAACTTGTTCGTGAGATCACATCGCCAATATCACATCGTTTTCATCAAATTAAGCCTCAAGTTCATGATTTTCATACTTTTGGTTTTCAAAACTTTCAAACTTTGAACTCAAGGTCCAAAACATATCAAACGACGTCCGAATGTCCCCAAACTTTGCAGAAAGCACATATATAATAATTAAGACTTGTACCGGGCGTCGGAACCAAAATACGAGCCCGATAGCAAGGTCAATTAATTCATTGTCCTTTAACAATTACATCAAAAACAATTTCACAGAAAAATTCATAACTTGGGCTCTGGGACTCAGAATTCGACTCCGGACGCATGTCCAAGTCCCATATTTTCTTACGGACCTATCGGGACCATCCAATCTCGGGTCCGGGTCTGTTTACCAAGAATGTTGACCGAAGTCAACCATATCAATATTAATATCAAAATTCTTCAAATTTCTCATAGAATTCATATTTTCTATCACAAAAACTTTCCGGCCACATGCCCGGATCGTCCACGTAAATCGAGGCAACATAGAATAAGGTTTTCAAGGCCTCCGAAGCTCGAAATGATTAATAAAATAAGTGATGACCCTTTGGGTCGTCACAATCTCCACCTCTAAAACAACCGTTCGTCCTCGAACGGACAAAAGAAAGAAGTACCTGAGTCAGGAAACAAATGTGGGTAGCGATTCCGCCTCAGGAGGCTGACCTCTCCACTAAACACGCACATAAGGATAACTCTTCGACCTCAATTGTCAAACCTGCCGGTCTAGAATGGCCACTGGCTCCTCCTCGTAAGAT
Source organism: Nicotiana noctiflora (assembly GCA_032618575.1). Classification (NCBI taxonomy): domain Eukaryota; kingdom Viridiplantae; phylum Streptophyta; class Magnoliopsida; order Solanales; family Solanaceae; genus Nicotiana; species Nicotiana noctiflora. The sequence continues at coordinate 114,549 of JASVEL010011851.1, forward strand.
AGATCATTGTCCAATTGGACAGTGCTGAAGTCTAATACATGAGTGGGATCGCCGTGGTATCTCCGAAACATAGATACATGAAAAACTGGATGTACGGCTAATAAGCTAGGCGGCAAAGCTAGTCTGTAAGCCACCCCTCCCACTCTGTCTAGAATCTCAAATGGACCAATATACCTAGGGCCGAGCTTGCCCTTCTTCCCGAACCTCATCACGCCCTTCATAGGCGACACTCGGAGCAATACTCGTTCACCAATCCATGAAATCTACATCTCGAACCTTACGATCCGCATAAGTCTTCTCTCTGGACTGAGTGGCACGCAATCTCTCCTGGATAATTTTGACCTTATCCAAGGCCTCCGGAACTAAGTCTGTACCCAACAACCGAGCCTCTCCCGGTTCAAACCATCTAACTGGAGATCGACATCGCCTTCCATATAACGCCTTATACGGGGCCATCTGGATGCTAGACTGGTAGCTGTTGTTGTAGGCAAACTCTGCTAATGGCGGAAACTGGTCCCACGAGCCTCCAAAATCAATGACACAGGCTCGAAGCAATTCCTCTAGAATTTGAATAGTCCTCTCGGACTGACCATCCGTTTGAGGATGAAAAGTTGTATTCAGTTGATCCTGGGTGCCTAACCCTGTTGGACCGCTCTCTAGAACCGTGAGGTAAACTGCGTACCACGATCAGAGATAATAGATACCGGCACCCCATGAAGTCGAACAATCTCCCTGATGTAAACCTCCGCTAACCTCTCCGACGAGTAGGAGACAGATACTGGAATAAAGTGTGCTGACTTGGTCAGCCTATCAACAATGACCCAAATAGCATCAAATTTCCTCCGAGTCAAAGGAAGTCCAATGACGAAGTCCATAGTGATCCGCTCCCATTTCCACTCGGGAATTTCAATCCTCTGGAATACACCACCAGGTCTCTGGTGCTCATATTTCACCTGCTGACAATTTAGACACTGAGCGACATACGCAACGATATCTTTCTTCATTCTGCGCCACCAATAGTGCTGCCGTAAGTCCTGGTACATCTTCGCGGCGCCTGGGTGAATAGAATACCGCGAACTGTGGGCCTCCGCTAAGATCAACTCTCAAATCCCTTCGACATTGGGCACACAAACTCGACCCTGCAATCTCAATACCCCATCATCATCTAGATTTACCTTTGTGGCACCTCCCCGCTGTACTGTATCTCTCAAATGACGCAAATGAGGATAATCAAATTGCCTCTCACGGATACGCTCTAATAGAGAAGAACGAGCGACCGTGCAGGCTAACACCCTGCTAGGCTCAGAAATGTCTAATCTCACGAACCGGTTGGCTAAGGCCTGGACATCTAGAGCTAATGGTCTCTGACTAACCGGAATGTATGAAAGACTACCCATGCTGGCAGACTTTCTACTCAATGCATCGGCCACCACATTGGCCTTACCTAGGTGATATAAGATAGTAACATCATAGTCTTTTAGCAACTCTAACCATCTCCGCTGTCGTAGATTTAGCTCCTTTTGCTTGAACAAGTACTGTAGGCTTTTGTGATCAGTGTACACCTCACATGTCACACCATATAGATAATGCCTCCAGATATTTAAGGCATGAACCACTGCTGCTAACTCAAGATCATGAACTGGATAATTCTTTTCATGTATTTTTAGTTGTCTCGAAGCATAAGCGATAACCTTACCATCTTGCATCAATACCGCTCCAAGCCCTATACTAGATGCGTCACAATACACTGTATAAGGCCTTGCACCCGTAGGTAGTATCAACACTGGTGCGGTGGTCAAGGCTGTCTTGAGCTTCTGAAAGCTCGCCTCACACTCCTCTGACCACTGGAACTGGACACCCTTCCGGGTCAACCTGGTCATCGGGGCTGCAATAGAAGAAAACCCCTCTACAAATCGACGGTAGTAACCTGCCAATCCCAAGAAACTCCGGATCTCAGTCGCTGAAGTTGGTCGAGGCCAATTCTCGACTGCCTCGATCTTCTTTGGGTCCGCCTGAATGCCTTCCACTGATACAATGTGACCCAGAAATGCTACCGAACTCAGCCAGAACTCACATTTCAAAAATTTGGCGTATAGCTGGTTATCCTTCAGAGTCTGACGAACCACTCTGAGGTGCTGCTCGTGCTCTTCCTGGCTGCGGGAGTATACCAGGATGTCATCTATAAAGACTATCACGAATAGATCTAAGTAAGGCCTGAATACCCGATTCATCAACTCCGTGAATGCTGTTGGGGCATTGGTCATTCCGAAGGACATGACCAAGAACTCATAATGCCCATATCTAGTGCGAAAGGCTGTCTTGGGAATGTCAGCCGCCCTGATCTTTAGCTGATGGTAGCCTGACCTCAAGTCTATCCTTGAGAATACCCTCGCTCCCTGGAGCTGGTCAAACAAATCATCAATCCTCGGCAGTGGACACTTATTCTTTATTGTCACTTTGTTCAATTGCCGGTAATCAATACACATCCGCATCGAGCAATCTTTCTTCTTTACAAATAATACAGGTGCTCCCCAGGGGGAAACACTGGGCCTGATAAAGCCCTTCTCAAGAAGGTCTTGCAACTGATCTTTCAACTCTTTTAACTCCGGCGGGGCCATACGATAGGGTGGAATAGAGATGGGCTGAGTGCCCGGTGCCAGATCAATACAGAAATCAATATCCCTGTCGGGTGGCATGCCCGGCAGGTCTGAAGGAAAAACCTCAGGAAACTCCCGTACAATAGGGACTGATTCAATAGAAGGAACTTCTGCGCTGGAATCACGAACATAAGCCGGATAAGCTAGACACCCCTTCTCGACCATGCGTCGAGCCTTAACATAGGAAATAACAGTGCGAACGGAGTGGCTTGAGGTACCTTTCCACTTTAGTCGGGGTGATTCTGGCAAGGCCAAGGTCACAGTCTTAGCATGACAATCTAGAATAGCATGGTATGGGGACAACCAGTCCATCCCCAATATGACATCCAAATCCACCATGTCCAAAAGCAACAGATCAACACGGGTCTCAAGACCCCCTAATATAACTACACACGAACGATGCACTCGGTCGACTACAATGGAGTCACCCACCAGTGTAGACACATAAACTGGAATATCCAGAGCATAGCTGGGTACGGCCAAATACGGTGCAAAGTAGGAAGACACATATGAATATGTAGATCCAGGGTCAAATAATACTGAAGCACCTCTGCCACACACAAGAATAGTACCTGTAATCACGGCATCCGATGCCTCTACCTCTGGCCTGGCTGGTAAAGCATAGAATCGGGGATCTGCACCTCCCCTCTGAGCTGCGTCTCTAGGACGACCATCAACTGGCTGACCTCTACCTCTGGCCGGACGGTCTCTACCTCTACGGTCTCGACCTCCACCTCTAAAATCTCTACCCCCGCCTCTGGCTGGCTGGGCAAGCTGAGGGTCAGCTGGTGCCTGAATCATAGGACGAGGGCCCCGCTGTTGAGAGTTGCTCGTTGCTCGACGGCAGTACCTGACAAAATGACCTGGGTCACCACAACCGTAGCAACTCTTAGACTGATAGGGCTGCTGGCCCTGACGACCCGAATGGCCTCCACGAATACTCTAAAGAGGCTGAGCATTAATAGGAAGCTGGTCTGAATACTGCCCACGAAACCCACGATCACCTGGTCCACCCTGTGAATCCTGAAGGGCGGAATGGAAAGGCCTGGAAGACTGGCCCTCGTCAAAAGATTCTCTGCCACCAGAAGAAGAACCACTAAACCTGCCTGAATGACGAGGCCTCTTGTCTAAAGAATAACCACTTCCCCGAGCAAGAGCCATCTCTACCCTACGTGCTGCATTAGCTGTCTCCTGAAATGAAATGTCACTCCCCACTCCCATCGCCATCTGAAGTCTAATTGGCTGATTAAGCCCATCTATGAACCTGCGGACCCTCTCCCGCTCTGTGGGAAGTATCACCACTACATGACGAGCCAAATCAACAAATCTCGTCTCATACTGAGTGACCGTCATAGTGCCCTGATGGAGGCACTCAAATTGCCTCCGAAGTGCATCCCGCTGAGTAGTAGGGAGAAACTTCTCCAGAAATAGCTCTGCAAACTGATCCCATGATAAAGCTGGGGACCCTGCTGGTCGAGTCAAGCAATAATCCCTCCACCAAGTCTTGGCGGATCCTGAAAGCCTGAATGTACAGAAGTCAACTCCATTGGACTCCACGATCCCCATAGTCTTGAGAATCTCGTGGCAACTGAATAAGAAATCCTGAGGATCCTCTGATGTGGCACCGCTGAAAGTAGTGGTAAACATCTTGGAGAACCGATCAAGTCTCCATAAAGAATCAGAAGTCATGGCCGCTCCATCTCCGGCATGAGCCGTGGTACCTGACTGAGTGGCCACAGCTGGCTGAACCACTGGTGCCTGAGGCTGAGGAGCTACTGGCTCCGGAGTACGAGCAATAGGAGTCTGGGCCCCTCCTCCAGCCTGAGAAGCGGCTGGTGCAACTGATAATAAGCCTGCTCTGGCAACGCTGTCCATAAATCCCGCTATCCTGACCAAAGCCTCCCGAAGATCCGGGGTAAATAAAGCCTCTCCTGGGACCTGAGCTGGGCCCACTGGAGCTGCTGGGACTGGAACCTCCTCGTCAATCTCAATATGAGGCTCTACCTCTGGAGTAGCTGCCGGGGCCTGAGCTCTACCCCTACCACGGCCTCTGATACGGCCTCGGCCCCTGCCCCTCACGGGAGCTGCCTGGGGCTCGGGCTGCTGGTCGGCGGACGAAGAAGCGCGTGTCCTCACCATCTGCGAAAGGACAGAAATAGAAGTTCAATCAGTATTTGAGGAACAAGTCGCACGACAAGAAAGAACAAAAGAGAGACTCTTTCCTAACTCAATATACTCTGGAGGACAAGTACATACGTCTCCGTACCTACCTCTCAAACTCTACTAAGCTTGTTCGTGAGTGGTGAGACCTATGTAACCTAGAGCTCGATACCAACTTGTCACGACCCGGATTTTTCCCCAACATCGGGATCGTGATGGCGCCTACTTGTGGTAGCTAGGCAAGCCACTTTATTCACACTATCCTGTTTTTAGCCATACTTCATATTCAATTAAACAACCAAACCAAAATCTTAATTAAACAAGTGCGGAAGACTTTATAAAAATAGAAATAAGTAGTTTTAAGGCAACTTATACTGAAATCCTCTACCCAAGACGTGGAGTCACCAACTCACAAACTACTACTGAATACTACACATAAAGGTCTGAAAGAAATATAACATAATCTGTTTGTCTCGGAACAAAGAGACTACGGCTAATAACATAAGTAAAAGAAGAGACGTCGGGCCTGCGGACGCCTGCAAGCTACCTCGGTCTCAATATGCTCAACTCCCACGCAAAAGATCTACCGCTGCTGCTCCTGATCGAAACCTGGACCTGTGCAAAAACGTACAGAAGTGCAGCATCAGCACAATCCGACCCCATGTGCTGGTAAGTGCCTGGCCTATCCCGGCGAAGTAGTGACAAGCCTAGGACCAGACACCCACATAAACCTGTGCAGTTCCATATATATGTATGCCACAAAATAACGAGAAATAACCAAGTAATAACACAATAAGGAATATCTCAAAAGAACTCAACAATTAACAACAGATAATAAGTTCACAAGGAAAACAAAGTATAATGGAAAAACAAGTAATATCAAGTCACTGAATGGCAAGAAGTTGCACGGCATCACCCTTCGTGCTTTTACTCTCATCCTCACCAAATAAGTAAATAAAGTTCACGGCATCACCCTTCGTGCTTTTACTCTCATCCTCACATCCATGGTACGACATGATCCTTCGTACATGGTTCAATAACAAGTCACAGCATGATCCTTTGTGCATAATCAACAACATGGCACGGCATTAACCTTCGTGCATAACCAATAAAACATGGCACGGCATTAACCTTCGTGCATAAATAATAAATCAAGGTACGGCATCACCCTTCGTGCATTATCACTCTTCCTCACCCAAATAACAATCACAGTTAAGGGCAAAGAATGAAACAATAAATCATAAACCGTCCCAGCAAGGGCAATCAATAATCATCTTCACAACAAGTCCCGACAAGGGAGAACAATAACAATTCTACAACCCGGCAAGGGTTCAACAATTTATCTTCAAATATGTCTCACAATAAGTATTAACAACGACTCACGGTCATACTAGACGCCAGTGTATGGATGCTCGTCACCACAGCCCATACACCGCACTCGATCACATAACACATAACACATAATCCTATTCCCTCAAGCTAGGATAGAACAAACACTTACCTCGAATGTTTACGAACAATTCAATCCTGTGGCAATGCCTTTTCCTTTCAAATTTGGCTCCAGTCCAATCGTATCTATACACAATGGATTTAATATCATCAATACTACTCAACAAATTAATTCATAAGGCCAATTACAACTTTTACAACATTCTGCCCGGAATAGTGAATATCGACCCCGGGCCCACATGGTCGGAACTCGGGGTGTGGACTAAAATCCGATTACCCATTCCCCCACGAGTTCAAGTATATGATTTGTTTCAAAATCGGACCTCAATTCGAGGTCCAATTACCCAATTCATGAAAAACCCTATTTTCTACCAAAAACAAGAAATTCTTGCATGAAAACCTTTGATTTCTATTGAAAAACATGTTTAATGTTGTTAGAAATTGAAAGAATTAAGTAAAAAGTGACTTACAACTGCTTTGAAGAAGAGGGAGTTCGTGAAGAATCGCCAATGGGTGTTTTTGGGTTATGAAATGTGAAAAATGAAGCTGGAAAACGTGATTTACAGGTCTCTGTGTTCGCATTTGCGAACATGGGTTCGCAATTGCGAACCCCGACCAATTTCTGGAGTTTGAAAAATAAGCTAAGGATGGGAAGTTCGCATTTGCGAACTTTTGTTCGCATTTGCGAAGCCAAGGCAAATCTGGGGAGTTCGCATTTGCGAACAAGGCTGGATCAAGGGATGTTCGCATTTGCGAACAGGAGCTTCGCATTTGCGAAGCCAAGCGGTTAAGGGAGGGCCTCGCAATTGCGAGGTTTTGTTCGCAATTGCGAACAAAGCAGCACTGGGTACATCTTCACATTTGTGATCAATGGTTCGCATTTGTGAACCCAGCCTTGACCTGTCACCTTCGCAATTGCGAGAAATGCTTCGCAATTGCGAAGCCAACAGCTGAGTGAAAAACCTGCAGTGCAAAAGTTCAGAATTTGATCCAACGGCCTATCAAATCTTTACCCGAGCCCCCGGGCTCCAAACCAAACATGTACACAACATCAAAAACACAGTACGAACTTGTTCGTGCGATCACATTGCCAATATCACATCGTTTTCATCAAATCAAGCCTCAAGTTCATGATTTTCATACTTTTGGTTTTCAAAACTTTCAAACTTGGAACTCAAGGTCCAAAACATATCAAACGACGTCCGAATGTCCCCAAACTTTGCAGAAAACACATATATAATAATTAAGACTTGTACCGGGTGTCGGAACCAAAATACGAGCCCGATACCAAGGTCAATTAATTCATTTTCCTTTAATAATTACATCAAAAACAATTTCATAGAAAAATTCATAACTTGGGCTCTAGGCCTCAAAATTAGACTCCGGACGCATGTCCAAGTCCCATATTTTCCTACGGACCTTTCGGGACCATCCAATCTCAGGTCCGGGTCTGTTTACCAAGAATGTTGACCGAAGTCAACCATATCAATATTAATATCAAAATTCTTCAAATTTCTCATAGAATTCATATTTTCTATCACAAAAACTTTCCGGCCACATGCCCGGATCATGCACGTAAATCGAGGCAACATAGAATGAGGTTTTCAAGGCCTCAGAAGCTCGAAATGATTAATAAAATAAGTGATGACCCTTTGGGTCTTCACAATAACTAATTGTTTTTGCAATCGCCAGTTTTCATATAATCACTTCTAATTTCAATATTTAACAAGTTAACTAATAACTCTAACACAGTAGTTTATATCAATGATATTATGCAACTAATAGAATTTGATAGTCGAATCGTTACTAAAACACTAATTGCCGAATCATTTTTATCTCTTTCACTTAGCTGGAGAAAACAATATTTTAGTTTTAACTAAGCATGTTCGAATTACTATTGTCAAATTGGAGAATCTCAAAACAAATTTGTAGCTAAATTGATTTAAGTATTTACAAACAGTAATACAATTTGAGATTCAAAACTATTTATGCTTTTCTAATTAATTTGATGCGTATCCGAAACTTGATAAACAAAATGCCTAAATATTAATACTACACATGTTTTATAATAGTTATAAATACAAGCAGTTTATCTAAGTTCAAACAAGTTTTATATCTTAGATTTAAGTGATCATCTCTACCTAGCTTATTTATCCTATCGTTTATATCACAGTTGCTACTGCCAATTTAAGAGCATACTTCTAGTCCACTACTTATTACAATCAATTCCTAAACGAATTACAAGGATCTAAGCATTTTTAACTACATAATGAAATGACAAATACACGACTGATTTAGCTAAAACATGATTAACATTTTTCATTTCTCCAATCAGCAGCTTAATTATAGCATCCAGGACATAGTAGTATACCTGATTCAAGTAAAGAATTGATGAGTCTGGAGTTGGAAAAGAAGGCAAAACAGCAACAACAATAACGACGTAGCAACAGCAGCAACAACAAATCAACACAGCAAATACAACACTCCATAATATAACCCAGCAAATTAACCCAAGCAAATTGGAAACCAGGCAAAGTCGAATGAAACCAGTGAATAACGACCAACAAAGATTCCCAGAAGAACACTCGAGTTAACACCTAATTAAAAACCTATATCACTTCAGTGTATAGATTTCAGATATTTCATAACTCTAATAACTTTGAATTCTCTTCAAATTCCTCCTAATTTCAAACTCTAAAATTTCCGAACTTCTCCAATTTTTCCAACCTCTTAAATTAGGCTTGAGACAACCTATTTATAGAGTAGATTGTGAGGGAAATTTGAATTAACTATTCAGATTTCCCACCTCTACTCTTTTTCACTTATTTCAGTTAAGTATAGGGTATTTTTAATAAAAATGCACTTAAACCCCTGCTAGAAGGTTCAAGGTTATTCTATACAGTTCTATTGGGCGATACTGACCTTGTTGCCCTCACATGCTAAGGATTATTACTAATATACCATTTAACTATGCCTGGTTTACCCTTTATTATTCATCTATTTACAGTAAAACCAGGCCCAATTGTCCCTTATGCCCTCACTACCTCTACATTATTATAAAAAATACCATTTCCCATTCCCCTTTTACCCTATATAATTATAAGTATTCACCCGACCTGCCCTTAGGTCTGTTAAGACCTAGGGTGTCTCAGCTTTGTATTTATAATATAACCACTAATTGAACTTTATTTTTCAACCCATTTTAAGACTAAGTAGGATTTAGAGAAATAACCACTTTGAAAATAGCCCCAAATAGCCTTAACAATCAACACTCACGCTATCGCAACAATAGCCTATTGCATTTGCAAATATAACCTTATTGAGACTAAGGGTTCAGAAAAACCACACATGTAAATCAAATTTCAAAATTAACCACTTTCATGTAATTTGCAAATATAATCCTATTTCAACTAACATTAAATAATCAAAATTAAGAGAGACAAAAGATAATGGTTAAATCCTAATTACTCAAATCTTTAATCGAAACAGGTTCTATTACACATAAGCAATCAAGCAGCTAATTAGCATGTGATTTAACAGGATGGTTTTAACTAAAGAAATCATGCAAAGATTCAGGTTTTAAACAACATAGAAGCATAGAAGCAAAGAAAATCGGAGATGGTTCAGATATACTTAGCTTTTAGGGTTTCTTTTCCTTTTCTTCCTTTCCTTTTTTTTCTTTCTTCTTTTCTTTCTTCCTTTCTTCATCTTCTTCTTTTTTCTTGGTTCTTGAGAGACTCTGGGTCGCTTTTATAGTAGATCTTCTAGGTAGACCTCAAGAATCTAGTTTGGATGCGGGAAGGATATATTTGGAGACTCGGGTTATGGTTTTAACAAGTTTCTGGATTTGGGTGTCCGCCGGAGTAGGGTTCCGGCGAGACATTTTTTAAGATTCGAGGAGTTAGGCTAAGATTCGAGAAACGAGGCTTAAGTGGGGTGAAAGCGGAGTTTAAGGTGGTTATTGGGTGTAAATTTGAGAGGCTGGTTCATAATTTGGGTGGTCGCCGGCTAGGGTTCCGGCGACGGAACTTCAAGAACTAGGGAATATGGTGTGATATTTGGGTGGGATTAATGGGGTAAACTGGTATAAGGGGAAGAAGGGTGTTCAGGGATGAAGGTTTGAGTCGGAGATGATGAACGGAGGCAGACCACCGGTAGGTTTCCGGTGCTCTGTGGAGAGAAAGAAAGAGTTCAAGGCGGCTAGGGTTTGAATATGGAGGGGTGCGTCTACATAATGTATATAATGAACTGATGATACGATTTATATATTGAATATGTGTTATTGATTGCTAGCCGTTAGATTAGATGAGACGAATGGTCCAGATCACTTCCCCCTTCAAACGACGTCGTGTGCTTAATTGAGGCTTTTATCTAGTCCGTTAGATTAGATCTTTGGACGGTTGAGATTTATTTATTAAACTGTGTCGTTTGGTCTAAGCGTAACACCAACTGTGTAATGACCTGGACGGTCGTTTTTGAAATTTACGCCCCGATCCATAATTAACTGTTTCCCCTAAGTTCATTTTTGCTATTGTGGTTTGCCGGGAGGTTCGGTTCTAGAATTTGCAGTGTTTTGGGACACTTAGTTCCTAAATGGGAGCTTTATAGTTGAAAAATATCCTGTATTGGGAACAATGTTAAGACGACCTCAGAATGGAAATTCGATGGTTACATTAGCTCCGTTAGGTGATTTCGGGGTTGGGAGCGCATTCGGGATGTATTTTGGAGCTTTGTAGCTCATTTAGGCTTGAAAGGCCGAAGTTTGGAATTTTTGGAAATCCGAACGATAGGTGAGATTTTGATCCGGGAGTCGGAATGAAATTCTGACAGTTGCAGTAGCTTCATTAAGTGATTTTGGATATGTCTGCAAATTTTCAGGTCATTGGAACATCGTTTGGTTGGGCTTTTGATAGCATGTAGGTTTCGGAAGTTTTGTTTGAAACTTGGGCTTGAATTCGCCTTGATTTGATGATTTCTGTGTTTAAGGACGTGTTTTTATGATTGGAACAAGTTCGTATTGTGTTTTGGGGTAGGTTGGTGGTTTTCGTTGGGGTCCCGCGGGCCTCGGGGTGAATCCGGTGGTCCAATTAGACCAATTCTTGCATTTTGGAAGTGCTATTGGTTGTTGGTATGTGTTGCAGAAGGATACTCTATGCGATCGCATAGGGGTGATGCGATCGGATAGAAAGTTTGGGAGGAGACCAAATTTTGTTCTATGCGATTGCGGAAAGGGCTATGCGATCACATAGCTTTGGATGGCTGTGCTCTGTGATCGTAGAGGGGACTATGTGATCGCATAGTGTAAAGAGTAGGGGTCCCAGGTCCAAACTTTTGTTCTATGCGATCGCGGAGCAGTGTATGCGATCGCATAAGCCTATCTGGATGAGCTGTGCAATCGCATTGTGGTATATGCGATCGCATAAGGTAATTTAGTGAGGTAGAAAATTTGTTCTATGTGATCGCAACAGGGGTCATGCGATCACATATAGTAAATCACTAGGCAGACAGAACGAGTATATAAAATTTCATCCGCGAGGGTTTCACCATATTTGCAAAAACTCAAGCTAGGTTGCTCGATTTTGAGTGATTTCTCGCGTACTTCTAAGAGACAATTGTTGGGTAACGATTTTCTACTCCTTTGTGATCATTATTCACTAATCTAAACTCAATTTCTTCCTTTAATTTCGGATTTGGGGTGTAAAATTGGGGTAGTTTAATAGAAGTGATGATTTGGAGGGGCAAACGAACTCCGATTTTGATATATTTTATATGGTTAGACTCATGAGAGTACGAGGGTTCTGAAAACGTAAATATATTTAGAGTCCGAGCCGATAGCTACAGGGGTATTTTGGTCATTTCACATACATTCAAGCTGTATCTTTAATTTTATCATTGTAATTAGTTACGTGCGATGTTATTTACACTGTAAAATTGGTTTGACTAGATTCGGGCCACTCGGAGTCAGATACTCATGGCAAGAGAGTCGTTTCTTAGCGGTTTTGCACCAGAATTGAGGTAAGTGACTTGTCTAACCTTGCGTGGGGGAGCCTTCTCCCCTAGGATATTGTGTGTTGATTTAAATGCCTTGTACGCGAGGTGACGGGTGTGTACTTGCGTAGATTGTTGAAAAAACACCTTACTTGAACTATTCAAATCATGATATCCCTGATATTTAATTGATTCATTTGTAAGATTCATCTGATGTTAGTTAGAGAATCATGATTAGATAGGATTATGTTTCTAAGTGCCTACTTGTCTTAATTGAACTTCCTGGAACTTGTTGAGACTAGATTTGGTGTAATTTGTAGCCACCTACTTCATATTTCTCTGTGTTTTTCCTCTTATTCATTGTGTTTGTGTTTGTGGACTGCGGGTTCAATTCCTGGAGATCTGATGAAACTGAGATACAGACTGCTGGTTCAATTCCCGAAGATCCAGAGATATTGAGATACGAGTTGCGGGTTCGATCCCCGGAGACCTAGAGATACGGAGATACGGACTGCGGGTTCAATTCCTGGAGATCTTGATATATTTAGATACGAGATGCAGGTTCGATTCCCAGAGACCAAGAGATACTGATATACGGACTATGGGTTCAATTCCCGGAGATCCTGAGATACTGAGACAAGGACTGCGGGTTCAATTCCCGGAGAATGTAATGACCCGACCCGTCATTACGGGAATTACCACCCTGTTACCTTGCATTTACATATCTTATACTTTTATATCACTATTAGAATATATCGGGTGAGTTAGGAGTGATTCGGGTTGAAAATGAAGCAAATGGCATGATTTAAGGAAACTTAAATATGGAAAGTCAACCAAGAGTTGACTTTCGAGTTAGAGTGCTCGGAATCGGATACCGATGATTCAACTAGTTTCGGGGGATCATTTATGACTTAGGAAAGCAATCGGATTTGAATTCGGAGGCCCGGTGTAGTTTTAGGCTTGAATTGGCGAATGTTGAATTTTGGCGAAAACCGGATGGTAGGTGAGATTTTGATCTGGGGGTCGGAATGGAATTCCAACAATTTTAGTAGCTTCGTTATGTGACTTTGGATATGTCTGCAAATTTTCAGGTCATTCGGACATCGTTTGATCGGGTTTTGGATTGAATGTTAGTTTTGAAAGTTTTGAAGAAACTTAGGCTTGAATTCGTGTGTAAATGGTGATTTTTGATGTTTAGGATGGTGTTTTTGTGATTGGAACAAGTCCGTATCATGTTTTGGAGTATGTTGGTGGTTTTCGTTGGGGTCCCGAGGGTCTCGGGATGAATCCGGGGGTCCAAATGGACCATTTTTGGGAAAAATGAGAAGGCTGGTTGCTGTCATAAATGCAGCAGGAATTTGCTCTCCGCGATCGAGGGACGGGGGACGCGATCGCGTAGTGTTAGGGGCTAGACCAATGCGATCACAGGAGAACCAGTCGCGATCGCGTAGAGTTAACCGAGTGGCCATCGCGATCGCATGAGCATCTACGCGATCGCGTAGGAGAGAAATGGGGTCCAGGGAATTTGTGCTACGCGATCGGAGGAAGAGAGACGCGATCGTGTGAGTCTAGATTTTTGAAAATCGCGATTGCGTGAGGCGAGTCGCGATCGTGTAAGGTTAACTGCTCTGGCAGTGAATTAAATCACAGAACAGAGGGGTTACGGGTTCATTCACCCAAAACACAATTTTGAGCCCTAGAAAGAAGAAAACTCGAGGAAATCACTGAGAAATCATCGGGTATTCATCGGAGGTAAGATTCTTGACTCAAAAAAATAATTTTATGGTAGAATTTGCATCAATCTTCATAAAATTGGGTAGAAATCTTGAAGAAATGTGGCCTAGATATTAAAAACTAGATTTTGAGTTTTGGGAGGCTATTTGAACTCCGATTTTGATAAATTTTATATGCACGGACTCGTAGCGAGATGAGGATCGCGTTGGTGCTAATTTCGGAATTTTCCGAGCAGTGGGCCCGGGGTCGGGTTTTACCAACTTAGTGTATTTATGCGAATTTCATGTAAATTGAAATGGGTTATGATTCTTTGACCCGTATTTGATATAATTATTGTGGTTTGACTAGATTCTACGCACGAGGGAGCTAAATTCAAAGGAAAAGGCATCGCGGACGAGTCTACGGCCGGCTAGAGGTGAGTAGTTTGTGTATATGGTAGCCCTGAGGGTTCGAAACCCCGGCTTAGTACATTGTGACGCTAGTAGGGCGTGGCTCGCACATCGTGGCAGGTGCGGGATTGATTGTGACTAGGGATTGAGACTTGGTCCATCCCGGATGTAATTAATATGCTATTAGTGATGGAAATACAGTGTATTTGATATATTTGTGGGCGATAAGCCTTGTTTGGGGCCTTGTGCCGACCTGTAGCGTCCTTAGAGGACAATATTTATGTGATAGCTGTATTTGCTTAATCACCGATCTCAGTCCTGAAAAAAAATTGAAATCACATTATTGATATGCTAAGTCACCGGCTTTTGCAAATTTAATAAAGTTAAAGTATTTTTCATAAATTATGAACTGGAAACTGGAATTAAGGAAAATGAACTGTTTTGTGACTTATTTGCTTATTGTGGACTGAGCATGGGATTGGGCTGCACGCCGCAGTGGTTGATATGAGGATCGGGCTGCACGCCGCAGCAGTATTGCGCTTGGGCTGTAGGAGCCCCTCCGGAGTCTGTACACACCCCCAGTGAGCGTCGTCGACGTTAAATGGATCGGGCTACACGCCGTAGCGGTTATGTGCATTGGATTGCATCTTTATTTGTTGAATTACTCTATGGTAGCTGTATTGTACTGTTGATGATAGTTCGTAGGAGATTCGAACTGTAGTGTAGCTTCATATTGTGGTATTTTGTGGATTTCCTACTTTCAGCTGCTTTTATATATTTGTTACTCACTGAGTACTTAGTACTCACCCCTACTCCCTGCACCTTTTGTGTGCAGACTCAAGTACTCGGGAGCAGTAGACGGGCATCTCCAGCGTTTACATTGTCACATCGAGTTGCTGAGGTAGCTGCCTACGTTCGCAGAACCTAGCTTCTCCTCTCCTTTCCAGTTGTTATTTGTATTTTGTATTCAGACTTGAGTATTTCTATACAGTACTCTCTATTCCTGTTGGGTTTTGCTAGAGGCTCTAGACTTGTGACTCCGGATCTTTGGGAGTGTCAGTATTTTGTTCATTATTATTATTATTGGAGTTCTTTAACTCATATATTCTTCTTGGAATGTCTATTTGGGACTGATAGTCGTTGTGATAAGTAATAGTTGGTCCGGCTGGCCTAGCTTAATTGTTGGGCGCCATCACGACCGGATTTGGGTCGTGACATTCCCCCTTCTTCTTCCCGAGCACACCTCCTGTGCCACTCTGGAAGGCTTTCGCGGATCGATACGTAGACGTCCGTATCTATCCTCGGAGGGCTACAGAAACTTTAGGAAAAACCTCATGTTCTTGGATTCATATCGTGCGATTTGTGTTATCATGAAATTAAATTTTTCCATATTCTATTCTCTCACAGATGGCGAGAACACGGGCTAACGGACGCGGCGGACGACCACCATTGGCACCTAGAGGCCGTGGTCGTGGTAGAGGTAGGGCAGCAGTACCAGCACCTGCTTATCCACCAGCTAACCAGACTCAGGGTCAGATTCCTGCACCAGTAGCCCAGGCTCGGGACCAGATTCCAGCGGCAGATGCTCCGACAACTCAGGTTCAGGCACCAGCAGTACCCATTGTGATACCGGGTCTTCAGGAGACCTTGGCTCAGATTTTATCAGTGTGCACAAGCTTGGCTCAGGTAGTTGCAGCTACTGCTGCAGCATCTTCTTCATAGGCAGGGGGAGGGAATCAGACCCCCGTAGCTCGCACACCCGAGCCAGTTCAGCCAGTTGCGCCCGTTGCACCAGCTCCTGCTTATATGGTTCCAGTTATGCCCGACGATGAGCAGCGTCGTTTGGAGAGATTTAAGAGGCTACAGCCTCCGACATTCAGTGGTGTGGAGGGCGAGGGCGCCCAGGGTTTTCTTGATAGATGTCAGCGCATGCTTCGCACTGCGGGTATTCTAGAGTCCAGCGGTGTTTCGTTCACCACTTTTCAGTTCACAGGTGCAGCATTTCAGTGGTGGGAGGATTTCGAGAGGCATTGGCCCGCTGGGGCAGCGTCCCTCACTTGGCAGCAGTTCTCCATGGTATTTCTGGAGAAGTACATGCCTCAGGTCTTGAGAGAGGAGCTACGACGTCGGTTTGAGTGGTTGAAGCAGGGAGATATGACGGTTACTCAGTACGAGATGAGATTCACACAGTTGGCCCGTCATGCCATGTGGATGGTTCCTACAGACAGAGAGAGGATTCGGAGATTTATTGATGGCCTTATTTATCCCATCCGCATATTGATGACCAGGGAGAGAGTTTCGACAGTTACCTTTGAGGAGGTGGTTGATGCTGCCCGTCACATTGAGACAGATCGCCGCAGAGAGCGAGAGGAGAGAGAGGCTAAGAGGCCTCGTGGTTCTGGCAGCTACAGTGGTGCTCCGTCTAGGGGCCAACCCCAGTATAGCAGGGGTCGTTCTTTCGGGTCTCATCAGTCTGGACGTGCAGAGTCCAGTGGGGTTTCATCAGATCGTGGTCGTCAGGGCCATCAGGGTTATCAGGGTCAGCAGAGCCGTCAGCAGAGTCAGCCTGCACTGAGTGCTCTTCCAGCTCAGAGCTCTGCTCCTGCTTCCTCAGCACAGGGTTCATCTATAGCAAGGGGTCCTCAGCAGCCCCTTCTTCCATCTTCAGGCCGTTGTTTTGAGTGCGGTGACTTGGGCCACATCAGGAGAGAGTGTCCTCAGTAGCTTCGTATGCGGTCTTAGCAAAGGGATCAGCCTTCGTCTTCTACTCATGTTTCTTCAGTGTCAGCACAATTGGCTAGGACTGGTGGCCGGTATCCAGAGTTCGCCCTAGAGGCGAGGATCGTACTGGTGGAGGCCAGGCTCGTTTCTATGCTCTTCCGGATAGGAAGGATGCTAGTGCTTCAGATGCGGTCATTTCAGGTATTATCTCAGTCTGCCACAGGGATGCTTCCGTCTTATTTGATCCCGGATCCACCTATTCTTATGTCTCTACTTATTTTGCACATCATTTGGGTATGACCCGTGGTATTCTTGCTTTGCCCGTACATGTGTCTACCCCAGTGGGGGATACTGTTATTGTGGATCAGGTATATCGATCCTGTCTTATTACTATTGGGGGTCTGGAGACCCGAGTTGATTTATTACTACTGGGCATGGTAGATTTCGATGTTATTCTAGGCATGGATTGGCTATCTCCTTACCATGCGATTATGGATTGTCATGCCAAGACAGTCACACTAGCTATTCCAGGTAATCCGAGGATCGAGTGGCGTGGCTTGACTGATTATGTGTCCGATAGGGTGATTTCTTATATAAAGTCCCAACGAATGATTGGCAAGGGTTGTTTATCTTATTTGGCCTTCATTAGAAATGTTGAGGCTGAGACACCCAGTCTTGATTCGGTCCCAACTATGAGGGAGTTTTCGGATGTATTTCCAGCAGACCTACCAGGCATGCTGCCTAACAGAGATATTGACTTTGGTATTGACTTGGTACAGTGCACTCAGCCCATTTCTATCCCTCCCAATTGCATGGCACCAGCGGAGTTAAAAGAATTGAAGGAACATCTTCTCGAACTCTTAGATAAGGGTTTCATTCGCCCGAGTGTGTCACCTTGGGGTGCATCGGTGTTGTTCGTGAAGAAGAAAGATGGCACAATGAGCATGTGCATTGATTACAGGCAGCTGAACAAGGTAACGGTGAAGAATAAGTACACATTGCCTCGTATTGAGGACCTATTTGATCAGCTCCAGGGAGCTAGTGTATTTTCTAAGATTGATCTTCGATCGGGCTATCATCGGTTGAAGATCAGGGACTCGGATATTATGAAGACAGCGTTCAGGACGCGATATGGGCACTACGAGTTCCTGGTGATGTCTTTCGGGTTGACTAATGCCCCAGCTGCATTCATGCACTTGATGAATAGTGTATTTCGGCCGTACCTTGATTCTTTTGTGATTGTGTTTATTGATGATATTCGGGTGTATTCACGCAGCCAGGAGGAGCATGCATAGCACTTGAGGGTGGTATTGCAGAGGTTGAGAGAAGAGAAGCTTTATGCAAAATTCACTAAGTGTGAGTTCTGGCTTGATACTGTGGGTTTTCCGGGACATGTAGTGTCCAGTGATGGTATTCGGGTTGATCCACAGAAGGTCGAGGCAGTGCAGAATTGGCCCAGACCTTCCTCCGCTACAGAGATTCGGAGTTTTCTCGGCTTGGGCTATTATCGCCGGTTTGTTCAGGGTTTCTCATCTATTACTTCACCGTTGACTAAGTTGACACAGAAGAATGCTCCATTTGTGTGGTCCGATGAATGTGAGGAGAGCTTCCAGAAGCTCAAGGAGGCTTTGACCACCGCTCCAGTACTTGTGTTACCATCAGCCTCAGGGTCATATACGGTGTATTGTGATGCTTCTAGACTTGGACTCGGTTGTGTGTTGATGCAGGAGGGTAGAGTTATTGCATATGCTTCTCGTCAGCTAAAGCCCCACGAGAAGAACTACCCTGTTCATGATTTGGAGTTAGCTGCTATTGTTCATGCCTTGAAGATTTGGAGGCATTACTTATATGGTGTATCTTGTGATGTATATACGGACCACCGCAGCCTTCAGCATTTGTTTAAGCAGAAAGATCTAAATTTGAGGCAGTGGAGATGGCTTGAATTGCTTAAAGACTATGATATTACTATCTTGTACCATCCCGGGAAAGCCAATGTAGTGGCTGATGCATTGAGCCGGAAGGCTATTAGTATGGGCAGTTTGGCGTATATTCCAGTTGGGGAGAGACCCCTAGCAGTTGAAGTTCAGGCATTAGCTAATGAGATGGTAAGGCTGGATGTTTCTGAGCCCAGTCGGGTGATAGCTTGTGTAGTAGCTCGTTCTTCTTTATATGATCGTATTCGAGAGCGCCGGTATGATGATCCACACTTACTTGTCCTTAAGGACAAAGTTCAGCATGATGATGCCAGAGATGTCACTATTGATAGTGATGGTGTATTGCGGATGCAGGGCCGGATATGCGTGCCCAATGTTGACGGCCTTCGTGAATTGATATTGGAGGAGGCCCATAGCTCGCGATATTCTATTCATCTAGGAGCTGCGAAGATGTATCAGGATTTGAAGCAGCATTACTGGTGGAGAAAGATGAAGAAAGATATTGTGAGACATGTGGCTCGGTGTCTAAACTGTCAGCAGGTCAAGTATGAGCATCAGAGACCTGGTGGTGTATTCCAGCATATTGATATTCCTGAGTGGAAGTGGGAAAGGATTACTATGGACTTTGTTAGTGGACTCCCTCGGACAGCGAGGAAGTTCGATTCAGTTTGGGTGGTGGTGGATAGGTTGACCAAGTCAGCTCACTTCATCCCAGTGTGTACTACTTATTCCTCAGAGCGGTTGGCAGAGATATTCATCCGTGAGATAGTGAGATTGCATGGAGTTCCCATTTCTATTATATCAGACAGAGGTACCCAGTTCACATCTCAGTTCTGGAGGACATTTCAGCGAGAGTTGGGTTCACAGGTAGAGCTGAGCACAGCATTTCATCCACAGACGGATGGGCAGTCCGAGCGTACTATTCAGATATTGGAGGATATGTTGCGTGCTTGTGTCATTGATTTTGGTGGTTCATGGGCTGATTATTTGCCTCTTGCGGAGTTTGCTTATAATAATAGCTAACAGTCCAGCATTCAGATGGCACCGTATGAAGCTTTATATGGAAGGCGGTGTAGGTCTCCGGTCGGTTGGTTCGAGCCCGGCGAGGCTAGGTTGTTGGGGACAGAGTTAGTCCAAGATGCCTTAGACAAGGTGAAGGTGATTCAGGAGAGACTTCGCACATCTCAGTCACGTCAGAAGAGTTATGCGGACCGAAAGGTCCGAGATGTGTCCTATTTAGTGGGTGAGAAGGTGTTGCTGAAGGTTTCGCCTATGAACGGTGTTATGAGGTTTGGAAAGAAAGGGAAGTTGAGCCCCAGGTTTATTGGACCTTTTGAGGTGCTTAGGAAAGTTGGGGAGGTGGCCTATATGCTTGCTTTGCCACCCAGTTATTCGGGCGTTCACCCGATGTTTCATGTATCCATGATCCGGAAGTATATCGGAGACCCGTCTCATGTGTTAGACTTCAGCACGATACAACTAGATGAGGATTTGACTTATGATGTGGAACCAGTAGCCATTTTGGGTCGACAGGTTCGTAAGCTGAGATCCAAGGACATAGCTTCAGTGAAAGTGCAGTGGAGAGGTCGTCCCGTGGAGGAAGCAACTTGGGAGACCGAATGGGAGATGCGGAGCAGATATCCTCACTTGTTTGATGCTCCAGGTATGTTTCTTAACCCGTTCGCGGACGAGCATTTGTTTAAGTTGGGGAGAATGTAACGATCCGGCCCGTCGTTACGGGAATTACCACCCTGTTACCTTTCATTTACATATGTTATGCTTTTATATCAGTATTAGAATATATCGGGTAAGTTAGGAGTGATTCGGGTTGAAAATGAAGCAAATGGCATGATTTAAGGAAACTTAAATATGGGAAGTCAACCAAGAGTTGACTTTCGAGTTAGAGTGCTCGGAATCGGATTCCGATGATTCGACTAGTTTCGGGGGATCATTTATGACTTAGGAAAGCAATCGGAATTGAATTCGGAGGCCCGGTGTAGTTTTAGGCTTGAATTGGCGAAGGTTGAATTTTGGCGAAAACCGGATGGTAGGTGAGATTTTGATCCGGGGTCGGAATGGAATTCCGACAATTTCTGTAGCTTCGTTATGTGATTTTGGATATGTCTGCAAATTTTCAGGTCATTCGGACATCGTTTGATCGGGTTTTGGATTGAATGTTAGTTTTGAAAGTTTTGAAGAAACTTAGGCTTGAATTCGTGTGTAAATGGTGATTTTCGATGTATAGGATGGTGTTTTTGTGATTGGAACAAGTCCGTATCATGTTTTGGAGTATGTTGGTGGTTTTCGTTGGGGTCCCGGGGGTCTCGGGATAAATTCGGGGGTCCAAACGGATCATTTTTGGGAAAAATGAAAAGGCTGGTTGCTGTCATAAATGCAGCAGGAATTTGCTCTCCGCGATCGAGGGGCGGGGAACGCGATCGCGTAGGGTTAGGGGCTAGACCAATGCGATCGCAGGAGAACCAGTCGTGATCGCGTAGAGTTAACCGGGTGGCCATCGCGATCGCATGAGCATCTACGCGATCGCGTAGGAGAGAAATGGGGTCCAGGGAATTTGTGCTACGCGATCGCGTGAGTCCGGATTTTTGAACATCGCGATCGCGTGAGGCGAGTCGCGATCGTGTAAAGTTAACTGCTCTAGTAGTGAATTAAATCACAGAACAGAGGGGTTACGGGTTCATTCACCCAAAACACAATTTTGAGCCCTAGAGATAAGAAAACTCGAGGAAATCACTGAGAAATCATCGGGTATTCATCGGAGGTAAGATTCTTGACTCAAAAACATAATTTTATGATAGAATTTACATCAATCTTCATGAAATTGGGTAGAAATCTTGAAGAAATGTGGCATAGATATTAAAAACGGGATTTTGAGTTTTGGGAGGCCATTTGAACTCCGATTTTGATAAATTTTATATGCACGGACTCGTAGCGAGATGAGGATCGCGTTGGTGCTAATTTCGGAATCTTCCGAGCAGTGGGCCCGGGGTCGGGTTTTACCAACTTAGTGTATTTATGCGAATTTCATGTAAATTGAAATGGGTTATGATTCTTTGACCCGTATTTGATATAATTATTATGGTTTGACTATATTCTACGCACGAGGGAGCTAAATTCCAAGGAAAAGGCATCGCGGACGAGTCTACGGCCGGCTAGAGGTGAGTAGTTTGTGTATATGGTAGCCTGAGGGTTCGAAACCCCGGCTTAGCACATTGTGACGCTAGTAGGGCGTGGCTCGCACACCGTGGCAGGTGCGGGATTGATTGTGACTAGGGATTGAGACTTCGTCCATCCCGGATGTAATTAATATGCTATTAGTGATGGAAATACACTATATTTGATATATTTGTGGGCGATAATCCTTGTTTGAGGCCTTGTGCCGACCTGTAGCATCCTTAGAGGACAATATTTATGTGATAGCTGTATTTGCTTAATCACTGATGTCAGTCCTGAAAAAAAAATTGAAATCACATTATTGATATGCTAAGTCACCGGCTTTTGCAAATTTAATAAAGTTAAAGTATTTTTCATAAATTATGAACTGGAAACTGGAATTAAGAAAAATGAACTGTTTTGTGACTTATTTGCTTATTGTGGACTGAGAATGGATCGGGCTGCACACCGCAGTAGTTGATATGAGGATCGGGCTGCACGCCGCAGTAGTCTTGCGCTTGGGCTGTAGGAGCCCCTCCGGAGTCTGTACAAACCCCCAGTGAGCGTCGTCGACGTTAAATGGATCGTGCTACACGCCGTAGCGGTTATGTGCATTGGATTGCATCTTTATTTGTTGAATTACTCTGTGGTAGCTGTATTGTACTGTTGATGATAGTTTGTATGAGATTCGAACTGTAGTGTAGCTTCATATTGTGGTATTTTGTGGATTTCCTACTTTCATCTGCTTGTATATATTTATTACTCACTGAGTACTTAGTACTCACCCCTACTCCCTGCACCTTTCGTGTGCAGACTCAGGTACTCAGGAGCAGTAGACAGGCATTTCCAGCGGTTTCAGAGTCATACCGAGTTGCTAAGGTAGCTGCCGACGTTCGCAGAACCTAGCTTCTCCTCTCCTTTCCAGTTGTTATTTGTATTTTGTATTCAGACTTGAGTATTTCTATACAGTACTCTCTATTCCTATTAGGTTTTACTAGAGGCTCTAGACTTGTGACTCCAGATCTTTGGGAGTGTCAGTATTTTGTTTATTATTATTATTATTGGAGTTCTTTGACTCATATATTCTTCTTGGAATGTCCATTTGGGACTGATAGTCGTTGTGATAAGTAATAGTTGGTCTGGCTGGCCTAGCTTAATTGTTGGGCGCCATTACGACCGGATTTGGGTCGTGACAGAGATCCTGTGAGACTGATATATGGACTACGGGTTCAATTCTCGAAGATCCTAAGTTGTTGAGTATATAGAGGGACTGCGGGTTCAATTCCCGAAGATCCTGGTCTTGTTGATTTGTATATTGTTGTGTTGAGTTCTCCTTGTTAGCTTAACTGTAGACGGTTGCAGTATTTACTTCATTGATGTTATTCCAGTCTTATTCTCATTTGAACTGCTCGATATTATTATTATCATTATTTTTATTATTTCTTCGTAGGGCCCTGATGTCACACCTCATTTTTCTGCTAAATCGCGAGAGAGCGATGGGAGTTTTTACAATTAAAGGATGGGAGTCACCACTTGGGAGATTTGTGGTGTCCCGAGTCACCCGTTTGAATCCCGAATCGAGAAAAATATTGACTCTGTTAAATAATCCATGTACCAAAAATCCGGATAAGGAATTTTGTTAACCCGGGAGAAGGTGTTAGGCATTCTCGAGTTTCGTGGTTCTAGCACGGTCGCTCAACTGTTATATTCGGCTTGATTTATCTGATTTTTAACAAATACGAATTAATGTGCGAATTATTACTTCAAATTGTTTTTATCGTTTAGAAGAAAATTATAATGTCATGAGAATACATCTCGAATTTCGTCACAAAAATGTGTCCGCAATTTTTGATGTATTCCGACTTCATTAGGATTTGGATTGGGGTCACATAAATGTGTACCCGAGTTTAGGGAGGTAATTTTATTAAGTACATACCTAAAGATGCTAGCGCATTATTATTTTGGGAATGCCGTGAAATTCACTAAAACGACATATCCCGAAGTCTAAGCATTTTTAACACATGTATATTTAGGAAAGTGTGATGACCCGGCCCGTCATCATGTGAGCTATCACACCGTTATCCAGGCTATATGCTTGTTAATGTTGCAATATGCATGTTGTGTAAGTTTGAGTCAATCCGGGCGGAGTTTGGTTGAAATTGAGACAAATAGTCTCTTAGAAGAAGGAATACTTGATAAAAGTCAGCTGGATGTTGACTTGTGAGTTAGAGAGCTCGGAATCGAATTCTGATGATTCGGTCAGCTCCGGAAGGTCATTTATGGGCTAGGAGAGCGATCGGAAGTGAATTTGGAGGTCCGCTGTAGTTTTAGGCTTGAATTGGCTAAAGTTCAATTTTGGCGACATCCGATCGATAGGTGAGATTTTGATCCGGGAGTCAGAATGGAATTCCGAAAGTTGCAGTAGCTCCGTTAGGTGATTTTGGATGTGTCTGCAAAAATTTCAGGTCATTCGGAGGTCGTTTGGTCAGGTTTTTGATCGAATGTCGGTTGCGGAAGTTTGAATGAAATTTAGGCTTGAATTGCTTGAATTCGATGTTATTCCGTGTTTAAGTATGTGTTTTTATCATTGGATCAAGTTTGTATGGTGCTATGGAGTATGTTTGTGGCTTTCGTTGGGGGTCCCGGGGGACCCGGGGTGGTTTGGTAGGTTAAACGGAGGAATTTTGAGGTTTTGCAGGTCTGGATTTTTGGGCTTCTGCTATTTTCGCTTCTGCGGGTGGGGGACCGCAGAAGCGCAAGCGTAGGGGCGGAATTCATCTCGCAGAAGCGAGTTTGGGAAGGCTTGGGCAGTTCCGCAGAAGCGGCCCAGGATGCGCACGGGCGGGCTGGTAGAAGCGAACCCAGGATCGCAGGAGCGGAGGATGGCCAGGCCGGGGAACTTCGCAGAAGCGGAGCCTAGTACGCTTATGCGGTCTTGAAGGTGCGAGACTTGGACCGCAGAAGCGGAACTGGGCAGCTGGGTATGGAATTGCAGAAGCGGACAATTATCCGCAGAAGCGGACTCGCAGGAGCGGAAATCGTGCATGTGATAAAAATAACAGAAGGGTTAAAATTTCATAAGTTGCAAAAATATTAGGGCTCGGTTTTGAGAGGCAAATTGGGCGAGAAATTGCTGGGAGATCATCGGGTTACCATCGGAGGTGAGTTTTATGGTTCATTTACGCGTTTTTATCTTAAAATCCTCGTCTATTTCACTGAAATTGGATCAAATTGTGGGGAAATTTAGCCTAAGACAGGGCTTTAGTAAAATGTCGATTTGAGTGGGCAAACGGAGTTCGATTTTGAAAAACTTTATATGCACAGACTCGTATTGAGATGAGGGTTCCGAATACGTAACTATTGTAATTTTTCGAGAAGCGTACCAAAAGTTGAGTTTTGACAACTTACTGGGTTTTGGTGCAATTGGGGGTTACTTCGAATGGGTTGTGTGTCATTGCATGTATTGATGTATTCTCTATGATTTTCAGCAGATTTGGCATCCGAGGAGATTGATTTGCGAGGCAAGCGCAAGGCGGACTATGACTTCTACCGGTTCGAGGTGAGTGGTAATAGTAAATAATGTACTAAGGGTTTGAAACCCCGTACTAGCACTTCACAGTGCTATGTTGAGATGAGACACGTGTTTTGTGATGGGCGCGGTGACGTTGTGATTGAGGGTTCGGACTTGGTCCTTCCCGGCTAATAGAATACTATGTATTATGACTGATAATGAAATTATAACTGTGTAACTGAGCTAATAGCCATATTTGGGGCCTTGTGCCGATCTGTAGATCACTAGGGGACCTGTAGAGCTAGGTGACCCTTATATCGTGTTGGGATCTAGCACTCAGCCGTAAAACTAGCTTTATAGCATATTAAGAGGCGGTACTTGATGTGCACTACGAGAGATAGGTTACTTAGAGTGGAACTCCCTAATTTAGCTTAGTGGGCCTCAAAGGCCAATCCTATACTAAATGAGACAGGGTCGAGGACCCATTAAGAGGTATTATACACATATATACAAATATTGGATCGGGCTGTACGCCGCAGCAGCATATATTTATATTGGATCGGGCTGTATGACGCATCAGTATATATATATTGGATCGGGATACATGCCACAGCATTATATATATTGGATCGGGTTGCACGCCGCAGCAGTATATATATTGGATCGGGCTGCTCGCCGCAACAGTATATATATTGGATCGGGCTGCACGCCGCAGTAGTATACATATTGGATCGGGCTGCGAGCTGCAGTAGTATATATATTAGATCGGGCAGCACGCCGCAGCAGTATATAAATAATGGATCGGGCTGCATGCCGCAACAGTATATATATATATTGGAGCGGGCTGCCCGCCGCAGCATTATACTTATTCAGATACTTGTACCTTATAGATACATGTATATGTCTCCATATACTGAGATGGCGGTACACCGTTGTGGTATGAGCGAGGATTTAGTCAGTGTGGGACCTTGGTGAGATAGATGTGGACTGGTGATCGGAGTACTTACTATGGTGATCACTTACCTGTGGGGGTTTGCCTTAGAACTGTTTAGTGATAGTACAGAAGTTCTTATTTTTAGTTATTTTTTATTATTATTACTCACTGAGTTGAAATATACTCACCCAACTCGTCTGCACTTTCTGTGCAGATCCACAAGTGCCCGAGAGCAGTTGAGTTATTGTAGCTGCTGATCATTATCTACTTTTGCGGAGACTACGAGGTAGCTGTCGGTGTCTGTAGACCCTATTTTCTCCTTCTTTACCCTTTTGTTGTTTTCATCATGCTTAGACTTGTTTGTACTAGGATGATTATTCGGTAGAGGCTCAAACTCGTGATTCCACGATATGGTTGGGACCGCATTTTATTTGCTTTTTACTATTACGTTGCCATCTTTATATGACCACTTGCCGTTTAAGTATAACTGGGTTAATTTGGAAATAATAATTGGCTGGGTTAAGAGATGATATGGTCGGGCTTGCCTAGCGTTGTGTTGGGCGCCATCACGACAGGGGTTTGGGTCGTGACAAGTTGGTATCAGAGCTTAGGTTAACAAGTTTCGCGAGTCATTAGCCGGTTGGTAGAGTCTTGTGGATCGGTATGGGGACACCTGTACTTATCCTCGGGAGGCTGCAAACCTTTTCGGAAAAGTTTCAGTTCGTGGAATTCTTGTCGTGCGATTGCCTTTGACGTGAACTGAATTTTGACATTCTATTCTCTCGCAGATGGCGAGAACTCAAGCTTCCGTACGGGGAGGACGACCACCACTACCACCTGCTAGAGGCCGTGGACGCGGCCATGGTCGTGGCAGAGGTCGGGTAGCTGATGCAGTACCAGCTGATCCACATCCCTCAGTAGTCGAGGCTCCAGCAGCGCCAGTTCAGGGACCAGTTGTGCCCATTGTCATTTCGGGTCTACAGGAGACCCTGGCTCGGATACTAGCAGTTTGCACTGCCTTGGCACAGGCGGTTTCAGTTACTACCACAGTAGCTGCATCTGGGACCGGGGGTGGTCATCAGACCCCCGAAGCACGCACTCTAGAGCTAGCAGTGCAGGGCTTGCAAACACCAGAGGCTCTTCCAGTTCAGCCATCAGATGAGGTTCAGGGGGACATCAGATTCAGAGGGGCAGGGTCCCAGCTATGATGGACTATGAGCAGCGTCGTCTCGAGAGGTTCACCAAGTTATCTCCTCCAGTGTTCACTGGTGCACTGTGCGAGGATGCCCAAGGTTTTCTCGACAAGTGCCGTCGGATGCTCCGAACGGCAGGGATCTTGGAGTCCAGTGGGGTATCTTTCACTACTTTCCAGTTTCAGGGGCCAGCTCTCGCTTAGTGGGAGTCTTATGAGCGCCGCAGGCCGGCAAGGGCAGCACAACTATCATGACCAGAGTTCTCCACCATGCTCTTGGAGAAGTGGGTGCCTCGATCTCAGAGAGAGGAGATGCGTATGCAGTTTGAGGGTCTCCATCAGGGGGACATGACAGTGTCAGAGTATGAGATCAGGTTTACAGAGTTGTATAGACATGCACCGTGGTTGGTTCCTTCCGACAGAGAGAGGATTGGACGCTTTGTGGACGACCTCATTTATCCCATTCGTATTCTGATGACTCGAGAGAGGGTTTTGTGTCGTACATTTGAGGAGGCTGTGGATATTGCATGCGACATAGAGTCAGATCATCGCAGAGAGGAGGACGAGAGGGAGGCCAAGAGGCCTCGAGGATCTGCTAGTTCTAGTGGCACTCAGAGAAGAGGCCAGAGTCAGCAGAGCCAAGGTCGCTCTTTTAGATCTCTACAGTCGAGTCGCTCAGATCGTCGTGGGTGGTCTTCAAGTCAGGGTTATCAGGGTTCGCACTAGAGCCAGCCATCTCTTAGTGCTATGCCGGCTCAGAGTTCTTCACAGGCCCCATCTGCTTAGGGTTCATCTCGGCCTAGTTCTTCAGCTGGCCACTCCAGCGCCAGGGGTCCTTATCAGTCTCAGCCCCCAGCACCGGGGAGTTGCTACGAGTGCGGAGAATTTGGGCACCACCGTAAGGAGTGTCCCCGTCTTGTTTCCAGATCTTGTCAGCAGAGGGGGCAGCCCTCATCATCTGGTCCTTCCACTTCAGCACCCGCCCCGCCAGCTAGGGGTGAGGGTCGGTCAGCTAGGGGTCGCCCTAGAGGGGGAGGCCGATCAGGCGGACATGCTAGATGCTGTGCTCTCATGGCCGATCTGAGGCTGTTGCTTCTGATGTAATTATCATAGGTATTATTTCAGTCTACCATAGAGATGCCTTAGTGTTATTTGATCCTGGTTCTACTTATTCTTATGTGTCTACATATTTTGCTCCTCATTTGGGCACGACCCGAGGGTGTCTTGAGCTGCCAGTGCATGTATCTACCCCGGTAGGGGATACTTGTCACGACCCCAAATCCGGTCGTGATGGCGCCCATCATATTGCTAAGCCAGCCTGACCAATCAACATCAACAACGGAGCTAGAAGCTCTCTTTAACCCATTTAAGCATTTCGAAATATGAAACAATAGTAATACTTATACTAACAACGGGGAAACCAAGTCCCAAAATACCCCAACTCCCATAGACCAAGGGTCAAGAGTCATGAGCCTCTACTGAACGTAAGTGTATAAAGGTTCACAAGATACCAAGTGCGGAAAGAAATGTCAATACAAAATCAAAAGACAGTAGGAAGGAATATCGGGTCCTGCGGACTCGGCAGCTACCTCGTATATCCCACAGATGTCGCCTCGCACAGCTACTGGATCACTGCTGAGAGGTACCTGGATCTGCACACAAGGTGCAGGGAGTAAAATAAGTACTGCCAGACTCGGTGGTAATAAACAAGGGTAAGACAGCGCAGATAAGAAATCCGCAATAAAGCACTATGTAAAGCTATAATCAGCTACCCTGTCATAGAATCAATATTCCCTGTACCTGTACCAACAAATACCAATAAATAGCATAACAACTAGCAGATGTAGCTAAATGCAATGCAATGCATGATATGACCGCTACGGCGCGTAGCCCGACTCCAATTTTGGGTACCCGTGCTCACTGTGGGGGTTCAGACTCCAGAGGGGCTCCTACAGCCCAAGCACATCTCATAGAGATATTCTCGCGGCGTGCAGTCCGATCCAACATATATCCTGCTGCGGCGTGCAGCCCGATCCACTACTAGTCAGCTAATATGCAGATACGGCCTCGCAGGCTCAAAAGTAGTTTTTGAAAACTCTTTTATCATTTTTCAGTTGGAAAACAGTAATATCAAGTTCCAGAGATTGGAATTAGCATAATAACGAAATAGCTGCGGACTAGTAGTAAACTAGCATGTCTATATGATAAGACAATGATAACGATCCTCGCGGGATCCAATAACTGGCTCACGGCCCATAATATACTCAACCGTCCAAGAAGGAGGTTCAACGGCTCGAGAATAGCCAATAATACGGTATCAACAGGTCGGACTAATATATAGTCTCCAGTTCATGATCGACCCCGCACTCTCGAGAGTGTGCGTGTCTCGCCGCTATACAGCGTCACAAAGTGGTATACCGGGGTTTCGAACCCGCCTGGTCATCACCCACATCTATTACTCACCTCAATACGGTGCGACGACTACTCCGCAATGACCTTGCCATGAGAATCAAGCTCCGCACGCGTAGAATCTGATCAAATACAGTAGAAACACAACAAATTAGGCCAATGGGACAACACCCAATCAATATAACCCAATTTACATCAAAATTCCCAAAGTCTTCAAAACCCGACTTTCGGTACGCTTCTCGAAAAATTACGAAAGTCACATATTCGGAACCCTCATCTCGATACGAGTCTAACCATATAAATTTTACCAAATTCGGACTCCATTTGGCCATTCAAAACCTTGATTTTCTAAAGTTCAAGCCTAAGGCTAAATCCTCCATAAATTACCCCAAATTCCTCCATTTTCATGATATAATTGCATAATATTACCAATACTAATCATAGTTTAAGTCCATAGTTGATTACCCGATGATTTCCCTTGAGTTTCTCTTCAAAATCGCCCAAATCGCCTCTAAAGCCGAGACCCAAATGTGTGAAATGTTCTGAAATTTTTCTAACTTCTTATACACTTAACTCACAGCAATTTCCGCTTCTGCGGATAAAATTCCGCCCCTACGGAACCGCTTCTGCGACCTTTTGGTCGCTTCTGCGAACCCAGGCCCTTTTGGCCATTTCCGCACCAGCGATCAAGGGACCGCCCCTGTGCATCCGCTTCTGTGGAAATAAGTCCGCTTCTGCGGAATGATCCGCTTCTGCGCCCAGGAGTCCGCTTCAGCGGACACGCCTCCGCGATCAATCACCCGCTTCTGCGGACCTCCCCATCGCGCCTCAGGACCGCTTCCGCGATCGCCCACTCGCTTAAGCGAAGCTGCTCCTGCGGACCAGGCTCCGCTTCAGCGGTCTAGCCCGCTTCGGTGCCTTCTTGTCCGCTCCTGCGGACTCGCTCCTGCGCCCCCATTTCCGCAGGAGCGAAAACCACAGAACCAGAACACAAGTCTGCAATTTTCCACATTTTTCTCCCGTTTAACCATCCGAAAACACCCCGAGTCCCCCGGGACCTCATCCAAACACACCAACACATCTTAATACCTTATTCGAACTTGTTCCAATCCTCAAAACACGTCTAATAACACCAAAACCCATAATTCTCATCAAATTCAAGCCTAAATTCCTTAAAACATTCCGAATTACACATTCAATCAAAAACCCGACCAAACGACGTCCGAATGACCTGAAATTTTGCAGGCACATCCAAAATCACCTAACGGAGCTACTGCAACTGTCGGAATTCCATTCCGACCCCCGGATCAAAATCTCACCTACCGTTCGGATTTCGCCAAAATTCAACCTTAGCCAATTCAAGCCTATTTCTACACCGGGCCTCCAAATTCAATTCCGATTGCTCCCCTAAGTCACAAATCACCTTCCGGAACTAACCGAATCATCAAAATCCGATTTCGAGCCCTCTAACCAAATAGTCAACTTTGGGTTGACTTTCCTTATTCAAGTCTCCTTCAAAAAGGCTATATGCCTCATTTTCAATCCAATTCACTCCTAACTCACCCGATAGACTCTAACACTGATGATACAAAATCATAAAACATGCATTTACAACATAACGGGGTGGTAATTCTCATGACGACGGGCCGGGTCGTCACATTCTCCCCCTCTTAAACAAACGCTCGTCCTCGAGCGGGTCAAGAAACATACCTGAAGTCTCAAACAAGTGAGGATATCTGCTCCGCATCTCCCGCTCGACCTCCCAAGTGGCCTCCTCCACGGGTCGACCTCTCCACTGAACCTTAACTGATGCAATCTCCTTAGACCTCAATTTTCTCACATGCCGTCCCAAAATGGCAATAGGCTCCACATCATAGGATAGATCACCATCAAGCTGAATGGTGCTGAAATCTAATACATGAGATGGATCTCCAATGTACTTCCGGAGCATAGACACGTGGAATACTGGATGAACGCTGGATAAGTTGGGCGGCAAGGCCAACTCATATGCCACCTCTCCAACTCTCTTAAGTATCTCAAAAGGACCAATGTACCTGGGACTCAACTTTCCTTTCTTCCCAAACCTCATGACACCCTTCATAGGTGAAACCTTCAACAATACTCTGTCACCAACCATGAAAGACAACTCTCGAACTCTACGGTCCGCATAACTCTTCCGACGAGACTGTGCTGTACGAAGCCTCTCCTGGATCAACTTTGCTCTATCCAGAGCATCCTGGACTAACTCAGTCCCTATCAATCTAACCTCACCAGGCTCAAACCATCCCACGGGGGATCTACACCGTCTGCCATACAATGCCTCATACGGGGCCATCTGAATACTCGACTGATAACTGTTGTTGTAGGCAAACTCGGCAAGTGGTAGGAACTCATCCCACGAACCACCAAAATCAATCACACAAGCTCGCAACATATCCTCCAAGATCTGAATAGTGCGCTCAGACTGTCCGTCTGTCTGGGGGTGAAATGTTGTACTCAACTCAACCCGCGTACCCATCTCTCGCTGAAATGCTCTCCAAAACTGAGAAGTGAACTGAGTACCCCTGTCGGATATGATAGACACTGGAACTCCATGCAACCGAACAATCTCTCGAATAAAGATCGTTGCCAACCGCTCCGACGAGTAGGTAGTACTAACTGGAATGAAGTGAGCTGACTTGGTCAGTCTATCCACAATCACCCATACAGAATCAAACTTCCTCGCCGTCCGAGGGAGTCCCGTAACAAAGTCCATAGTGACCCTCTCCCATTTCCACTCAGGAATAGCAATGCGCTGAAATACACCACCGGGCCTCCGGTGCTCGTACTTAACCTGCTGACAGTTGAGGCACCGTGCTACATGTCTGACAATGTCCATTTTCATCTTTCTCCACCAATAGTGTTGTTTCAAATCTTGATACATCTTCGCGGCTCCCGGATGGATAGAATACCGCGAGCTATGGGCCTCCTCCAGAATCAACTCACGAAGGCCATCAACATTGGGCACCACATATCCGGCCCTGCATCCTCAATACGCCGTCACTATCAATGGTGACATCTCTAGCATCATCATGCTGAACTCTGTCCCTAAGGACAACCAAATGTGGATCATCATACTGGCGCTCACGAATACGATCATATAGAGATGACCGAGATACAACACAAGCCAATACCCGGCTGGGCTCCGAAATATCTAACCTCACTAGCCGATTGGCTAGCACCCGAACATCATGAGCAAATGGCCTCTCCTCAGCTGGAATATATGCCAAGCTCCCCATACTGACCGCCTTCCGGCTCAAAGCATCGGCCACCACATTGGCCTTCCCGGATGATATAATATAGTAATGTCATAATCCTTCAGCAACTCTAGCCATCTCCGCTGTCTCAAATTAAGGTCTTTCTGTTTGAACAAGTGCTGGAGACTACGATGGTCGGTATACACCTCACAAGACACACCGTACAAATAGTGCCTCCAAATCTTCAATGCATGAACAATGGCGGCTAGCTCCAAGTCATGAACAGGATAGTTCTTCTCATGTGGCTTCAACTGCCGAGAAGCATAAGCAATTACCTTACCTTCCCTGCATCAACACACAACCTATCCCCACTCTCGAGGCATCACAATAAACGGTATATGAACCCGAAGCTCATGGCAATACTAACACTGGAGCTGTGGTCAAAGCTGTCTTGAGCTTCTGAAAGCTCCCCTCGCACTCATCCGACCACACGAATGGTGCACCCTTCCTGGGTCAATTTAGTCAATGAAGAAGCAATGGATGAAAATCCCTGAACAAACCGGCGATAATACCCCGCCAAGCCAAGAAAACTCCCGATCTCTGTAGCTGAGGACGGTCTAGGCCAACTCTGCACCGCCTCTATCTTTTTCTGATCAACCTGAATACCATCACGAGACACCACATGTCCCATAAATGCTACGGACTCGAGCCAAAACTCGCACTTGGAGAATTTAGCATATAGCTTCTCCTCTCTCAATCTCTCCAACACAATACTCAAATGCTGAGCATGCTCCTCCTGACTACGGGAGTAGACTAGAATGTCATCAATGAACACAATCACAAATGAATCCAAATAAGGCCTGAACACACTATTCATCAGATGCATAAATGCTGTTGGGGCATTGGTCAGCCCAAAAGACATCACAAGAAACTCATAATGACCATATCGGGTCCTTAATGCAGTCTTCATAATATCCGAGTCCCTGATCTTCAGCTGATGATAGCCTGAACGAAGATCGATCTTAGAAAACACCCTCGCACCCTGTAACTGATCAAACAAATCATCTATGCGCGGTAGAGGGTACTTGTTCTTTACTGTCACTTTGTTCAATTGCCTATAATCAATACACATTCGCATGGAACCATCTTTCTTTTTAACAAATAATACCGGTGCACCCCACGAGGACACACTAGGGCGGATAAAACCCTTATCCAGAAGTTCTTGAAGCTGCTCTTTTAGTTCTTTCAACTCGGCTGGTGCCATTCGATAAGGAGGAATGGATATGGGCCGAGTGCCCGGCACCAAGTCAATGCCAAAATCAATATCCCTGTCCGGCGGCATGCCCGGCAGGTCCGAGGGGAATACATCTGGGAAGTCCCTCACAACAGGTACAGAATCAATGCTAGGAGACTCAGCTCCCACATCTCCCACAAAAGCTAAGTACGATAAACACCCTGTTCCAACCATCTTCTGAGCTTTTAAGAACGAAATAACACGCTAGGGACGAAATCGGTCTAACCCCGCCACTCAATCTGAGAAATACCAGGAATGGCCAACGTAACTGTCTTGGCATGACAGTCCAATATAGCATGGTACGGAGACAACCAGTCCATACCTAATATAACATCAAAGTCCACCATCCCCAACAATAACAAATCTGCCTGGGTCTCCAGACCCCCAATAGATATAACACAGGATCTATAGACATGATCCAAAACAATCGTATCACCCACGGGGGTGGATACATGAACAGGCAAATCAAGACCACTACGAGTCGCACTCAAATGATGTGCAAAATAAGAGGACACGTACGAATATGTGGATCCCGGATCAAATAGAACAGAGGCATCTCTCGGACGACATAAATGATACATGTAATCACGGCATCGGAGGCAACCGCATCACGCCCGTCAGTGGAAGTGCATAGAAACATGCTTGGCCTCCACCGGATCTCTCCTCGCCCCCGGGGCGTCCACGAGAAGACCGACCTCCACCTCTACTAGACCGAGATGGTGCGGAAGATGAGGGCTGATCCCTCGGCTGAGTCCTGCCCCTACGTAGTCGAGGGCACTGTCTCCTCACGTGGCCAAACTCACCACACTCATAACATGCACCCGGTGCCGGAGAAGGGTACTGAAGGGAACCCCCTAAGTGATGACTGACCCTGCCGAAACCCCTATCGACCACGACCATAAGAACCTCCGCTCCGCTCCGGGCGACCCGAATGAGAAGGTCCAGATGAGCGACCTCTACTCGCCGGGAATGCCCTCAGATGGAGCACCACTGAAACTGGCCGAACCACGAGGCCTCTTGGCCTCCCGCTCCTCTCTCTCTCGGCGACGATCCGCCTCAACGGAGCGTGCCATATCAGCCACCTGCTCAAACGATGATGACAGAACTCGCTCGCTGGTCATAAGAATACGGATAGAGTAGTCGAGGCCATCAATGAACCTCCTGATCCTCTCCCTATCAGTGGGGATCATCCATGTGGCATGCCTAGCCAACTGAGTGAATCTAAGCTCATACTGGGTCACAGACATGTCGCCTGAATCAACCACTCGAACTGGCGACGTAGCTCCTCGCGACGAGACTAAGGTACATATTTCTCTAGAAAGAGAGTAGAGAATTGCTGCCATGTGAGAGGTGCTGCTCTAGCAGGCCTACGCCTCTCAAACTCCTCCCACCAATCAAATGCGGGACCAGTAAACTGAAATGTAGTAAATGAAACTCCGCTGGACTCAAGAATACCAGCCGTACGCAGCATCTTCTGACACTTATCCAAGAAACCCTGGGCATCCTCGCCCTCGGCGCCACTAAAATGGGGTGGCTGAAGTCTGCCAAATCTCTCAAGACGACGCTGCTCGTCATCGGGCATAACCTGAACCATATGCTCTGGAGCTGGAGCTGGTGCAGCTGGAGGAATAACCGGTGCAACCACCTGAGCGGGGACCGCCTCTGGCGTCTGAAGTCCCTGAACAACCTGCTCAGGTATGCGAGCTGCAGGGGTCTGCTGACCACCCCCTGACTGAGATGTCGCTATAGTAGCGGTAGCCGAAACTACCTGAGCCAAACCGGAACACACTGATAATATCTGAGCAAGAGTCTCCTGAAGACCAGGAATAGCAATAGATACAGTCTGGCCCTGAACTGGGGCTGCTGGAGCATCAACCACTGCGGGGTTCTCCTGAACTGGTACAACAGGCGGGTCAGCTGGCACTGCCTCACCCGCCCTACCTCTACCTCTAGCACGACCGCGCCCACGGCCTCTAACAGGTGGCAATGGAGGTCGTTCACCTCGTCCTGATGCTCGCGTTCTCGCCATCTGCGAGAGAATAGAATATAGAAGTTCAGTTCTCAGAACAACAAGATCGCACGACGGAGTTCAAGAAAAGTGAAGTTTTCCTAAAGGTTCGCAGCCTCCCGAGGATAAGTACAGGCGTCCCCGTACCGATCCACAAGACTCTACTAACCGGCTCAAGACTCATGAGGCCTAGTAAACCTAGGCTTTGATACCAACTTGTCACGACCCCAAATCCGGTCATGATGGCGCCCAGCACATTGCTAAGCCAGCCTGACCAATCAACATCAACAACGGAGCTAGAAGCTCTCTTTAACCCATTTAAGCATTTCGAAATATGAAACAATAGTAATACTTATACTAACAACGGGGAAACCAAGTCCCAAAATACCCCAACTCCCATAGACCAAGGGTCAAGAGTCATGAGCCTCTACTGAACGTAAGTGTATAAAGGTTTACAAAAATACCAAGTGCGGAAAGAAATGTCAATACAAAATCAAAAGACAGTAGGAAGGAATATCGGGTCCTGCGGACTCTGCAGCTACCTCGTATATCCCACGGATGTCGCCTCGCACAGCTACTGGATCACTGCTGAGAGGTACCTGGATCTGCACACAAGGTGCAGGGAGTAAAATGAGTACCGCCAGACTCAGTGGTAATAAACAAGGGTAAGACAGCGCAGATAAGAAATCCGCAATAAAGCACTATGTAAAGCTATAATCAGCTACCCTGTCATAGAATCAATATTCCCTGTACCTGTACCAACAAATACTAATAAATAGCATAACAGCTAGCAGATGTAGCTAAATGCAATGCAATGCATGATATGACCGCTACGGCGCGTAGCCCGACTCCAATTTTGGGTACCCGTGCTCACTATGGGGGTTCGGACTCCGGAGGGGCTCCTACAGCCCAAGCACATCTCATAGAGATATTCCTGCGGCGTGCAGTCCGATCCAACATATATCTCGCTGTGGCACGCAGCCCGATCCACTACTAGTCAGCTAATATGCAAATACAGCCTCGTAGGCTCAAAAGTAGTTTTTGAAAACTCTTTTATCATTTTTTTCAGTTGGAAAACAGTAATATCAAGTTCCAGAGATTGGAATTAGCATAATAACAAAAATAGCTGCGGACTAGTAGTAAACTAGCATGTCTATATGATAAGACAATGATAACGATCCTCGCGGGATCCAATAACTTGCTCACAGCCCACAATATACTCAACCGTCCAAGAAGGAGGTTCAACGGCTCGAGAATAGCCAATAATACAATATCAACAGGTCGGACTAATATATAGTCTCTAGTTCATGATCGACCCCGCACTCTCAAGAGTGTGCGTGTCTCGCCGCTATACAGCATCACAAAGTGGTATACCGGGGTTTCGAACCAGCTGGTCATCACCCACATCTATTACTCACCTCAATACGGTGTCACGACCCAAATCCGGTCGTGATGGCGCCCAACAATCAAGCTAGGCCAGCCAGACCAACAATTTAATTATAACACAATACCGGTCCCCAAATGGACAACCCAAGAAGAATATATGAGTTTAAGAACTCCAATAATAATAATACTGAACAAAATACTGACACTCCCAAAGATCCGGAGTCACAAGTCTAGAGCCTCTAACAAAACCCAACAGAAATAGAGAGTACGATATAGAAGTACTCAAGTCTGAATACAAAATATACAATAACAACTGGAATGAGAGGAGAAGCTAGGCTCTGCGAACGTAGGCAGCTACCTCAGCAACTCGATGTGACAATGTAAATGCTGGAGATGTCCGTCTATTGCTCCTGTGTACCTGAGTCTGCACACAAAAGGTGCAGGGAGTAGGGGTGAGTACTAAGTACTTAGTGAGTAACAAATATATATATGTAGCTGACAGTAAGAAATCCACAAAATACCACAATATGAAGCTACTCTACAGTCCGAATCTCCTACGAACTAGCAACAATAATACAATACAGCTACCACAGAGTAATTCAACAAATACAGATGCAATGCAATGCACATAACCGCTACGGCGTGTAGCCCGATCCAATTTAACGTCGACGGCGCTCACTGGGGGTGTGTACAGACTCCGGAGGGGCTCCTACAGCCCAAGCGCAATACTGCTGCGGTGTGCAGCCCGATCCTCACATCAACCACTGCGGCGTGCAGCCCGATCACATACTCAGTCCACAATAAGCAATTAAGTCACAAAACAATTCATTTTCCTTATTTCCAGTTCTCAATTCATAATTTATGAAAAATACTTTAACTTTATTAATTTTGCAAAAGCCGGTGACTTAGCATTTCAAAAGTGTGATTTCAATTTCCAGGACTGAGATCAGTGATTTAAGCAATTATAGCTATCACATAAATATTGTCCTCTAAGGACGCTACAGATCGGCACAAGGCCCCAAACAAGGCTTACAACCCACAAATATAGCAATTACAGTGTATTTCCAACACTAACAACATATTATTCATTTCCGGGATGGACCAAGTCTCAATCCCCAATCACAATCAATCCCACACCTGCCACGGTGTGCGAGCCACGCCCTATTAGCGTCACAATGTGCTAAGCCGGGGTTTCGAACCCTCAGAGGCTACTATATACACAAACTACTCACCTCTAGCCGGTCGTAGACTCGTCCGCGATGCCTTTTCCTTTGAATTTCGTTGCCTCGTATGTAGAATCTAGTCAAATAACAATAATTATATCAATTACGGGTCAAAGAATCATAACCCACTTCAATTTATATGAAATTCGGATAATTACACTAAGTTGGTAAAACCCGACCCCGGGCCCCACTGCTCGGAAAATTCCGAAATTAGCACCAACGCGATCCTTATCTCGCCACGAGTCCATGCATATAAAATTTATCGAAATCGGAGTTCAAATGACCTTCCAAATCCAAAAATCCCATTTTCTATACTTAGGCCATATTTCTTCAAGATTTCAACCCAATTTCATGAAGATTGATGTTAATACTACCATAAATTGATGTTTTTGAGTCAAGAATATTACCTCCGACGAATACCCGATGACTTCTCAGTGATTTCCTTGAGTTTTCTTCTCTCTAGGGCTCAAATGTGTGTTTTGGGTTAATGAACCCGTAACTCTCTGTTTCTGGATTAAAATCACTGCCAGAACTTTTTCTTCTACGCGATCGCGACTCGCTTCACGCGATCGCGATGTTCAAAAACTCGGCCTCATGCGATTGCGACTTCCCTCACGCGATCACGATGTACAATCTCCCGGCTTCACGCGATCGCGTCCTTCTTCCTGCGATCGCGTAGCATATTTTCCCCTAGACCCATTTCTCTTCTACGCGATCGCGTAGATGATCCTGCGATCGCGATGTGCACCCGTTTAATTCTACGCGATCGCGACTTGTTACCCTGCGATCGCGATGCCCTAGCCCCCAGCTCTAAGCGATCGCATCCCCCTCCCCGTGATCGCGGATAGCAAATG
Source organism: Nicotiana noctiflora (assembly GCA_032618575.1). Lineage (NCBI taxonomy): Eukaryota > Viridiplantae > Streptophyta > Magnoliopsida > Solanales > Solanaceae > Nicotiana > Nicotiana noctiflora. The sequence goes on from JASVEL010011851.1 coordinate 154,799, forward strand.
CCTGCTGCGTTCATGACAGCAACCAGCTTTCTCTTTTCTTCCAAAAATGGTCCGTTTGGACCCCCGGATTCATCCCGAGACCCCCGGGACCCCAACGAAAACCACCAACATACTCCAAAACATGATACGAACTTGTTCCAACCATAAAAACACCATACTAAACATCAAAATCTCCATTTACTCACGGATTCAAGCCTAAGTTTCTTCAAAACTTTCAAAACTAACATTCAATCCAAAACCCGATCAAACGATGTCCGAATGACCTGAAAATTTGCAGACATATCCAAAATCACATAACGAAGCTACAGAAATTGTCGGAATTCCATTCCGACCCCCGGATCAAAATATCACCTACCATCCGGTTTTCGCCAAAATTCAACATTCGCCAATTCAAGCTTAAAACTACACCGGATCTCCGAATTCAATTCCGATTGTTCTCCTAAGTCATAAATGATCCCCCGGAACTAGTCGAATCATCGGAATCCGGTTCCGAGCACTCTAACTCAATAGTCAACTCTTGGTTGACTTTTCATTTTCAAGCTTTCTTCAAACTTGCTATTTGTTGCATTTTCAATCCAAACCACTCCTAACTCACCCGATATACTCTAATACTATTTTAAAAGCATAATATATGTAAATGCAAGATAAAGGGGTGGAAATTCCCGTAACGACGGGCCGGGTCGTTACATTCTCCCCAACTTAAACAAACGCTCGTCCGCGAGCGGGTTAAGAAACATACCCGGAGTATCAAACAAGTGTGGATATCTGCTCCGCATTTCCTGCTCGGTCTCCCAAGTTGCTTCCTCCACGGGACGACCTCTCCACTGCACTTTTACCGAAGCTATGTCCTTAGATCTCAGCTTACGAACCTGTCGACCCAAAATGGCTACTGGTTCCACATCATAAGTCAAATCCTCATCTAGCTGTATCGTGCTGAAGTCCAACACATGAGACGGGTCTCCGACATACTTCCGGAGCATAGATACATGGAACACCGGGTGAACTCCCGACAAACTGGGTGGCAAAGCAAGCATATAAGCCACCTCCCCAACTTTCCTAAGCACTTCAAAAGGTCCAATGAACCTTGGGCTCAACTTCCCTTTCTTTCCAAACCTCATAACACCCTTCATAGGCGAAACTTTCAGCAACACCTTCTCACCTACTGAATAAGACACATCTCGGACCTTCCGGTCCGCATAACTCTTCTGACGCGACTGAGCTGTGCGTAGTCTCTCCTGAATCACCTTCACCTTGTCTAAGGCATCTTGGACTAACTCTGTCCCTAACAACCTAGCCTCGCCGGGCTCGAACCAACCAACCGGAGACCTACACCGCCTCCCATATAAAGCTTCATACGGTGCCATCTGAATGCTGGACTGATAGCTATTATTGTAAGCAAACTCCTCCAAAGGCAAATAATCAGCCCATGAACCACCAAAATCAATGACACAAGCACGCAACCTGTCCTCCAATATCTGAATAGTACGCTCAGACTGCCCATCCGTCTGTGGATGAAATGCTGTGCTCAGCTCCACCTGTGAACCCAACTCTCGCTGAAATGTCCTCCAGAACTGAGATGTGAACTGGGTACCTCTGTCCGATATAATGGAAATAGGAACTCCATGCAATCTCACTATCTCACGGATGAATATCTCCGCCAACCGCTTTGAGGTATAGGTAGTACACACTGGGATGAAGTGAGCTGACTTGGTCAACCTATCCACCACCACCCAAACTGAATCAAACTTCCTCGCTGTCCGAGGGAGTCCACTAACAAAGTCCATAGTTATTCTTTCCCACTTCCACTCCGGAATATCAATACGCTGGAATACACCACCAGGTCTCTGATGCTCATACTTGACCTGCTGACGGTTTAGACACCGAGCCACATGGCTCACAATATCTTTCTTCATCTTTCTCCACCAGTAATGCTGCTTCAAATCCCGATACATCTTCGCGGCTCCTGGATGAATAGAATACCGCGAGCTATGGGCCTCTTCCAATATCAACTCACGAAGGCCATCAACATTGGGCACACATATCCGGCCCTGCACCGCAATACACCCTCACTATCAATAGTGACATCTCTAGCATCATCATGCCGAACTCTGTCCTTAAGGACAAGTAAGTGTGGATCATCATACTGGCGCTCTCGAATACGATCATATAAAGAAGAACGAGCTACTACATAAGCCATCACCCGATTGGGCTCAGAAATATCCAGCCTTACCATCCGATTAGCTAACGCCTGAACATCAACTGCTAGGGGTCTCTCCCCAACTGGAATATACGCCAAACTGCCCATACTAATAGCCTTCCGGCTTAATGCATCAGCCACTACATTGGCTTTCCCGGGATGGTACAAGATAGTAATATCATAGTCTTTAAGCAACTCAAGCCATCTTCGCTGCCTCAAATTTAGATCTTTCTGCTTAAACAAATGCTGAAGGCTGCGGTGGTCTGTATATACATCACAAAATACACCATATAGATAATGCCTCCAAATCTTCAAGGCATGAACAATAGCAGCTAACTCCAAATCATGAACAGGATAGTTCTTCTCATGGGGCTTTAGCTGACGAGAAGCATATGCAATAACTCTACCCTCCTGCATCAGCACACAACCGAGTCCAACTCTGGAAGCATCACAATACACCGTATATGACCCTGAGGCCGATGGTAACACAAGTACTGGAGCCGTGGTCAAAGCCTCCTTGAGCTTCTGAAAGCTCTCTTCACATTCATCAGACCACACAAATGGAGCATTCTTCTGTGTCAACTTAGTCAACGGTGAAGCAATAGATGAGAAATCCTGAACAAACCGACGATAATAGCCTGCCAAGCCGAGAAAACTCCGAATCTCTGTAGCTGAGGAAGGTCTGGGCCAATTCTGCACTGCCTCGACCTTCTGAGGATCAACCCTAATACCATCACTGGACACTATATGTCCCAGAAAACCCACAGTATCAAGCCAGAACTCACACTTAGAGAATTTTACATAAAGCTTCTCTTCTCTCAACCTCTGCAATGCCACTCTCAAATGCGGTGCATGCTCCTCCTGGTTGCGTGAATATACCAGGATATCATCAATAAACACAATCACAAAAGAATCAAGGTACGGCCGAAATACACTATTCATCAAGTGCATGAATGCAGCTGGGGCATTAGTCAACCCGAAAGACATCACCAGGAACTCGTAGTGCCCATATCGCGTCCCGAACGCTGTCTTCATAATGTCTGAGTCCCTGATCTTCAACTGATGATAGCCCGATCGAAGATCAATCTTAGAAAATACACTAGCTCCCTGGAGCTGATCAAATAGGTCCTCAATACGAGGTAATGGGTACTTATTCTTCATCGTTACCTTGTTCAGCTGCCCGTAATCAATGCACATTCTCATTGTGCCATCTTTCTTCTTCACGAATAACACCGGTGCACCCCAAGGTGACACACTCGGACGAATGAAACCCTTATCTAAGAGTTCCTGAAGCCGTTCTTTCAATTCTTTTAACTCTGCTGGTGCCATGCGATAGGGAGGAATAGAAATGGGCTGAGTGCCCGGCACCAAGTCAATACCAAAATCGATATCTCGGTCAGGCGGCATGCCTGGTAGGTCTGCTGGAAATACATCCGGAAACTCCCTCAAATGGGGACCGAATCAAGACTGGGTGTCTCTGCCTCGACATTTCTAATGAAGGACAAATAAGATAAACAACCCTTGCCAATCATTCGTTGGGCCTTTATAAAAGAAATCACCCTATCGGACACATAATCAATCAAGCCACGCCACTCGATCCTCGGATTACCTGGAATAGCTAGTGTGACTGTCTTGGCATGACAGTCCAGAATTGCATGATAAGGAGATAGCCAATCCATGCCTAGGATAACATCGAAATCTACCATGCCCAGTAGTAATAGATCAACTCGGGTCTCCGGACCCCCAATAGTAATAATACAGGATCGATATACCTGATCCACAACAACAGTATCCCCCATCGGGGTAGACACATGTACGGGCAAAGCAAGGATACCACGGGTCATACCCAAATGATGTGAAAAATAAGTAGAGACATAAGAATAGGTGGATCCGGGATCAAATAAGACGGAAGCATCCTGTGGCAGACTGAGATAATACCCGAAATGACCGCATCCGAAGCACTAGCATCCTTCATATCCGGAAGAGCATAGAAACGAGCCCGGCCTCCACCAATACGATCCTCACCCCTAGGGCGACCTCCGGATACCGGCCACCGGTCCTAGCCGACCGTGGCCGGCGCCGAAGAAACGAGGAGTAGAAGACGAAGCGTCGATCCCTCCGCCGCGACCGCTTACGAAGCCACCGAGGACACTCTCTCCCGATATGGCCCAAATCACCGCACTCAAAACAACGGCCCCGAAGATGGAAGAAGGGGCTGCCGAGGACCCCTCGCTACCGATGAATCATGTGCTGAGGAAACAGGAGCGCAGCTGCGAGCCGGAAGAGCACTCGGTGTAGGCCGACTACGCCGATGGCTTCGCCGACCCCGATAACCCCGCCGGTGTTGACGACCACGATCCGATGAAACCCCGACCGGACTCGTACGTCCGGACCGATGAGACCCGAAAGGGCGACCTCTCGCTATGCTCGAAATTGGCCCCTAGACGGAGCACCACTATAACCGCGTACCACGAGGCCTCTTAGCCTCTCTCTCCTCTCGCTCTCGGCGGCGATCTGTCTCAATGTGACGGGCCGGCATCAACCACCTCCTCAAAGGTAACTGTCGAAACTCTCTCCCCGGTCATCAATATGCGGATGGGATAAATAAGACCATCAAGAAATCTCCGGATCCTCTCCCTGTCCGTAGGAACCATCCACATGGCACGACGGGCCAGCCGTGTGAATCTCATCTCGTACCGATTAACTATCATCTTTCCCTCGCTTCAACCACTCGAACCGACGTCGCAGCCCCTCTCTCCGAGACCGAGGCACGTACTTCTCCAAAAATACCGTGGAGAACCGCTGCCAAGTGAGGGGCACTGCCCCGGCGGGCCTACGCCTCTCAAAATCCTCCCACCACCGAAATGCTGCACCTGTGAACCTGGAAAGTGGTGAATGAAACACCGCCGGACTCTAGAATACCCGCGGTGCGAAGCATGCGTTGACATCGGTCAAGAAAACCCCGGGCATCCTCGCCCTCGGCTCCACCGAATGTCGGAGGCGCTGTAGCCTCTCAAGTCTCTCCAAACGACGATGCTCATCGTCGGGCATAACCGGAACCACATATGCCAGGAGCCGGTGCAACGGGCGCAACCGGCCGAACCGGCTCGGGTGTGCGAGCCACGGGGGTCCGATTCCCTCCCCCTGCCTGTGAAGAAGATACTGCAGCAGTAGCTGCAACTACCCGTGCCAAGCCTGTGCACACTGATAAGATCTGAGCCAAGGTCTCCTGAAGACCCGGTATCACAATAGGCACTGCCGGTGCCTGAACCTGAGCTGCCGGAGCGTTCGCCGCTGGAATCTGGTCCTGAGTCTGATCGGCTGGTGGGTCAGCAGGTACTGGTGCTGGTGCTGCTGCCCTACCTCTACCACGAGCACGGCCTCTGGGTGCCAATGGTGGTCGTCCGCCACGTCCGTTAGCTCGTGTTCTCGCCATCTGCGAGAGAATAGAATATGGAAAGATTTAATTTCATGATAACACAAATCGCACGATATGAATTCAAGAAAATGAGGTTTTTCCTAGAGTTTCTGTAGCCCTTCGAAGATAGATACGAACGTCTACATACCGATCTGCGAAAGCCTACTAAACCGGCTCATGACTCGCGAGTCCTAATAACCTAGAGCTCTGATACCAACTTGTCACGACCCAAATCCGGTCGTGATGGCGCCCAACAATCAAGCTAGGCCAGCCGGACCAACAATTTAATTATAACACAATACCAGTCCCCAAATGGACAACCCAAGAAGAATATATGAGTTTAAGAACTCCAATAATAATAATACTGAACAAAAGTACTGACACTCCCAAAGATCCGGAGTCACAAGTCTAGAGCCTCTAACAAAACCCAATAGGAAATAGAGAGTACGATATAGAAGTACTCAAGTCTGAATATAAAATATACAATAACAACTGGAATGAGAGGAGAAGCTAGGCTCTGCGAACGTAGGCAGCTACCTCAGCAACTCGATGTGACAATGTAAACGCCGGAGATGTCCGTCTACTGCTCCTGTGTACCTGAGTCTGCACACAAAAGGTGCAGGGAGTAGGGGTGAGTACTAAGTACTCAGTGAGTAACAAATATATATATGTAGCTGACAGTAAGAAATCCACAAAATACCACAATATGAAGCTACTCTACAGTCCGAATCTCCTACGAACTAGCAACAATAATACAATACAGCTACCACAGAGTAATTCAACAAATACAGATGCAATGCAATGCACATAACCGCTACGGCGTGTAGCCCGATCCAATTTAACGTCGACGGCGCTCACCGGGGGTGTGTACAGACTCCGGAGGGGCTCCTACAGCCCAAGCGCAATACTGCTGCGGCGTGCAGCCCGATCCTCATATCAACCACTGCGGCGTGCAGCCCGATCCCATACTCAGTCCACAATAAGCAATTAAGTCACAAAACAATTCATTTTCCTTATTTCCAGTTCTCAATTCATAATTTATGAAAAATACTTTAACTTTATTAATTTTGCAAAAGCACGGTGACTTAGCATTTCAAAAGTGTGATTTCAATTTCCAGGACTGAGATCAGTGATTTAAGCAATTATAGCTATCACATAAATATTGTCCTCTAAGGACGCTACAGATCGGCACAAGGCCCCAAACAAGGCTTACAGCCCACAAATATAGCAAATACAGTGTATTTCCAACACTAACAACATATTATTCATTTCCGGGATGGACCAAGTCTCAATCCCCAATCACAATCAATCCCACACCTGCCACGGTGTGCGAGCCACGCCCTATTAGCGTCACAATGTGCTAAGCCGGGGTTTCGAACCCTCAGGCTACTATATACACAAACTACTCACCTCTAGCCGGTCGTAGACTCGTCCGCGATGCCTTTTCCTTTGAATTTCGTTGCCTCGTGTGTAGAATCTAGTCAAATAACAATAATTATATCAATTACGGGTCAAAGAATCATAACCCACTTCACTTTATATGAAATTCGCATAATTACACTAAGTTGGTAAAACCCGACCCCGGGCCCCACTGCTCGGAAAATTCCGAAATTAGTACCAACGCGATCCTTATCTCGCCACGAGTCCGTGCATATAAAATTTATCGAAATCGGAGTTCAAATGACCTTCCAAATCCAAAAATCCCGTTTTCTATACTTAGGCCATATTTCTTCAAGATTTCAACCCAATTTCATGAAGATTTATGTTAATACTACCATAAATTGATGTTTTTGAGTCAAGAATCTTACCTCCGACGAACACCCGATGACTTCTCAGTGATTTCCTCGAGTTTTCTTCTCTCTAGGGCTAAAATGCGTGTTTTGGGTTAATGAACCCGTAACTCTCTGTTTCTGGATTAAAATCACTGCTAGAACTTTTTCTTCTACGCGATCGCGACTCGCTTCACGTGATCGCGATGTTCAAAAACTCGGCCTCACGCGATCGCGACTTCCCTCACGCGATCGCGATGTACAATCTCCCGGCTTCACGCGATCGCGTCCTTCTTCCTGCGATCGCGTAGCATATTTTCCCCTGGACCCATTTCTCTTCTACGCGATTGCGTAGATGATCCTGCGATCGTGATGTGCACCCGTTTAATTCTACATGATCGCGACTTGTTACCCTGCGATCGCGATGCCCTAGCCCCCAGCTCTACGCGATCGCATCCCCCTCCCCTCGATCGCGGAGAGCAAATGCCTGCTGCGTTCATGACAGCAACCAGCTTTCTCTTTAATTCCAAAAATGGTCAGTTTGGACCCCCGGATTCATCCCGAGACCCCCGGGACCCCAACGAAAACCACCAACATACTCCAAAACATGATACGAACTTGTTCCAACCATAAAAACACCATACTAAATATCAAAATCTCTATTTACTCACGGATTCAAGCCTAAGTTTCTTCAAAACTTTCAAAACTAACATTCAATCCAAAACCCGATCAAACGATGTCCGATTGACCTGAAAATTTGCAGACATATCCAAAATCACATAACGAAGCTACAGAAATTGTCGGAATTCCATTCCGACCCCCGGATCAAAATATCACCTACCATCCGGTTTTCGCCAAAATTCAACATTCGCCAATTCAAGCTTAAAACTACACCGGATCTCCGAATTCAATTCCGATTGTTCTCCTAAGTCATAAATGATCCCCCGGAACTAGTCGAATCATCGGAATCCGGTTCCGAGCACTCTAACTCAATAGTCAACTCTTGGTTGACTTTTCATATTCAAGCTTTCTTCAAACTTGCTATTTGTTGCATTTTCAATCCAAACCACTCCTAACTCACCCGATATACTCTAATACTGTTCTAAAAGCATAATATATGTAAATGCAAGATAGCGGGGTGGAAATTCCCGTAACGACGGGCCGGGTCGTTACAGCGCGACGACTACTCCGCAATGCCCTTGCCACGAGAATCAAGCTCCGCACGCGTAGAATCTGATCAAATACAGTAGAAACACAACAAATTAGGCCAATGGGACAACACCCAATCAATATAACCCAATTTACATCAAAATTCCCAAAGTTGTCAAAACCCGACTTTTGGTACGCTTCTCGAAAAATTACGAAAGTCACATATTTGGAACCCTCATCTCGATACGAGTCTAAGCATATAAATTTTACCAAATTCGGACTCCATTTGGCCATTCAAAACCTTGATTTTCTAAAGTTCAAGCCTAGGGCTAAATCCTCCATAAATTACCCCAAATTCCTCCATTTTCATGATATAATTGCATAATATTACCAATACTAATCATAGTTTAAGTCCATAGTTGATTACCCGATGATTTCCCTTGAGTTTCTCTTCAAAATCGCCCAAATCGCCTCTAAAGCCGAGACCCAAAATGTGTGAAATGTTCTGAAATTTTTCTAACTTCGGATACACTTACTTACAGCGATTTTCGCTTCTGCGGAATATTTTCCGCTCCTATGCACCCGTATCCGCGACCAAAGGGTCGCTTCTGCGAACCCAGGCCCTTTTGGCCATTTCCGCACCAGCGATCAAGGGACCGCCCCTGCGCATCCGCTTTTGCGGAAATAAGTCCGCTTCTGCGGAATGATCCGCTTCTGCGCCCAGGAGTCCGCTTCAGCGGACACGCCTCCGCGATCAATCACCCGCTTCTGCGGACCTCCCCATCGCGCCTCAGGACCGCTTCCGCGATCGCCCACTCGCTTCAGCGAAGCTGCTCCTGCGGACCAGGCTCCGCTTCAGGTCTAGCCCGCTTCTGCGCCTTCTTGTCCGCTCCTGCGGACTCGCTCCTGCGCCCCCATTTCCGCAGGAGCGAAAACCACATAACGCAATTTTCCACATTTTTCTCCCGTTTAACCATCCGAAAACACCCCGAGGCCCCCGGGACCTCATCCAAACACACCAACACATCTTAATACCTTATTCGAACTTGTTCCAATCCTCAAAACATGTCTAATAACACCAAAACCCGTAATTCTCATCAAATTCAAGCCTAATTTCCTTAAAACATTCCGAATTACACATTCAATCAAAAACCCGACCAAACGACGTCCGAATGACCTGAAATTTTGCAGGCACATCCAAAATCACCTAACGGAGCTACTGCAATTGTCGGAATTCCATTCCGACCCCCGGATCAAAATCTCACCTACCGTTCGGATTTCGCCAAAATTCAACCTTAGCCAATTCAAGCCTATTTCTACACCGGGCCTCCAAATTCAATTCCGATTGCTCCCCTAAGTCACAAATCACCTTCCGGAACTAACCAAATCATCAAAATCCGATTCCGTGCCCTCTAACCAAATAGTCAACTCCGGGTTGACTTTCCTTATTCAAGTCTCCTTCAAAAAGGCTATATGCCTCATTTTCAATCCAATTCACTCCTAACTCACCCAATATTTAGCATTTGTGTGGGAGCTTGAGGCCCAGACTCCTAGTATTGATTCTGTTCCCATTGTACAAGACTTTCCTGATGTGTTTCCCTCAGACCTGCCGGGCATGCCGCCGGATAGGGATATTTATTTTGGGATCGATTTGGTGCCAGGCACTCAGCCTATTTCTATTCCTCCATATCAAATGGCACTAGCTCAGCTGAAGGAATTGAAGGAGCAGCTCCAAGGACTCCTATATAAGGGGTTTATTCGGCCGAGTGTATCGCTGTGGGGTGCACCGGTCCTGTTTGTTAAGAAGAAGGACGGATCCATGAGGATGTGTATTGACTACAGGCAGCTAAACAAAGTAACAGTGAAGAATAAGTATCCTCTGCCTCGTATTGATGATTTATTTGATCAGCTCCAGGGAGCTAGGGTATTCTCGAAGATTGATCTTCGTTCAGGCTACCATCAGCTGAAGTTTAGAGAGTCCGACATTATGAAGACTGCATTCATGACGAGATATGGTCACTATAAGTTCCTTGTGATGTCTTTTGGGCTGACCAGCCTCAGTTACTGAGATCCGTAGCTTTCTGGGATTGACAGGGTATTATCGCCGATTCGTTCAGGGGTTCTCTTCTATTGCTTCACCCTTGACTAGATTGACTCAGAAGGGTGTTCCTTTCATATGGTCCGAGGAGTGCGAGGAGAGCTTTCAGAAGCTCAAGACAACACTGACCACAACACCAGTCTTGATTCTGCCATCAGCTTCAGATCCTTATACTATGTATTGTGATGCCTCAGGAGTTGGCATTGGTTGTGTGTTGATGCAGGAGGGTAGGTTCATTGCTTATGCTTCTCGTCAGTTGAAGCCCCATGAGAAGAACTACCCCGTTCATGATTTGGAGCTAGCAGCCATAGTTCATGCTTTGAAGATTTGGAGGCATTACCTGTATGGTGTCTCATGTGAGGTGTACACGGATCATCGCAGTCTTCAGCACTTATTCAGACAGAAGGACCTTAATTTGAGACAACGAAGGTGGTTGGAGTTGCTTAAGGATTATGATATCACTATCTTGTATCATCCGGGTAAGGCCAATGTTGTGGCCGATGCTTTGAGTCGGAAGGCGGTCAGTATGGGCAGCCTAGCTTTCATCCCAGTTAGGGAGAGGCCATTTGCTTATGATGTTTAGGCCCTAGCCAATCGGCTAGTGAGGTTAGATATTTCGGAGCCGAGTCGAGTGTTGGCTTGAGTCGTTTCCCGATCTTCCTTGTATGACCGCATCAGGGAGCGACGGTAAGATGACCCACATTTGCTTGTCCTTAAGGACAGATTGCTGCATAATGATGCTAGAGATGTGACTATCGGCAGTGATGGTCTTCTGAGGATGCAAGGCCGTATATGTGTGCCCAATGTTGATGGTTTGCGGGAGTTGATACTTGAGGAGGCACACAGTTCGCGGTACTCTATTCACCCAGGTGCCGCAAAGATGTACCAAGACTTGAGACAACACTACCGGTGGAGGAGAATGAAGATGGATATTGTTAGGCATGTAGCTAAGTGCCTCAATTGCCAGCAGGTCAAATATGAGCATCAGAGACTGGGCGGTGTTCTTCAGCGTATGGTCATTCCCGAGTGGAAATGGGAGAGGATCACCATGGATTTTGTTACTCGACTCCCTTGGACAGCGAGGAAGTTTGATTCTGTATGGGTGATTGTTGATCGGCTGACTAAGTCCGCACATTTCATCCCAGTTAGTACTACTTACTCATCGGAGCGGTTGGCGGCGATCTTTATTCGGGAGATTGTCAGGTTGCATGGGGTCCCAGTGTCTATTATATCTGACAGAGGCACTCAGTTCACTTCTCAGTTTTGGAGAGCATTTCAGCGAGAGATGGGTACGCGGGTTGAGTTAAGCACCGCATTTCACCCCCAGACAGAAGGGCAGTCAGAGCGTACTATTCAGATCGTGGAGGATATGTTGCGGGTATGTGTGATTGACTTTGGTGGTTCATGGGATGAGTTATTGCCACTTGCTGAGTTTTCCTACAACAACAGTTATCAGTCGAGTATTCAGATGGCACCGTACGCGGCAATGTATGGCAGACGGTGTAGATCTCCCGTCGGATGGTTTGAGCTTGGAGAGGATAGATTGATAGGGACTGAGTTATTTCAGGATGCTCTGGATAGAGCGAAGTTGATCCAGGAGAGGGTTCGCACAGCGCAGTCTCGCTAGAAGAGTTATGCAGACCGTAGGGTTCGAGAGTTGTCTTTCATGGTTGGTGACAGAGTATTGTTGAAAGTTTCACCCATGAAGGGTGTCATGAGGTTCGGGAAGAAGGGAAAGCTGAGTCCCCGGTACATTGGTCCTTTTGAGATACTCGGGAGAGTTGGAGAGGTGGCATATGAGTTGGCCTTGCCACCCAGCTTATCTAGCGTTCATCCAGTATTCCATGTGTCCATGCTCCAGAAGTACATCGGGGATCCGTCTCATGTATTAGACTTCAGTACCATTCAGCTTGAAGGTGATCTATCTTATGATGTGGAGCCAGTGGCTATTCTGGGCAGACAGGTTCGAAAGTTGAGGTCCAAGGAGATTGCTTCAGTCAAGGTTTAGTGGAGAGGTCGACCCGTGGAGGAGGCTACTTGGGAGGTCGAGCAGGAGATGCGGAGCAGATATCCTCACCTATTTGAGTCTCCAGGTATGTTTCTTGACCCGCTCGAGGACGAGCGTTTTCTTAAGTTGGGGAGAATGTGATGACCCAGCCCATCATCATGTGAGCTATCACCCCGTTATCCCCAATATATGCTTGTTAATGTTGCAATATGCATGTTGGGTAAGTTTGAGTCAATCCGAGTGGAGTTTGGTTGTAATTGAGACAAATAGTCTCTTAGAAGAAGGAATAGTTGAGAATAGTCAGCTGGATGTTGACTTGTGAGGTAGAGAGCTCGGAATCGAATTCTGATGATTTGGTCAGCTCCAGAAGGTCATTTATGGGCTAGGAGAGCGATCGGAAGTGAATTTGGAGGTCCGGTGAAGTTTTAGGCTTGAATTGGCTAAAGTTGAATTTTGGCGACATCCGATCGATAGGTGAGATTTTGATCCGGGAGTTGGAATGGAATTCTGATAGTTGCAGTAGCTCTGTTACGTGATTTTGGATGTGTCTGCAAATTTTCAGGTCACTCGGAGGTCGTTTGGTCGGGTTTTTGATCGAATGTCGGTTGCGGAAGTTTGAATGAAACTTAGGCTTGAATTGCTTGAATTCGATGTTATTTCGTGTTTAAGTATGTGTTTTTATCATTGGAGCAAGTTTGTATGGTGCTATGGAGTATGTTTGTGGCTTTCGTTGGGGTCCCGGGGACCCGGGGTGGTTTCGGGAGGTTAAACGGAGGAATTTTTAAGGTTTTACAGGTCTGGATTTTCGGGCTTCTGTTATTTTCGCTTCTGCGCGGGTGGGGGACCGCAGAAGCAGAAGTGTAGGGGCGGAATTTATCTCGCAGAAGCGAGTTTGGGCTGGCTTGGGTAGTTCCGCAGAAGCAGCCCAGGATGCGCAGGGGCGGTCTCGCAGGAGCGGAGGATGGCCAGGCCGGGGAACTTCCAGACGCAGAGCCCTGTCCGCTTATGCGGTCTCGTAGGTGCGAGACTTGGACCGCAGAAGTGGAACTGGGCAGCTGGGTATGGAATCATAGTAGCGGACAATTGTCCGCAGAAGCGGACTCGCAGGAGCGAGTGAGGAACCGCAGGAGCGGAAATCGCGCCTGTGATAAAAATAACAGAAGGGTTAAAATTTCATAAGTTGCAAAAACATTAGGGCTCGGTTTTGAGAGGCGAATTGGGCGATTTGGGTGGGAAATTGCAGGGAGATCATCGGGTTATCATCGGAGGTGAGTTTTATGGTTCATTTACGCATTTTTATCTTGAAATCCTCCTCTATTTCACTGAAATTGGATCAAATTGTTGGGAAATTTAGCCTAAGCCAGGGCTTTGGTAAAATGTCGATTTGAGTAGGCAAACGGAGTCCAATTTTGAAAAACGTTATATGCATAGACTCGTATTGAGACGTGGGTTCCGAATATGTAACTTTTGTTATTTTTCGAGAAGCATACAAAAAGTCGGGTTTTGACAACTTAGTGGGTTTGGTGCAATTGGGAGTTACTTCGAATGGGTTGTGTGTCATTGCATGTATTGATGTATTCTTTATGATTTTGAGTAGATTTGGCATCCGAGGAGATTGATTTGCGAGGCAAGCGCAAAGCGGACTGAGGCTTCTACCGGTTCGAGGTGAGTGGTGATAGTAAATAATGTACTGAGGGTTTGAACCCCGTACTAGCACTTCAAAGTGTTGTGTTGAGATGAGACACGCGTTTTGTGATGGGCGCGGTGACGTTGTGAATGGGGCTTCGGACTTGGTTCTTCCCGGCTAATAGAATACTGTGCATTATGACTGATAATGAGATTATAACTATGTAAATGGGCTAATAGCCATGTTTGGGGCCTTATGCCGATCTGTAGATCATTAGGGGACCTGTAGAGCTTGGTGACCCTTATATCGTGTTGGGAACCTGCACTCAGCCGTAAAACTAGCTGAATAGCATACTAAGAGCCGGTAGTTGATGTGCACTGCGAGAGATAGGTTACTTAGAGTGGAAACTCCCTGATTTAGCTGAGTTGGCCTGAAAGGCCAATCTATACTAAATGAGACAGGGTCGAGGACCCGTTAGGAGGTATTATACACATATATACTAATATTGGATCGGGATGCACGCCGCAGTAGTGTATATATATATATATAAATGTGTACTGTGAGAGATAGATTACTTAGGGTGGAAGTTCCCTGATTTAGCTGAGTGGGCCTGAAAGACCAATCCTATACTAATTGGGAAAGGGTCGAGGACCCGTTAGGAGGTATTATATACATATATATAAATATTGGATCGGGCTGTACGCCGCAACGGTATATATATTGGATCGGGCTGCACATAGCAGTATCTATATATTGGATCGGGCTGTACGCCGCAGCAGTATATATATTGGATCGGGCTGCACGCCGCAGCAGTATACATATTGGATCGGCTGCACGCGCTGCATCAGTATATATATATATGTATATATATATATATATATATATATATATATATTGGAGCGGGCTGCACGCCGCAGCACTATACTTATTCAGATACTTATACCTTATAGATACATGTATATGTCTCCAAATATTGAGATGGAGGTACACTGTTGTGGTACGAGTGAGGATTTAGTCAGTGTGGGACCTTGGTGAGATAGATGTTGAGTGGTGATCAGAGTACGTACTATAGTGATGACTTACCTTAATGTGTTTTTTTCATCTTGCTTAGACTTGTTTGTACTAGGATGATTAGTCTGTAGAGGCTCAAACTCGTGACACCACGATATGATTGGGACCACATTTTGTTTGCTTTTTACTATTAAGTTGCCATCTTTATATAACCACTTGCTGTTTAAGAATAACTGGGTTAATTTGGAATTAATAATTGGCTGGGTTAAGAGATGATATGGTCGGGCTTGCCTATCATTGGGTTGGGCGCCATCACGACCGGGGTTTGGGTCGTGACAGAAGGTCCCCTAATTTTATGTTTTATTGAGCGAAGCTTGTCTTATTTTGTCAAATAAAAATAAATAAATAAATCTAAAATTACTATATATATTATTTTATTTTCCTCTAAATATACAGAAAAAGTCCTAATTAAACAAATATTTGTAAGTGCAAGCCTTTTATTAGTTATTACCTTGTTTCGTGCCATATTTTATAAGTAAACATTACTAAAGCCTGAAATGACAAATAGCGTAAAATATATATCACATTAAAACAAACTAACCATTTTCTAATTAATTTAAACTAACATTTTAGGACTAAAGGAATTAACCACTAAAAGGATGTCATTAACTGGATTAAACACTGGCCTATATATTGCCTAATAGAATTTGATACAGAGGAATCGTATAAAACATTAAATACATAATCCAATTATATATATATATATATATATATATATATATATATATATATATATATATATATATATATATATATATATATATATATATATATATATATATATATATATATATATATATATATATATATATTACTAAGGCTTAATTTGCAATTATACTAATATTACTAATAATAGTTAAAGCCGCGAATGAACTAATTGAAACTTTCTGTTAATCTTGCTTTTTTTATAATTTATAAATAAGATAAAATTAATTAATAACCCGCAACCTATTTTATTATTAAGAAAATTTTGATCGAAATTGCACGAACGCATATTCCAAATTAAGTTTTTAGAAAGATATTTACAATTATATTACGGAAACGTATATATAATCGTAATACTAATCTAAATCGGTCGTAAAGCAAAGATATGATGTCACCACCCGGATTCTCCCCCAACATCGGGATCGTGATGGCGCCTACTCGTGATAGCTAGACAAGCCACTTTATTCACACTATCATGTTTTTAGCAATATTTCATAATCAATTTAACAACCAAACCATAATCTTAATTAAACAAGTGCGGAAGACTTTATAAAAAAATAGCAATAATCAGTTTCAAAGTAAAATAATACTGAAATCCTCTACCCAAGACGTGGAGTCACCAACTCACGAACTACTATATGAATACTACACATAAAGGTCTGAAAGAAATATAACATAATTTGTTTGTCTCGGAACAAGGAGACTACAGCTAATAGCATAAATAAAAGGAAGAGACGCCGGGCCTGCGGACGCCTGCAAGCTACCTCGGTCTCAAATATGATCAACTCCCACGCAAAAGATCTATTGCTGCTGCTCCTGATCGAATCCTGGACCTGTGCAAAAATGCACAGAAGTGCAGTATCAGCACAACCGACCCCATGTGCTGGTAAGTGCCTGGCCTATCCCGGCGAAGTAGTGACAAGCCTAGGACCAGACACCCACATAAACCTGTGCAGTCCTATATATATGTATACCACAAGATAACGAGAAATAATCAAGTAACAACGGAATAAGGAATATCACAGAAGAACTCAACAGTTAACAACAGTCATTAAGTCAATAAGGAAAACAAGTATAATGAGAAACAAGTAATATTAAGTCAATGAAATAGCAAATGAAGTGCATGGCATCACCCTTCGTGCTTTTACTCTCATCCTCACCAAATAAGCAAATAAAGTGCACGGCATCACCCTTCGTGCTTTTACTCTCATCCTCACATCCATGGTACGGTATGATCCATCGTACATGGTTCAATAACAAGGCACGACATGATCCTTCATGCATAATCAATAAAACATGACACGACATTAACCTTTGTGCATAAACAATAAATCAAGGCACGACATCACCCTTCGTGCATTATCACTCTTCCTCACCCAAATAACAATCACAGTTAAGGGCAGAGAATGAAAACACTAAATCATGAACCGTCCCGGCAAGGGACACAATAATCATCACAACAAAGTCCCGGCAAGGGCAATCAATATCTCACGTCACAACAAGTCCCGGCAAGGGAGAACAATAGAAATTCTACAACCCAGCAATGATTCAACAATTTATCTTCAAATATGTCACACAACAAGTATAAACAACGACTCACGGTCATGCTAGACGCCAGTGTATGGATGCTCGTCACCACAACCCATACACCGCACTCGATCACATAGCACATAGCACATAATCCTATTCCCTCAAGCTAGGATAGAACAATCACTTACCTATAGCCTTAAATTTCAAATTATGCTTCAATTATAGCTTTTTCCCCGAATTTCCGCTTTCAACCAGCTTGAATCTAATCACAATTGATTCCATTATATTAATAATCACTAATTAACTTTGTTTGAATGCTTAAAAATGGTTTTCTCAAAGTTTACCCCAAAATTTCCCAAAACGCCGCTTGCCCCACGTGGTCGAAACTCGGGGTTTGGACCAAAATCCGGTTACCCATTCCCCCACGAGTTCAATTATTTGATTTGTTTCTAAATCGGACCTCACTTCGAGGTCCAATTGCCCAATTAATGAAAAACCTAGGTTCTACCCAAAAACATGGATTTCTACCATGAAAACCTTTGATTCTTATTGAAAAACATGTTTAAGCTTGTTAGGAATTGAAAGAATTAAGTAAAAAGTGACTTACGATTGTTTTGGAGTGAATTTAGCCTTGAGAGCTCGTGTGTGATGTGAGGGTTTTTGAAAAAATTAGAAATTGATCCAACGGCCTATAAAATCTTTACCCGAGCCCCCCAGGCTCCCAACCAAACATGTACACAACATCAAAAACACATTACGAACTTGTTCGTGTGATCACATCGCCAATATAACATCGTTTTCATCAAATCAAACCTCAAGTTCATGATTTTCATACTTTTGGTTTTCAAACTTTCAAACTTGGAACTCAAGGTCCAAAACATATCAAATGTCATCCGAATGTCACCAAACTTTGCAGAAAGCACATATATAATATTTTAGACTTGTACCGGGAGTCGGAACCCAAATACGTGCCCGATACCATGGTCATTTAATTTATTTTCCTTTAATAATTACAGCAATAACAATTTCACAGAACAATTCATAACTTGGGCTCTAGGCCTCAGAATTCGACTCCAGACGCATGTCCAAATCCCATATTTTCCTACAGACCTTTCCGGACCGTCCAGTCTCGGGTCCGGGTACGTTTACCAAAAATGTTGACCGAAGTCAACTATATCAATATTAGTATCATTTTTCTCCAAATTCTTCATAGAATTCATATTTTCTATCACAAAATCTTTCCGGCTACATGCCCGGATCGTGCACGTAAATTGAGGTAACATAGAATTAGGTTTTCAAGGCCTCGGAAGTGTAGAACAAATGAGGAAAGCAGGTGATGACCCTTTGGGTCGTCACATATGAGTTACTATCTAATATTTTCTCACCTTTGCTTTGACAACCTTGACTCTACTTCATTGACATTAATCAAATTAAAGTTACTAAACATCTTAATCTTGAATTAAACCACACACTAAATAAATCAAGAAAAGTACAAAGACAATGAGGATATCGACAAGTGTGTGAAGAAAGTCTTATTAATAAATTGAGACTTTGATTCCTCTTGGGTTTGTGTGAATTTAAAGTCTTTGGCAGTCAATTTCTTCATAGAAAAGAAATACCATTGCTAACTACTTGAAAGGAGATTGTAAGGGTGGATAACACAACTCAAAATGTCCAAAAGAATTTAATTAACCAAAAAAAACAAAACATGGGCCTAAAAGATGCCTCAAACGAAACCGAACAAAACATGCATATGGAAATCAATATGCTTCCATGAAATATACACGACAATACTACTGCTATTCAAATTTTTGATCTAAATTAGTAATCAAAAATAATAAAAATTTAAAATTAAAATGTTCCAACAGTCCATTTACTACTAACAGTCTACAAACATATAATACGCTCCTAAATACAATTATGTGTCCAAAGAAAGAACAATTTTAAGATAAGATAAAAAATTTGACATTTTTCATAATTTCGAATCTTTTATTTGTAACAAAATCCTTCAAACCATCTTCAACTTGCAAGAAATCAGCTATAGAGCTGTTTTTTTACAAGCCAACATCAATTTCGACCTTGAGGCTTCTTTGCCTTATTGCCATTCTCAGACAAAACAACAGAAAAATGCAGGTTTCAGTAATTGTAGTTTCAGTACTTGTAGGGATCCATTTACTTGTGTATTACTAACTAAATAGTAAAGCAGACAAAATGAAAAAAAAATTATTTCAGCAACCAAAGCTCAAATCCAGTAACATGTAAAAAAAAATCTTCAAACTCAAACATCTTTCAAAGAAGGAGTTACAAGCATTAGTAAACCAAACAAAATGGGGCCATGCTATTTCCCTATTTTAAACTCAAGCAGTAACATCTACTTTATCTATAACAGATTAACCAACTATCACATGAAACCCATTCATTATACATAACTTACAAATTTGTTGATATTACATCACTCCAAAACAGATAGTACATTTTTAAAGAGGTGAGATCAGTACCATACAATAGCAAGAACCAAACAGTTGACAAATGAAGTCTTGATCAAAATTTTAAAGAATGAGTAACCAACAAAATCAAACACCATCAATATGAAATCAACCCATAAAACCCATAATCCAAATACTCAAATGTCTTCAAAATCAGAGTATTAGAATACTAGCCTAGCTGAAACTGTCACAAAATAACTTTAAAAAAAACTTAACAGTCCATGACTGTGTTACAAGATTTGTACCAGTCAGATGATACAATTACAATATTTCAACTATTAAGGCATAACAAATTACTCAAATTTAACAGAGTAACAATTTTAACAAAATCAACTTTGATTCCCATTTCATATGGTTAATTGATACATCAGGGTCGACTCGAAATGTATACCTGTAGATGTAAAATGCAGAGGAAAAGAAATCAGCAAGGGCAGTGATACCAGCCAGCAACCACAGTACAGTTTCAAAACAATAACCAGTTCCCAAGAGTACTAATTTCAATCTAGAAATCCAAGTGCAATTACCAATAGCAAACAGAAGAAAACAGCAATCAGATGACAATTATTTATGGTTTTTCATTCCCTTAAGTGTATATAAAAGAAGTTGTTTTTAAGAGTAAAGTCTATATCTCTTTTTTGTGTTCTTTCTTCAATTTTATCCTTGCCTTCAATCTCTGAAATTCTGTCCTTTTTATTCTATTTTCCAGCATTCTGGACAGCCCCAAAAGTCTAACTAGCAGCCCCCTTTTTCAACCCTAAAAATATCTACCCTCCACTCATCTTAATGAACATTATAAATATACCCCCTTATCTAAGTAGCAACCTCCTAACAGCAGCCCCCTACTCCCTATTGCTAATTACCCTTAAACTTGTTAGGAGCCCTCAATTAATTATTGAACAACATAATTCAAACTAAAACCTGGAACCATTGAAAAAGACTACTCCCTTTTCAGACTACAACAACTATAACCAATTAGTCCCTAATTCAGAATCAAAAAATCAGCCGACAAACCAATATAAATCAAAATCCACAAAGCAATACAATTCAAATAGTGATGATCACTGTCCAGGATTTCAAACCACAGTCTCACGAATTTAAACAACGATGGCTGTTATTCGACTATAATACATATAATCGATAACAAATGATCAACTTACGAATTTGCGATTCGGGGTTTTAATCGGATAGACTCAGGGATTTCAATAAGGTCCTGCAAAAACAATGGTAAGAAATTAAACATTCAACGACACTAATCGAAGCGAATTCATTTGAAATAACTAAACAGAAATAATTTCGACCAAATAAAGGTCTTGGAGAAGAGATGAAAACAGATTGCAATAACGGACAGAATACACAAATAATCAAAAAAAAATAAAACAAGTACAAAAATAAACAAAGAAG
Source organism: Nicotiana noctiflora (assembly GCA_032618575.1). NCBI lineage: Eukaryota > Viridiplantae > Streptophyta > Magnoliopsida > Solanales > Solanaceae > Nicotiana > Nicotiana noctiflora. Next base: position 176,258 of record JASVEL010011851.1, read on the forward strand.
AAAAGACAGAAGAAAATTACCTCGAACAGTAAAAAAATGAGAATCAAAACAGTCTTCGGGCCGTTCGGACTTGGACTTGAATCTTTGAGTCGAACGGACCTTAATTGAAATGTTTTCAAAATAAAAACATCCCAATTAAGGTCTATTAGACCTTAATTTGAATTAAAAAAAAACAGTTTCGGATTTTAGGGTTCATATGGCCGAAATTGAGGCTTTTGGGTTTCTGGTCGGATTTAAACCAAACCAATGACGGATTGGTGTTCATGGGGTTAAAGAGATTACTTGGTGTTAATTTGGTGGTGTTTGGGATGTTTGTAGTTTTTCGGTGAGACTTCGATTCGATATTCGATGATATCGGAGGTGATTCGGAGAAAACCAATGACGGATTCGAAGAGAGGGAGGTGAGGGGAAGAGGTGGTGTAAATTTGGGAGTGTTTGGCTTACTTCTGCCGACGGAGGCGATTTCCGACCGGCGGATTACGGTGGCAGGCGACGGCTATTTTTTTGTGAGAGAAGAAGAAGATGATTTTTAGGGTCTGGGGGGAGGGGGAAATGAAGATGTAATCCGGTTTTGGGGGTTTAAAATTAGACTTTTAATCTCAACCGTTAGATCACAACGACCAACTGTTGAGATCAACGGTCCTGCTCTGAAACGGGGTCGGGTATGGGCTCCGGGCTGAGGGAGGCGGGTAAAGGGGGATTTGGACTGGGCTGGGGCGTTTCTACCGATTTGGGCTAGGGAATTTGGGTTATTGGCCGAATTCTTTCTATTATTTTCCCATGTTTCTTCTTTTCTTTTTTGGTTTATTTCCATAAATCATTCCAAACTAAATTTTAAACTCCTAAATTAAATTGTAAAACAAAAATTAACTTATCAAAAATGTTAATTAACCTCTAATAACGATTAAACACACATAATTAAACACAAAAAACAATAAAGTAAAATCACACAATTACATATTAAGTCACACAATTTTGATATTAAACACTAAAGATAAAACTATATTATTTTTTTGATTTTTGTGAATTTTTTTTTCGTAAAGCCAACCGAATTATTCCTAGTTAAAAATTAAATTCTAAATGCAAAAAATGCAATATACTTATTTTGTATTTTTATTTATTTAAACAAATAGACATGGACACACAATTGCAAACAATAAGACAAAAATAACATAAAATTCACAAATATTGCAATCAACACAAAATTATTTTATTTTGAATTTTTGAGAGTAATTCTCATATAGGGCAAAAATCACGTGCTCACACCTGACCTTCCTCATCAATACTCCATCGAGGTTAGGCTTGGCACTTACTGAGTACCGCCACATACTACTCTTCTGCACACTTTTGTTGTATAGATCCAGGTACATCAAATCAGGTGCATTACAGGTGATTTAGGAGCACCTTCAGGAGACTCGAGGTATGATCTGCTACTTTTGCATATCCGGAGGGTCTTCTTCTATTCTTATTAGTGATATCAGCTATTTCCTTATTTTCGTTGTATAGACACTCTTGATGTATAGAGCCACAGTTGTACTCTTTCTTAGTCTGTGTTGCCCGTGAGTTTTTGGGTCTTGGTAGTTGTGTTTTCTTCTGGTATTTGGTGAAGTGTATGTGCCGAACGACACTTATTACATTTCTTGTACATCATCATTCCGCTATTACCTTATCTTTTCTTTCATAGAAGTGTATATTCCGCATTGTGTTAGGCTTACCTAGTCGCGAAGACTGGGTGCCGTCATGACATGTTCACAATTCGTGAACTAGGGTCATGACAAGTTGGTATCAGAGCTCTAGGTTTATAGGAGTCACAAGACACAGACCGGTTATTTAGAGTCTCACTGATCGATACGGAGACGTTTGTATTTATCTACGAGGGGCTATGTAACTGTTTAGGAAACTCTTCATTTTTTTGAATTCCTTGTCGTGCGATACTTTGGAACAATATCTAAACTTCTGTCTTCTATTCTCTCACAGATGGTGAGCACACGTGCTACTCGTGAGGATCAGGCACACGCGCCCCCTGATGCCGCTGCCATAGGCCGAAGCCGTGGAAAAGGTCGAGGACGCGCCCGAGGTGCAACCACAGCACCCGCGCGCGCTGCCGCTAAGGCACCATCGGTGGATCAGGTTGGAGCGCAGGCACCTGGTACACAGACTACAGCTGCTACTACTCCAGCACTCCATGAGACCATGGCCCAGTTTATGAGCATGTATACTACTCTAGCTCAGGCGGGGTTGCTTCCTCTTACTGCAGCTACATCTCAGGCCGAGGGAGGGGCCTAGACTACCATAGCCGGTACTACCGTAGCCAGCAGCTGGTAGTACTCCAGCTCTTCCAGTACCTCAGGAGCCTTATTTTGCTCCCCCAGTTTCCAGTGCACCTCATGTGCGGGGTACCTCCAGGGGTCAGTCCAGTGGGAGCGGGGCCGGTCAGTCACAGCCACCACTTCCTCCCAGGGCATATTTCGAGTGCGGGGATACTCGCCATCTGGTTAGGGAGTGCCCCAGGCGTTGGAGAGGAGCGCCTCCACAGACTTCGCAGCCTCAGCATGGTTCAAAGGGTCAGAAGGCCATCGTTCCAGCCCCAGCTGCCGCCCAACCTGCCCAGCTAGCCAGGGACGGGGATCAGGGTTCTAGAGGCTAGATTTTATGCCATTCCTAATCGCGCTGCAGCTGTTGCCTCTGATTCTATTATTACAAGTATTATCTTGGTTAGTCATAGAGAGGCATTGGTTCTATTCGGTCCTGGTTCTAGTTATTCATATGTGTCCTCTTATTTTGCTTCACATCTGGGTGTGCCTCGGGATTCTTTGAGTGCCCCCATTTATGTTTCTATTTCGATGGAAGATTCTTTGGTTGTGGACCGTGTGTATCGGTCGTGTTTGGTCACTATTTGTGGTTTTGAGACCAGAGCTGATCTTTTATTGCTCGGAATGGTTGATTTCGATATTATTCTGGGCATGGACTGGTTGCTACCCCATTATGTTATTCTTGATTGTCACGCCAAGACCGTGACGCTGGCTATGCCAGGCATTCCACGTATTGAGTGGAGTGGTACTCTAGATCACACCCTAGTCGTGTTATTTCCTTTCTTAAAGCTCAGCATATAGTTGAGAAGGGGTGTGTAGCTTATCTAGCTTATGTGAGGGATGTCAGTGTTGACACTCCTTCTATTGATTCCGTCCTATTGGTACGTGATTTCTCTAATGTATTTCCAGCCGATCTCCCGGGCATCCCGCCCGACAGAGATAGCGATTTTGGTATTGACTTATTACCGGGCACTCGGCCCATTTCTATTCCTCCGTACCACATGGCTCCTCCTGAGTTGAAGGAGTTGAAGGATCAGTTACAGGAGTTGATGGGTAAGGGTTTCATTCGACCCAGTATTTCGCCTTAGTGTGCTCTTATGTTGTTTGTTAAGAAAAAGGACAGTTCTATGCGTATGTGTATTGACTATCGCCAGTTGAACAAAGTTATAGTGAAGAACCACTATCCTTTGCCACATATTGATAACTTATTTGACCAGCTACAAGGCGCACAGGTGTTCTCCAAGATTGATTTGTGCTCTAGTTATCATCAGCTAAAGATTCGGGAGCCAGATATCTCGAAGACTGCTTTCAGGACTCGGTATGGTCACTACGAGTTTCTCGTTATGTCTTTTGGGCTGACAAATGCCCCAACAACTTTTATGCACAGTGTATTCAGGTCGTACCTTGACTCATTCGTGATTGTTTTCATTGATGATATTTTGGTATATTCCTGGAGTCGGGAAGAGCACGAGCATCACCTGAGGATTGTGCTTCAGACTCTGAGGGAGAAGCAATTATATGCAATGTTCTCTAAATGTGAGTTTTGGCTGAGTTCGGTGGCATTTCTAGGCCACGTGGTGTCGAGCAAGGGTATTCAAGTGGATCCGAGGAAGTTGGAGGCCCTGAAGGGTTTGCCCAGGCCCTCCTCAGCTATTGAGATTCGTAGTTTTCTAGATCTGGCGGGTTATTACCGTCATTTTGTAGAGGGGTTCTCTTCAATCAGCACCTATGACCAGACTGACCCAAAAAGGTGCCCCTTTTCAATGGACATAGGAGTGTGAGGCGAGCTTTCAAAACCTCAAGACAGCTTTGACTTTATCTTGATGTTGCGTAACGGTTCCTATACGATATATTGTGATGCCGCACAGGTTGGACTCAATGCATTATTGATGCAGGACGGTAGAGTGATTGCCTACGTGTCTCGACAGCTGAAGGTTCATGAAAAAACTACCTTGTCCACGATCTTGAGCTAGCTACCATTGTTCACGCCTTGAAGATTTGGTGTCATTATTTGTATGGGGTTCCTTGTGAGATTTACACTGATCATCGGAGCTTGTAGCACTTTCTTAAGCAGAAGGACATGAACATGCATCAGGGGAGATGGTTGGAGTTGTTAAAGGACTATGATATTACTATTCTCTATCATCCGGGCAAGGCCAATGTAGTTGCCGATGCCCTCAATCGTCGGGCGGAGAGTTTGGGGAGTTTGGCATACCTACCAACTTCGGAGAGGCCTATAGGGATGGATGTTCAGGCTTTAGCCAAGCAGTTTGTTAGATAGGATCTTTCGAAGCCCAGCTGGGTTCTGGCCTGTGTGGTTTCTTGGTCTTCTCTATTTGATCGCATTAGAGAGTGGCAGTTTGATGACCCTTATTTGCAGGACCTTCAGGACAAGGTTCGGCGTGGTGATGCCCGAGATGTCACCATGGGGGACGACGGATGATGAGGATGTAGAGGCGTATTTGTGTGCCCAATGTAGATGATCTTCGAGAGCTGATTCTAGTAGAGGCCCATAGCTCGCGGTATTCCATCCTGGAGGAAAGAGTTTTCTTTGTTTTTGTAATAAATAAGTATCAACCTGAAGACAAGAAATATATTTTGAAGTCACACAAATGGATGGAAACAGTATATCAGAAGCAAGACATAAGCAAAAATTCACAAAAAATGGAGGATGCAAATAAAGAGCAACATGTGATTTGGAAGAGCAAGACAACCCCAGAAGACAAGACATAGATAGGATTTTCTTGTAATCCATAGATCATAGCTTAGAATAGCTTCTTTATATTATTTTATCCTGGTGTAATAAGGAGTTAGTCAGTGATTATAGCAGTAACAGCAACAATGTAAATTCCCTGGTAGTTTCAAACTACCAGACCTTCCCGAACTACACTCACTTGATTCCTGTTTAGCCCAGGATATGTAGGCAACCTCTGAAGCGGGGTGCGGTCAAAAGTTTTTCAAAATGCTTTCACGGAATATGCCAATGTGCAAAAATCTCTCATTATTGCTCACTTATCTTTGCACCGAAACTCTTCGTGTTCCCGAGCAAAGAGGGGCAGCTGTGAGCACATGATTTTTGCACTAAGCATTTAAATTCCAAAATTAAAATAAATATGTTTTTGAGTGCAATTACTTGATTTGTTTGGAATTAGCTATACTTGTGTGTTTGAATAAGTAAAAATTAGAAAAAATAAAAAAAATTAGGCTAGTTAATTACTTTGTTTAACTAGTTAGTTGTGTTTTGTTTAAAAATAAACTGAAATTAAAATTACAAAAAAGAAATCAATTGGAAAATATCATAAAAAGTATAAAATTCATAAAAATCAAACAAAAATGCAAAAATACCGAACAATTAAGGAAAAAATCAAGAAAAATAGGAAATAAAAGAAAAATAATAGTTGAAAATAAATACAAAAAGAAAAATATAAAATACAAAAAAAAGAAGAAAAATACAAGAAATAATTAAAATATAAGCCAAAATATAATATACAATATAGCTTGGGCTAAGTACATAAAGAAATACATATATATACATGAATCAAGCCTAAAAATACACCAGGCTAAAAGACAAGCCTGGTCCGCCCAGACTCACAACCAAACGATACCGTATAGCCAAACAAATCCAAATTGTTGATGAATTGAATCAAACGGATCAGATGACACGGTTACTTCATAAATCAAACGACGTCGTGTAAAGAATTGATCTTGGCCGTTCAATACGGTTGATCAAACAGATGATACTAGGGCTCATTAAAACCAAACGACGTAGCTTAGATGAAATGATCTTAGCGTCCAAGCTTAATATCTAACGGACATAAGGAAGTCTTTCACTTAAACAAACGACATCATTTCAAAAGTAAAGGATCCTGGTCGTTGATCTTGACTAATCCAAGGGCCAGGAATCAATGAGGCATGATGGATATAAATACTCCCATCTCCCATTCAATCTCATTACATACACATATATACAACCTAAGAGAAACCCTAGCCGCTTCTCAACTCTATTTCTTCTTCCTCTGGTCTCCCATGGAGACATGCTGGCAAACATGCCTCAGCCGCCTTCTCCGGCTCAGGCGAACCTCCAACACCCTATCCTTCATACACAAACCCTTCAGGACACCATAAAACCCCACAAAAACTAAAAACTCCCCTATTCTTGAAACTCCGGTCGCCGGGACCCTAGCCGGCAACCTCACTAAGTATGAACCAGGTTCCAAAATTAACACCCAAGGACCACTTCGAGGTGATCTATCACCCTATATGGGTGGTTAACCCCGAATCTCCCTGGAACGTCTCGAATATAAGAAAAACAATCGCCGGAACCCTACTCCGGCGAGTACCCAAAAAATAACCCCACCCTCCAAAATACTATACTAAGACTCCAGACCACCCCCATATACACCAAAAATGAAATCAAAAGCCCCATCTGAAAAGTCCAACACTCAGAAGACCAAACGTCTTCAGAGTTCTAAAAAATAAAAAGAAAGAAAGAAGAAAATAAAGAAAGAAAAAAGAAAAGGGAAAAAGCCTGAAAAAAGCTAAGTTTCCATCTATGTTTTTATTCTTGTTTGCTGTTCTGAAAAATGTTTTCTTGGCATATCTTTTATGAACCTATCTCTTCTGCATGCTTACAAATAGGAATCTATCTGTGTTTATTTATATAAGTCTCGAATCTTACACATGCCTAAGTTTGCTAAAGTGTTCTTATGGGGTTTTGGTGTTAACCACCCATGAATCATATGTTAATAAGTCTGTTGTATGTGTTTGTTCATCATGCTCTGTCTAAGATTGAGTTTTGGTTAGTTGGAATTCAACTATTATCAAACTTCTCCTCTGTGTTCTGATTAATTGAAAATTAATTCGTCATTAAGGCTATATGTGCAAAGTAATATAAAACTGGCTATATTTATAACTTGATTCATATGTGAGTTTATTCTGAATCTTTGGATGCTTTTTGTGATTTGGGTCATGAGTTTAAAGATTGAGTGGCTATACTGTTGATTAATTAGCTGTACTTCTATTAAGTGGCTATGTTTAATAAGGGCTTATGTTTCAAATAGTGGTGATTGGGTTCTGATAAGTGTTGGTTAATAATGAAAAGGGGTTGGGTTTAAACTGGCTAAGTCTTAAAACGTTTCTAATTAGTGGTTACTTATTAAATAACTCTCAACCCTAGTTCTGCCAGACCTTAGGTAGGTCGGGTAATATGAAAGAAATACAAAGGGTATAAAAGGAATAGTAAATGGCATTCCTGAAGATTAAATAGAGCTTATGAGGATAAAACTAACTTTAGTGCCTAGTATTTATGCAATTACTTGTAGAATAAAGGGCAAACAGGGCGGAATAAAAAGGAATTTGTGTAACAAACCTTAGAAAGTGAGGGTAATTAGATAAAAAAAACACCTAAAAGAACCCTATAGAATTGCCTAGAACCTTCTAGTAGGGGTTCTAAGGCATTTCGACATAATCTTAATAGACTACACTATAATAATTGAAAGGAATAAGGGGAGGGAAATGAAATTAACTTAATTGAAATTTCCACCCAATTCCCCCAAAATAATTCTATAAATAGACTGTTAGTGAGCCTGAAATAGGGGTTACAAAATTCTGGGTTCTGCATTTAAAAAATGTTCCAAATCTTTGAGAAATAAAGGTTATAGAAGCTGATTAATTCTAAGTGCTATTTTGGGGATTTCTATGGGGTCGATTCTTCATCAATTCATCTTGACTTTGCTGAATTCCTTGATTCTACTTGGGTTGATCTACTAGATTTCATATTTGGGGTTTTCTGTTAGCTGCTTTACTGTGATCAACTTGTCTCGTTGCTGTTGTTGTGTTGTTGTTATTAGTTGCAGACTATTCTACTTCTCCAAAGCCCTAGACTCATTGATTTATATTGAATCAGGTACACTTATGCTTCCTGAAGATGTAACTGCAATTATGATGAAGGAATGAAGTTAAATGGATATTCGATGAATTTCTTTATGTTCTTCTTTTAGTTGTAGTTATAATTCGTAGAATCATTGTAATTCATTAGGAATGGTTGTAATAACTAACAGCTACATGAGTTCGAACTAGATTAGAGTACAGTAGTTAATATACTAGTTAGATATAAATCAGTAGTTAGATATGGTCTATCACCTAATTAAACTAAAATCGGCTAAAATACAGCTAATATACTTAGATTTATAATTGGACATGCAATACTATACTTATAAATTTTCATCAGTCAAATTGAGGATCGGCATTAACTAAGTTGAAAAGTGTGAGTATTAGGAGATGAAATTGTAATTACTATATCACTGCTGAATCTAGTTTAGCTGTAGAACTCGTATTAATTTGTTGTGACATGGTGACCTGAATGTGGTTAGAATAATAGTAATAATTCAAGCATGACTCAAAATACTATTTTGAGTGTAATGAGAGCAATAATGATTCTATAAATAACGTCTCAATCGATAGATAATTATTAGATTCCTATTTTGTTAATCCGGTAATTAAATAGTAACCAGTCAAACAAACTAATGTTGACATCTTAGTTAATTTGACAATACCAAAAACAGTAAGGATCAAACGTATCTGTATTCCATTATTCATAAATAGTTAATTGTTAAACATTTGTTCATAGTATCGTGGTTTAAATGTTGATATGTTCCAATTCTGTTTTAGACTCTAGTGACTTGGTCCTCACTATGAATACATGCCCAAATATAATTAACCTGACATTAATGCCCTGGGCTGGAAATAGAATGACAGCTGGAACCAGTATTATCCAGCTGCACTTGGGCACAATAATATGAGGATGCCTGGGTTTCAAGCCCAATAGCACATATAAAAAGGGGCCTGAATCCCATTAAAGTATAATACAAATAATGACATAAAATCTAAAACATTTATATATATATATATATATATATATCTTGAGGAAAAATAGAAATAGAAAATATAGAAAATTAGGAAAACCTTAATAACAAAAGAGATGAGCCTCGCTAAATCACAAAAGATTAATTGCGGGGCCCTCCATAACTTCTTATGAAAAATATTAGAAATTGGAAAGACCGTTTAGCAAATTCCACGGTCTCTCCCAAATTAACAAGGCGTAGACATTGTAGGGAGATTTGTAATAAATATACATTCCTAATACGAGTGCACATTTATGTGACTCAAATCTCAAATCCCGGCGAAGTTGAAATGCACTAAAGTCGCAGGCATACTGGTTGCGGTGTGACTCGAAATGCATTTTCGTGACGTCGCAAGTCTTTAAAATAACAAAGCGGGACATTAAAAACACTAGTAAAATTGAAGCATATAAAGAAATCAAATAAGACAAATACAGCAGTAGAGCGACCGTGCTAGAACCACGAAATCGGGGAGTGCCTAACACCTTCTCCCGGGTTAACAGAATTTCTTATCCGGATTTCTAGTTCTGCGGACTGTTAAAATAGAGTCATAATTTCCTCGGTTCGGGATTAAACCGGTGTCTTGGAACACCATTATTTTCCCAAGTGGTGACTCTGAAATTTAAGTAAATCCCAAGTGGAAAAACTTTTTCCCCGTTGTTATTATTATATCCCTTCTTGGGGTGTATTAGTAAATAGCGGGGTATACTTAATCTAAAAAATTAGTAAAAAGGAGGTGTGACAGCTCTAGCGATTCTACTGGGGATAAGCAACCCAGAACTTCGGTTCAGGCTCTAAGAATTCGAGCTCAATTAAATTGTTGTTTTTGATATTATCTGGTTTCATTATATGCTTTGATCAATGTGCTACATGTTTACCGCTTTGATATTACGTAAATTGTATATAAAATTGTGCCGAAAACCCTTCTCTTCTTACCTCCGGGGATGTGCTTACTGGTTGAGACTCCCCTGTCGGTACCCAATAAGAAAAAATAGAGGCCGAAAAATTTACAAAGCCGGAAGATCCCGCGGGTCCCCGGTACGTAGCCCCCTCTTCGATCCGAGTTGTCCACTCGGATACATAGTCTAGTACCATGAAAAATCAGGATATTGAACCTAGATTTAGGACGTGTATTTGCATCATATCTGACTTAGGGAACTCAACACAGGGGTTGGGTCCGTCTAGGACAGGTGACCCGGATATGAAACACCGATCATGATTATATGTTGCATTTATTCGTCCTAGATTATTATGTTGACCGGCTAAAATCCTGAAAACAAAAAAGAGAGAAAATTTTATAATAGAAAATACCGAAATATTGACGAAACACTGTCAAAGTTTGAAAAGAAAGCTTGAAAATAGGTGGAACAATTTTTGAAATAATTGGTCGTAAACCAATTTGACCGAACTACGCATGTTTGATTCTCATCACTAGGCGAGATACGTAGGCAAACCGTGACGGGTCCAACCACCCCTTTCCAAAAAACAACCAAAAATGTCAAAGTTTTAGGTTTCAATAAAATCGAAGTGATGCTGTTTTTGAAAATGGTCGAATGTTCTGAAAGGACGCCGGAAGGCTGTTTGTGCAAAAATGGCCGCTTTGAAGTCATTTATTTTTCTCTTTGAGTTATAGCCTTGAAATTTTCAAACGAAATATGGAAAGGTTGACCCTTTTGAAATAATAAAAATCTTTGAAAAATATTTTCCTTTTTGAATAAATCGCCTTTAATAAATGTACAGGATGAGCACAATACAAAATGAACCCTTTGCACTAATGAACAAAATCCCTTTGGTGTTGCGATTATGGTAGAATGATCTAGGCCAAGATGGACAGAATTGGGTCAACAAATATTTGAAAGATCTTACTGGGCTGTTGAACATAGTACCTCGGGGTGATATTATTCGAGCTCTAGTTGCTTGCTGGGATCCCGCACATAATGTGCTCCACTTCTCAGATTTTGAGCTCACTCCGACTTTGGAGGAAGTTTCTAATTACATTGTGAAAGGCGAGGTACCCCTAAGAGGCAAATATATGGTGGCTCCAAGGGCTATTACAGTGCATAGATTCCTTGACTCCTTAAAGATTGCCACAAATGTTCACAATGAAGACTTGGTTCACGGGTTCTGTACTATGAACTTTATATACCGCAGATAAGGCTACATTGGGGGATTTAATGATCCAACAAACAAACTCTGAAACAAAGCAAACCAAGCTAAGATGGAGGAACACAGGCATTTCGCCTTTATGGTAGCCTTTTTGGGGTTGATCATATTTCCGAGGAAAGATGAAAATATTGACATTAGAATCGCCGGAATCGCTAGTACACTCCTTGTGCAAAACAATAGTACGTTGTCACCAATGATAGTGGCCGATATCTTCCGTGCTCTCACAGCCTGCAAAGCATGACAAGATTTCTTTGATGGGTGTAATTTACTTCTTAATGTGGATGATAGAGCATTTATGCCGCCACCCTCAATTTTCAAGCTATGGATCGTCTGAAAAGACATGTATTGAAGAATTCTACGTGAGGAAAAAAGAGGCCGAGTTTCCAGAAGGATCAAAAGACTGGATCACATATTTGCGATCACTGGCTGCTAGCCAGATAGATTGGGCATATGGATGGTTGCCCTTGAATGAAGTCATATATATGCCAGCGGAAGGGTTGTATTTTCTGTTAATGGGTCTCAAGAGCATCCAACCTTATGTGACATACCGGGTATTAAGGCAACTCGGAAGATATCAGTTTGTCCCAAAAGATGGGGACCTCAGCCTTCAAGCCATAGAAATCAGTTCTGATGGGCAATTCCCGGAAGCAAAAATTCGGCAAATATGGAATGAATGCCAATGCCTGAGAATAGACACTTGTGTGAGAGATCGAGCTAGAGGAGAAGTATAACTGGGATATTCCGCATGGTACACAGAGATGTTGAGCATGAGAGACCGATGAAGAGGCCTCATATCCAAGAGTTTGCCGAGTAGTCTAAGGAACAAAAAGATTGGATGGCCAAGGAAAATAAATATCGAGCCATAATCAGCATGATGGAAAAACAATTCCAGGACCTCAGATTCGAAAGCATCCTACAAGCAGCAGCCGATGAGGGTGAAAAGAAACAGTTGAGAAAAGAAAATAAAACTCTGAAGGCTCAGATTGTAAAAATGAGAAAAACAAGCGAAACCCAGTTCGACTTGCCCGAGATAAGAAGTTAATTGAAAATCTGCGGCGTAAAGTGAACGGCTATAGCTTTGATCTAGATAAAGCTGAGAAGGAATTAGTTGGGGTTCAGAAATAATTGGCCAAGAACGCTGAAGAAAGAGCTCAGATGGTTTGACAGTTAAAAGATGAACATGATGTTGAAGTAGCCCGATTAAGGAAGAAAATTATCACAGCCGAGGTAAAAAGTAGTAAACAAACCAAAGAATTTGACGTAGAGAGAGAACATTGCTACATGGCCAAGGCTCGGTTAGAATTGGAGCTACAACAACTTCAAAAGAAGAACCAGCAATTTCAGATTATTATGTATTAGAGTCCAGGCCATATTTTATTACAGGGCCTAGACCACAAAAAGCTCAGCGATTTGCAGAGAGGTACTGGGCTTCTGAGGCCCAGGGAATATTTTTGTTCCTATTCGAAGGCATAAATGCCATTTCATTTTTATCAGGGCCTGATTTCATATTCAGACCCAAATCCTTCACATTTATTGTATGGTACTGGCTAACTAACATTTCATAATATGCAATAATGAATATGTAACAACCAGTATTAATAGCTAATTGTTTTCGCAATCGCCAGTTTTCATATAATCACTTCTAATTTCAATATTTAACAAGTTAACTAATAACTCTAACACAGTAGTTTATATCAATGATATTATTCAACTAATAGAATTTGATAGTCGAATCGTTACTATAACACTAATTGCCGAATCATTTTTATCTCTTTCACTTAGCTGGAGAAAACAATATTTAAGTTTTAACTAAGCATGTTCGAATTACTATTGTCAAATTGCAGAATCTCAAAACAAATTTGTAGCTAAATTGATTTAAGTATTTACAAACAGTAATACAATTTGAGATTCAAAACTATTTATGCTTTTCTAATTAATTGATGCGTATCCGAAACTTGATTAACAAAATGCCTAAATATTAATACTACACATATGTTTTATAATAGTTATAAATACAAGCGGTTTATCTAAGTTCAAACAAGTTTTATATCTTAGATTTAAGTGATCATCTCTACCTAGCTTATTTATCCTATAGTTTATATCACAGTTGCTACTGCTGAATTAAGAGCATACTTCTAGTCCACTACTTATTACAATCAAATCCTAAACGAATTACAAGGATCTAAGCATTTTAAACTACATAATTAAATGACAAATACACGACTGATTTAGCTAACACATGATTAACATTTTTTATTTCTCCAATCAGCAACTTAATTATAGCATCCAGGACATAGTAGTGTACCTGATTCAAGTAACAAATTGATGAGTCTAGAGTTGGAAAAGAAGGAAAATCAGCAACAGAAATAACGACGTAGCAACAACAGCAGCAACAAATCAACACAGCAAATACAAAACTCCATAATATAACCCAGCAAATTAACCCAAGCAAATTGGAAACCCGGCAAAGTCGAATGAAACAAGTGAATAACGACCAACAAAGATTCCCAGAAGAACACTCGAGTTAACACCTAATTAAAAACCTATATCACTTCAGTGTATAGATTTCAGAGATTTCATAACTCTAATAACTCCGAATTCTCTTCAAATTCCTCCTAATTTCAAACTCTGAAATTCCCGAACTTCTCCAATTTTTCCAACCTCTTAAATTAGGCTTGAGACAACCTATTTATAGAGTAGATTGTGAGGGAAATTTGAATTAATTATTCCGATTTCCCACCTCTACTCTTTTTCAATTATTTCAGTTAAGTATAGGGTGTTTTTAATAAAATGCACTTAAACCCCTGCTAGAAGGTTCCAGGTTATTCTATATAGTTCTATTGGGCGATACTGACCTTGTTGCCCTTACATGCTAAGGATTATTACTCATATACCATTTAACTATGCGTGGTTTACCCTTTATTATTCATCTATTTATAGTAAAACCAGGCCCAATTGTGCCTTATGCCCTCACTACCTCTACATTATTATAAAAAATACCATTTCCCATTCCCCATTTACCCTATATAATTATAAGTATTCATCTGACCTGCCCTTAGGTCTGTTAAGACCTAGGGTGTCTCAGCTTTGTATTTAAAATATAACCACTAATTGAACTTTATTTTTCAACCCATTTTAAGACTAAGTAGGATTTACAGAAATAACCACTTTGAAAATAGCCCCAAATGGCCTTAACAATCAACACTCATGCTATCGCAACAATAGCCTATTTCATTTGCAAATATAACCTTATTGAGACTAAGTGTTCAAAGTTCAGAAAAACCACACATGTAAATCAAATGGCAAAATTAACCACTTTCATGTAATTTGCAAATATAATCCTATTTCAACTAACATTAACTAATCAAAATAAAGAGAGACAAAAGATAATGGTTAAATCCTAATTACTCAAATCTTTAATCGAAACAGGTTCTATTACACATAAGCAATCAAGTAGCTAATTAGCATGCGATTTAACAGGATAGTTTTAACTAAAGAAATCATGCAAAGATTCAGGTTTTAAACAACATAGAAGCATAGAAGCAAAGAAAATCGGAGATGGTTCAGATATACTTAGCTTTTAGGGTTTCTTTTCCTTTTCTTCCTTTCCTTTTTTTTCTTTCTTCTTTTCTTTCTTCCTTTCTTCATCTTCTTCTTTTTTCTTGGTTCTTCAGAGACTCTGGGTCTCTTTTATAGTAGATCTTCTAGGTAGACCTCAAGAATCTAGTTTGGATGTGGGAAGGATATATTTGGAGACTCGGGTTATGGTTTTAACAAGTTTCTGGATTTGGGTGTCCGCCGGAGTAGGGTTCCGGTGAGACATTTTTTAAGATTCGAGGAGTTAAGCTAAGATTTGAGAAACGAGGCTTAAGTGGGGTGAAAGCGGAGTTTAAGGTGGTTATGGGGTGTAAATTTGGGAGGCTGGTTCATAATTTGGGTGGTCTCCGGCTAGGCTTCCGGCGACGGAACTTCAAGAACTAGAGAATATGGTGTGATATTTGGGTGGGATTAATTGGGTAAACTGGTATAAGGGGAAGAAGGGTGTTCAGGGATGAAGGTTTGAGTCGGAGATGATGAACGGAGGCAGACCACCGGTAGGTTTCCGGTGCTCTGTGGAGAGGAAGAAAGAGTTCAAGGCGGCTAGGGTTTGAATTTGGAGAGGTGCGTCTATATAATGTGTGTAATGAACTGATGATATGGTTTATATATTGAATATGTGTTATTTATTGTTAGCCGTTAGATTAGATGAGACAAATGGTCCAGATCACTTCCCCCTTCAAATGACGTCGTGTGTTTAATTGAGGCTTTTATCTAGTCCGTTAGATTAGATCTTTGGACGGTTGAGATATATTTATTAAACTGTGTCGTTTCGTTTAAGTGTAACACCAACTGTGTAACGACCTGGACAGTCGTTTTTGAAATTTACACCCCGATCCACAATTAACTGTTTCCCCTAAGTTCATTTCTGCTATTATGGTTTGCCGGGAGGTTCGGTTTTAGAATTTGCAGTGTTTTGGGACACTTAGTCCCAAAATGGGAGCTTTATAGTTGAAAAATGGCCCGTATTAGGAACAATGTTAAGACGACCTCAGAATGGAAATGCGATGGTTCCATTAGCTCCGTTAGGTGATTTTGGGGTTGGGAGCGCATTCGGGATGTATTTTGGAGGTTTGTAGCTCATTTAGGCTTGAAAGGCCGAAGTTTGGAATTTTTGGAAATCCGAACGATAGGTGAGATTTTGATCCGGGAGTCGGAATGCAATTCTAACAGTTGTAGTAGCTTCATTAAGTGATTTTGGATATGTCTGCAAATGTTCAGGTCATTGGAACATCGTTTGGTTGGGTTTTTGATAGCATGTAGGTTTCGGAAGTTTTGTTTGAAACTTGGGCTTGAATTCGCCTTGATTTGATGATTTCTGTGTTTAAGGACGTATTTTTATGATTGGAACAAGTTCGTATTGTGTTTTGGGGTAGGTTGGTGGTTTTCGTTGGGGTCCCGCGGGCCTCGGGGTGAATCCAGTGGTCCAATTGGACTAATTCTTGGATTTTGGAAGTGCTATTGGTTGCTGGTATGTGTTGCAGAAGGATACTCTATGCGATCGCATAGGGGTGATGCAATCGCATAGAAAGTTTGGGACGAGACCAAATTTTGTACTATGCGATCGCGGAAAGGGCTATGCGATCACATAGCTTTGGATGGCTGTGCTCTGTGATCGTAGAGGGGACAATGCGATCGCATAGTGTAAAGAGTAGGGGTCCCAGGTCCAAACTTTTTTTCTATGCGATCGCGGAGCAGTGTATGCGATCGCATAAGCCTATCTGGATGAGCTGTGCAATTGCATTGTGGTATATGCGATCGCATAAGGTAATTTAGTGAGGTAGAAAATTTGTTCTATGTGATCGCAACAGGGGTCATGCGATCGCATATAGTAAATCACTAGGCAGACATAACGAGTATATAAAATTTCATCCGCGAGGGTTTCACCATATTTGCAAAAACTCAAGCTAGGTTGCTCGGTTTTGAGTGATTTCTCGCGTACTTTAAGAGACAATTGTTGGGCAACTATTTTTTACTCCCTTGTGATCATTATTCACTAATCTAAACTCAATTTCTTCCTTTAATTTCGGATTTGGGGTGTAAAATTGGGGTAGTTTCATAGAAGTGATGATTTGGAGGGGCAAACAAACTCCGATTTCGATATATTTTATATGATTAGACTCATGAGAGTACGAGGGTTCTGAAAACGTAAATATATTTAGAGTCCGAGCCGATGCCTATAGGGGTATTTTGGTCATTTCACACACATTCAAGTCGTAGCTTTAATTTATCATTGTAATTAGTTACTTGCGATGTTATTTACACTGTAAAATTGGTTTGACTAGATTCGGGTCACTCGGAGTCGGATACTGGTGGCAAGGGAGTCATTTCTTAGCGGTTTTGTACAAGAATTGAGGTAAGTGACTTGTCTAACCTTGCGTGGGGGAACCTTCTCCCCTAGGATATTATGTGTTGATTTAAATGCCTTGTACTCGAGGTGACGGGTGTGTACTTGTGCAGATTGTTGAAAAACCACCTTACTTGAACTGTTCAAATCATGATATCCCTGATAATTAATTGATTCATTTGTAAGATTTATCTGATGTTAGTTAGAGAATCATGATTAGATAGGATTATCTTTCTAAGTGCCTACTTATCTTAATTGAACTTCCTGGAACTTGTTGAGACTAGATTTGGTGTAATTTGTAGCCATGTACTTCATATTTCTCTGTGTTTTTCCTCTTATTCATTGTGTTTGTGTTTGTGGACTGCGGGTTCAATTCCCGGAGATCTAATGAAATTGAGATACAGACTGCTGGTTCAATTCCCGAAGATCCAGAGATATTGAGATACGAGCTGCGGGTTCGATTCCCGGAGACCCAGAGATTCAGAGATACGGACTGAGGGTTCAATTCCTGGAGATCCTAAGATATTTAGATACGGGATGCAGGTTCGATTCCCGGAGACCAAGAGATACTAATATATGGACTACGGGTTCAATTCCCGGAGATCCTGAGATACTGAGACAAGGACTGCGAGTTCAATTCCCGAAGATCCTGTAAGACTGATATATGGACTACCGGTTCGATTCTCGAAGATCCTAAGTTGTTGAGTATACAGAGGGACTGCGGGTTCAATTCCCGAAGATCCTGGTCTTGTTGATTTGTATATTGTTGTGTTGAGTTCTCCTTGTTTGCTTAATTGTAGACGGTTGCAGTATTTACTTCATTGATGTTATTTCAGTCTTATTCTCATTTGAACTGCTCGATATTATTATTATCATTATTTTTATTATTTCTTGGTAGGGCCCTGATGTCACACCTCCTTTTTCTGCTAACCCGCGAGAGAGCGATGGGAGTTTTTCTAATTAAAGGACAATCGAAATGGGATTTAGTTATTTAATTCAGAGTCGCCACTTGGGAGATTTGTGGTGTCCCGAGTCACCCGTTTGAATCCCGAATCGAGGAAAATATTGACTATGTTAAACAATACGCGTATCAAAAATCCGGATAAGGAATTTTGTTAACCCGGAAGAAGGTGTTAGGCATTCCCGAGTTCCGTGGTTCTAGCACGGTCGCTCAACTATTATATTCGGCTTGATTTATCTGATTTTTAATAAATATGAATTAATGTGCATATTATTACTTCAAACCGTGTTTATCGTTTAGAAAAAAATTATAATGTAATGAGAATACATCTCGAATTTCGTCACAAAAATGTGTCCTCAATTTTTGATGTATTCCGACTTCATTAGGATTTGGATTGGGGTCACATAAATGTGTACCCGAGTTTAGGGAGGTAATTTTATTAAGTACATACCTAAAGATGCTAGCGCATTATTATTTTGGGAATGCCGTGAAATTCACTAAAACGACATATCCCGAAGTCGAAGCATTTTTAACACATGTATATTTAGGAAAGTGTGATGACCCGACCCATCATCATGTGAGCTATCACACCGTTATCTAGGTTATATGCTTGTTAATGTTGCAATATGCATGTTGGGTAAGTTTGAGTCAATCCGGGTGGAGTTTGGTTGAAATTGAGACAAATAGTCTCTTAGAAGAAGGAATAGTTGATAAAAGTCAACTGGATGTTGACTTGTGAGTTAGAGAGCTCGGAATCGAATTCTGATGATTCGGTCAGCTCCGGAAGGTCATTTATGGGCTAGGAGAGCGATCGGAAGTGAATTTGGAGGTCCGATGTAGTTTTAGGCTTGAATTGGCTAAAGTTGAATTTTGGCGACATCCGATCGATAGGTGAGATTTTGATCCGAGAGTCAGAATGGAATTCCGACAGTTGCAGTAGCTCCGTTAGGTGATTTTGGATGTGTCTAGAAAATTTCAGGTCATTCGGAGGTCGTTTGGTCGGGTTTTTGATTGAATGTCGGTTGCGGAAGTTTGAATGAAACTTAGGCTTGAATTGCTTGAATTTGATGTTATTCCGTGTTTAAGTATGTGTTTTTATCATTGGATCAAGTTCGTATGGTGCTATGGAGTATGTTTGTGGCTTTTGTTGGGGGTCCCGGGGAACTCGGGGTGATTT
Organism: Nicotiana noctiflora; assembly: GCA_032618575.1. Taxonomy (NCBI): domain Eukaryota; kingdom Viridiplantae; phylum Streptophyta; class Magnoliopsida; order Solanales; family Solanaceae; genus Nicotiana; species Nicotiana noctiflora. Next base: position 195,717 of record JASVEL010011851.1, read on the forward strand.
CGGTAGGTTAAACGGAGGAATTTTGAGGTTTTGCAGGTCGGGATTTTTGGGCTTCTACTATGTTCGCTTCTGCGGGTGGGGGACCGCAGAAGCGGAAGAGTAGGGTCGGAATTCCTCTCACAGAAGCGAGTTTGGGAAGGCTTGGGTAGTTCCGCAGAAGCGGCCCAGGATGCGCAGGGGCGGGCTGGTAGAAGCAAGCCCAGGATCGCAAGAGCGGAGGATGGCCAGGCCGGGGAACTTCGCAGAAGCGGAGCCCAGTACGCTTATGTAGTCTTGCAGGTGCGAGACTTGGACCGCAGAAGCGGAACTGGGCAGCCGGGTATGGAATTGCAGAAGCGGACAATTATCCGCAGAAGCAGACTCGCAGGAGCGAGTGAGGAATCGCAGGAGCGGAAGTCGCGCCTGTGATAAAAATAACATAAGGGTTAAAATTTCATAAGTTGGAAAAACATTAGGGCTCGGTTTTGAGAGGTGAATTGGGCGAGAAATTGCTGGGAGATCATCGAGTTACCATCGGAGGTGAGTTTTATGGTTCATTTACGTGTTTTTATCTTGAAATCCTCCTCTATTTCACTGAAATTGGATCAAATTGTGGGGAAATTTAGCCTGAGACTTAGCTTTAGTAAAATGTCGATTTGAGTGGGCAAACGGAGTCCGATTTTGAAAAACTTTATATGCACAGACTCGTATTGAGATGAGGGTTCCGAATATGTAACTATTGTAATTTTTCGAGAAGCGTACCAAACGTCGAGTTTTGACAACTTAGTGGGTTTTGGTGCAATTGGGAGTTACTTCGAATGGGTTGTGTGTCATTGCATGTATTGATGTATTCTCTATGATTTTGAGCCGATTTGGCATCCGAGGAGATTGATTTGCGAGGCAAGCGCAAGGCGTACTAAGGCTTCTACCGGTTCGAGGTGAGTGGTGATAGTAAATAATGTACTAAGGGTTTGAAACCCCGTACTAGCACTTCACAGTGCTATGTGGAGATGAGACACGCATTTTGTGATGGGCGCGGTGACGTTGTGATTGAGGGTTCGGACTTGGTCCTTCCCGGCTAATAGAATACTGTGTATTATGACTGATAATGAGATTATAACTGTGTAACTGGGCTAATACCCATATTTGGGGCCTTGTGCTGATCTGTAGATCATTAGAGGACCTGTAGAGCTAGGTGACCCTTATATCATGTTAGGAACTTGCACTCAGCCGTAAAACTAGCTGAATAGCATACTAAGAGCCGGTACTTGATGTGCACTGCGAGAGATAGGTTACTTAGAGTGGAAACTCCCTAATTTAGCTGAGTGGGCCTGAAAGGCCAATCCTATACTAAATGAGGCAGGGTCGAGGACCCGTTAAGAGGTATTATACACATATATACAAATATTGGATCGGGCTGTACGCCGCAACAAAATATATATATATATATATTGGATCGGGCTGTACGACGCAGCAGTATATATCTATTGGATTGGGCTACATGCCGCAGCATTATAAATATTGGATCGGGCTGCACGCCGCCGCATTATATATAATGGATCGGGCTGCACGCCACAACAGTATATATATTGGATCGGGCCACACGCCGCAGCAGTATACATATTGGATCGGGCTGCACGCCACAGTAGTATATATATTGGATCGGGCTGCACGCCGCAGCAATATATAAATATTGGATCGGGCTGCACGCCGCAACAGTATATATATATATTGAAGCGGGCTGCGCGCCGCAGCATTATACTTATTCAGATACTTGTACCTTATAGATACATGTATATGTCTCCACATATTGAGATGGCGGTACACCATTGTGGTATAAGTGAGGATTTAGTCAGTGTGGGAGCTTGTTGAGATAGATGTGGATTGGTGATCGGAGTACTTACTATGGTGATGACTTACCTGTGGGGTTTTGCATTAGAACTGTTTCGTGATAGTACAGAAGTTCTTATTTTCAGTTATTTTTTATTATTATTACTCACTGAGTTGAAATATACTCACCCAACCCGTCTGCACTTTCTATGCAGATCCACACGTGCCCGAGGGCAGTTGAGTTATTGTAGCTGCTGATCATTATCTACTTTCGCGGAGACTACGAGGTAGCTGCCAGCATCTGCAGACCCTGTTTTCTCCTTCTTTACCCTTTTGTTGTTTTCATCTTGCTTAGACTTGTTTGTACTAGGATGATTATTCGGTAGAGGCTCAAACTCGTGACACCACGATATAGTTGGGACCGCATTTTGTTTGCTTTTTACTATTACGTTGCCATCTTTATATGACCACTTGCTGTTTAAGTATAACTGGGTTAATTAGGAATTAATAATTGGCTGGGTTAAGAGATGATATGGTCGGGCTTGCCTAGCATTGTGTTGGGCGCCATCACGACCTGGGTTTGGGTCGTGACAAGTTGGTATCAGAGCTTAGGTTAACAGGTTTCGCGAGTCATGAGCCGGTTGGTAGAGTCTCGTGGATCGGTATGAGGATGCCAATACTTATCCTCGGGAGGCTGCAAACCTTTTCGGAAAAGTTTCAATTCGTGGAATTCTTGTCGTGCGATTGCCTTTGACTTGAACTGAACTTTGACATTCTATTCTCTCGCAGATGGCGAGAACTCGAGCTTCCGGACGGGGAGGACGACCACCACTACCACCTGCTATAGGTCGTGGACGCGGCCGTGGTCGTGGCAGAGCTCGGGTAGCTGATGCAGTACCAGCTGACCCACAGCCCTGAGTTGCAGAGGTGGCAGCAGCACCAGTTCAGGCACCAGCTATGCCCATTGTCATTCCGGGTCTACAGGAGACCCTGGCTCAGATACTAGTAGTTTGTAATGGCCTGGCGCAGGCGGTTTCAGTTACTACCGCAGCAGCTGCATCAGGGACCGGGGGTGGTCATCAGACCCCCGTAACACGTACTCTAGAGCCAGCAGTGCAGGGCCTACTAACACCAGAGGCTCCTCCAACTCAGCCTGTGGTTTCGGTTCAGCCAGTATATCAGATTTAGGGGGGCAGGGTCCCAGCTATGATGGACGATGAGCAGCGTCGTCTCGAGAGGTTCACCAAGTTATCTCCTCCAGTGTTCTATCACGACCCAAATCCGGTCGTGATGGCGCCCAACAATTAAGCTAGGCCAGCCAGACCAATAATTCAATTATCACAATGATATCAGTCCCAAATGGACATCCCAAGAAGAATATATGAGTTTAAGAACTCCAATAATAATAAAAGAGAACAAAATACTGACACTCCCAAAGATCCGGAGTCACAAGTCTAGAGCCTCTAACAAAACCCAATAGGAATAGAGAGTACTGTATAGAAATACTCAAGTCCGAATACAAAATACAAAGTGACAACTGGAAAGGAGAGGAGAAGCTAGGTTCTGCGAACGTAGGCAGCTACCTCAGCAACTCGATATGACACTGCAACCGCGGGAAATGCCTGTCTACCGCTCCTGAGTACCCGAGTCTGCACACAAAAGGTGCAGGGAGTAGGGGTGAGTACTAAGTACTCAGTGAGTAATAAATATATAAAAGTAGCTGAAAGTAAGAAATCCATAAAATACCACAATATGAAGCTACACTACAGTCCGAATCTCCTACGAACTAGCATCAACAGTACAATTCAACTACCACAGAGTAATTCAACAAATACAGATGCAATGCAATGCACATAACCGCTACGGCGTGTAGCCCGATCCAATTTAACGTCGACGGCGCTCACCGGGGGTGTGTACAGACTCCGGAGGGGCTCCTACAGCCCAAGCGCAATACTGCTGCGGCGTGCAGCCCGATCCTCATATCAACCACTGTGGCGTGCAGCCCGATCCCATATTCAGTCCACAATAAGCAAATAAGTCACAAAACAGTTCATTTTTCTTACTTCCAGTTTCCAGATTCATAACTTATGGAAAATACTTTAACTTTATTAAATTTGCAAAAACCGGTGACTTAGCATTTCAAAAATGTGATTTGAATTTCCAGGACTGAGATCAGTGATTTAAGCAATTATAGCTATCACATAAATATTGTCCTCTAAGGACGCTACAGATCGGCACAAGGCCCCAAGCAAGGCTTACAACCCACAAATATATCAAATACAGTGTATTTCCAACATTAACAACATAATATTCATTTACGGGATGGACCAAGTCTCAATCCCCAGTCACAATCAATCCCGCACCTGCCACAGTGTGCGAGCCACGCCCTACTAGCGTCACAATGTGCTAAGCCGGGGTTTCGAACCCTCAGGCTACCATATACACAAACTACTCACCTCTAGCCGGCCGTAGACTCCCCCGCGATACCTTTTCCTTTGAATTTAGCTCCCTCGTGCGTGGAATCTAGTCAAACCACAATAATTATATCAAATTCGGGTCAAAGAATCATAACCCACTTCAATTTACATGAAATTCGCATAATTACACTAAGTTGGTAAAACCCGACCCCGGGCCCACTGCTCGAAAAAATTCCAAATTAGTACCAACGCGATCCTTATCTCGCCACGAGTCCGTGCATATAAAATTTATCGAAATCGGAGTTCAAATGGCCTTCCAAATCCAAAAATCCCGTTTTCAATATTTGGGCCACATTTCTTCAAGATTTCAACCCAATTTCATGAAGATTGATGTTAATTCTACCATAAAATGATGTTTTTGAGTCAAGAATGTTACCTCCGACGAATACCCGATGACTTCTGAGTGATTTCCTCGAGTTTTCTTCTCTCTAGGGCTCAAAATTATGTTTTGGGGGTGTAAACCCGAAACCCCTCTGCTTCTGGATTTTATTCACTGCCAGAGCTTTTTGCTCTTCGCGTTCGCGTGATCTCCCACGCGTTCGCGATGAACAGCCCTCACTTACCCTTCGCGAATGCGACGCCCTCTACGCGTTCGCGATGCCCAACTTCCAGCTACCCTTCGCGAACGCGACGCCATTCACGCGTTCGCGATGCTCAAACTCCTCGCGCCCAAAATCCTTCTACGCGTTCGCGATATTCCTCCCGCGAACGCGAAGCCTTACCCTCACACACCTACGCGAACGCGACTGCTGGAATGCGAACGCGATGCACACGATCCCTGGCCTACGCGAACGCGGCTCCCCTTCCCACGAACACGATGCACTGATAAGCTTGGCCTTCGCGAACGCGGCCCTTGCCACGTGAACGCGAAGGCTTAAAGGCCTTGGGCAGAACCTGCAGCTTTTCTGCAGATTTTTGCCAAGTCCAAATGCCCGGTTGATGGTCCGAAATCATCCCGAGGCCCCCGGGACCCCAACGAAAACCACCAACGTACTCCAAAACATGATACGGACTTGTTCCAATCATAAAAACACCATGCTAAACATCAAAATCACCATTTACACACGAATTCAAGCCTAAGTTTCTTCAAAGCTTTCAAAACTAACATTCAATCCAAAACCCGATCAAACGATGTCCGAATGACCTGAAAATTTGCAGACACATCCAAAATCACATAACGAAGCTACAGAAATTGTCGGAATTCCATTCCGACGCCCGGATCAACATATCACCTACCATCCGGTTTTCGCCAAAATTCATCCCTCGCCAATTCAAGCCTAAAACTACACCGGACCTCCGAATTCAATTCCGATTGTTCTCCTAAGTCATAAATGATCCCCCGGAACTAGTCGAATCATCAGAATCTGGTTCCGAGCACTCTAACTTAATATTCAAATCTTGGTTGACTTCTCATATTCAAGCTTTCTTCAAACATGCTATTTGCTTCATTTTCAATCCAAATCACTCCTAACTCACCCGATATACTCTAATACTGTTATAAAAACATAAGATATGTAAATGCAAGGTAACGGGGTGGAAATTCCCGTAATGACGGGCCGGGTCGTTACATTCTCCCCAACTTAAACAAACGCTCATCCGCGAGCGGGTTAAGAAACATACCTGGAGCATCAAACAAGTGTGGATATCTACTTCGCATCTCCTGCTCGGTCTCCCAAGTTGCTTCCTCCACGGGACGACCTCTCCACTGCACTTTCACTGAAGCTATGTCCTTAGATCTCAGCTTACGAACCTGTCGACCCAAAATAGCTACTAGTTCCACATCATAAGTCAAATCCTCATCTAGCTGTATCGTGCTGAAGTCCAACACATGAGACGGGTCTCCGACATACTTCCGGAGCATAGATACATGGAACACCGGGTGAACTCCCGACAAACCGGGTGGCAAAGCAAGCATATAAGCCACCTCCCCAACTTTCCTAAGCACCTCAAAAGGTCCAATAAACCTTGGGCTCAACTTCCCTTTCTTTCCAAACCTCATAACACCCTTCATAGGCGAAACCTTCAGCAACACCTTCTCACCTACCGAATAAGACACATCTCGGACCTTCCGGTCCGCATAACTCTTCTGACGCGACTGAGCTGTGTGAAGTCTCTCCTGAATCACCTTCACCTTGTCTAAGGCATCTTGGACTAACTCTGTCCCCAACAACCTAGCCTCGCCGGGCTCGAACCAACCAACTGGGGACCTACACCGCCTCCCATATAAAGCTTCATACGGTGCCATCTGAATGCTGGACCGATAACTATTATTATAAGCAAACTCCGCCAAAGGCAAATAATCAGCCCACGAACCACCGAAATCAATGACACAAGCACGCAACATGTCCTCCAATATCCTGAATAGTACGCTCAGACTGCCCATCCGTCTGTGGATGAAATGCTGTGCTCAGCTCTACCTGTGAACCCAACTCTCGCTGAAATGTCCTCCAGAACTGAGAAGTGAACTGGGTACCTCTGTCCGATATAATAGAAATAGGAACTCCATGCAATCTCACTATCTCACGGATGAATATCTCTGCCAACCGCTTTGAGGTATAGGTAGTACACACTGGGATGAAGTGAGCTGACTTGGTCAACCTATCCACCACCACCCAAACTGAATCAAACTTCCTCGCTGTCCGAGGGAGTCCACTAACAAAGTCCATAGTTATTCTTTCCCACTTCCACTCCGAAATATCAATACACTGGAATACACCACCAGGTCTCTGATGCTCATACTTGACCTGCTGACAGTTTAGACACCGAGCCACATGGCTCACAATATCTTTCTTCATCTTTCTCCACCAGTAATGCTGCTTCAAATCCTGATACATCTTCGCGGCTCCTGGATGAATAGAATACCGCGAGTTGTGGGCTTCCTCCAATATCAACTCACGAAGGCCATCAACATTGGGCACGCATATCCGGCCCCGCATCCGCAATACACCATCACTATCAATAGTGACATCTCTGGCATCATCATGCTGAACTCTGTCCTTAAGGATAAGTGTGGATCATCATACTGGCGCTCTCGAATACGATCATATAAAGAAGAACGAGCTACTACACAAGCCATCACCCGACTGGGCTCAGAAATATCCAGCCTCACCATTTGATTAGCTAACGCCTGAACATCAACTGCTAGGGGTCTCTCCCCAACTGGAATATACGCCAAACTGCCCATACTAATAGCCTTCCGGCTCAATGCATCAGCCACTACATTGGCTTTCCCGGGATGATACAAGATAGTAATATGTCACGACCCTAGTTCACCAATTGTGAACATGTCGTGATGGCACCCAGTCCCCACGACTAGGTAAGCCTAACACGTTGCGGAATACACAAGTTATAACCACTTAAGTAAGAAGCAGCGGAAAAATAACATAAAAGATATGTAATCCGTGCCGCTTGGCACATACATCCGTCACACAATGAATAAAACACTACCAAGATCCGGAACCCCACGGTAACACAGACAAAAAGGGAAATACAAATGTGGCTCTATATGTAAAGAGTATCTAACAACGACATGAAGAGAAATGTCAACTAGTACTACTAGAATAGATGGGAAGCCTCCGGATCCGCGGACGTAGCAGATCATACCTCGAAGTCTCCCAGAAAGCTGCAGAATCACCTAGTACGAGCCTGCTCTGATGTACCTGGATCTGCACAACAAAAGTGTGCAGAAGAGTAGCATGAGTACACCACGGCGGTACTCGGTAAGTGCCAAGCCTAACCTCGATGGAGTGGTGACGAGGTAGGTCAGGGCCCTACTGAGAAAACAATAATATAATGATGATAACAAAGTAAACAGTTTAAATGATAATAATTTCCGAAATAACATTATGATGATTACTGCAACTGTCTACAATTTAAGCTAACAACCAATAACCAACTCAAATAAACAAATCCATGATCTGTGGGAATTGAACCCACAGTCCCATTCTCAGTACCTCTGGGTCTCCGGGAATCGAACCCGCATCCCAAGTCTTAATAATATCTCAATAACTCAGGACCTCCGGGAATCGAACCCGCAGTCCCTACCAATAAGTCAGGATCTCGGGAATCGAACCCGTAGTCCTCATTTCAATAATCTCAGGATCTCGGGAATCGAACCCGTAGTCCATATTTCAATAATCTCAGGATCTCGGGAATCGAACCCGTAGTCCATAACCACAGCAAGTAAAGGAATACACAGAGAGAAGTATAATATGCTTAACGATAACTTCGCCGATGAACAGCGCCAGCGATTACCAAGAAAACTCAAGTAAGTCAATTAAGCAACTAGACGGTTAGATTCTATCAAATCATGCTTTTCTAACTACTACCGGGTAGGAATATCGAATTTAACAACTAAGAACAGGAATATCACTCATTGAACATTTTGAGTAAAGTATGTGTTCAACAACCAACGCATGTACACGCCCGTCACCTCGCGTACAAGGCATTTAAAGTATCACAATAATATCCTAGGGGTGAAAGTCCCCCACACGAGGTTAGACAAGCCACTTACCTCAATTCCGGTACAAAACCGCTAAGTAATAACCCTCTTGCCACGAATGTCGGCCTCCACAAGTGTAGAACCTGATAAAAATCAATAGAATCACATCAAAATAGACCAATTGGGCATTACCCAATCAAATTAACTCAAAATTCACCAAAACCCTCACTGCTCATTAAACCCAGGTCGATTTCCGCTTCTGCGGTCTCTAGGTCGCTTCAGCGACTCCGCTTCTGCGGGCATACGGTCGCTTCTGCGACGCTTGGCCATTTACTCAAAAGCCGCTTCTGCGGAAGCACGGTCGCTTCTGCGACTTCGCTTATGCGGACGAAAGTCCGCTCCTGCGGAAGGTCCCGCTCCTGCGGAAGGCTTTCCGCTCCTGTGTGACCGCCTCCGCGATCCAAAGTCCGCTCCTGCGAACTAGGCCGGCCTCCCATGAACTCGCTCCTGCGGAGCAAATGTCGCTTCTGCGGACTCGCCTCTGCGGTCCAAGCTCCGCAGAATCGAATACTACAGAAGGCAGGCACCAGCCTGCTGCGAGTTTTTAAGATTCTTCCCGTTTAATCACCCGAATTCATCCCGAGTCCCCCGGGACCCTATCCAAACACACCAACACATCCTAATACCTTATTCGAACTTGTTCCAATCCTCAAAACACGTCTAACAACATCGAAACCCATAATTCACATCGAATTCAAGCCTAAATTTCTTAAAACTTTCCGAATTGCACATTCGATCAAAAACCCGACCAAACGACGTCCGAATGACCTGAAATTTGCGGACATATCCAAAATCACATAACGAAGCTACAGAAATTGTCGGAATTCCATTCCGACCCCCGGATCAAAATCTCACCTATCGTTCGGATTCGCCAAAATTTCAACCTTCGGCATTTCAAGCCTAATTGAGCTACGGACCTCCAAAATACATTCCGAACGCGCTCTCAACCCCGAAATCACCTAACGGAGCTAATGGAACCATCGGATTTCCGTTTCGAGATCGTCTTAACACTGTTCCGGCTACGGACCGTTTTCTAGCTTTAAAGCTCTCATTTAGGGACTAAGTGTCCCAAAAAGCTCCAAATTTCATAACCGACTCTCTCGGCAAACCACAATAGCAGAAATGAACTTAGGGGAACAGTTAAATTGGGGATTGGGGCGTAATTTTCTAAAACGACCGGTCGGGTCGTTACATCTTCCCACACTTAAAGATTCGTTCGTCCTCGAACAAGCATAGGAAACATACCTGGAGTAGTGAAAAGATGAGGGTACTGGCTGCGCATATCCTGCTCGGTCTCCCAAGTCGCCTCCTCGACCGGCTGGCCCCGCCACTGAACCTTTACCGAAGCGATATTCTTTGACCTTAGCTTTCTGACCTGTCTGTCTAGAATGGCTACTGGCTCCTTAACATAAGACAGATCCTTGTCTAGTTGAACGGATGTGAAATCCAACACATGCGACGGGTCACCATGGTATCTCCGGAGCATGGAGACATGAAATACGAGGTGAACTCCGGCTAGGCTGGGAGGTAAGGCCAACTCATAAGCAACCTCCCCAACACGCCTCAAAATCTCAAAAGGGCCAATAAATCTAGGACTCGGCTTTCCTTTCTTTCCAAACCTCATAACGCCCTTCATGGGCGAGACTCGAAGCAGAACCCGCTCACCAACCATAAAAGCCACATCGCAAACCTTCTTGTCCGCATAACTCTTCTGTCTAGACTGGGCCGCACGAAGTCTGTCCTGAATCACCTTGACCTTGTCCATAGCCTCCTGAACCATATCAGTACCTAGTAACCTGGCCTCGCCCGGCTCAAACCAACCCACGGGAGACCTGCACCTCCTACCATATAGGGCCTCGTACGGTGCCATTTGAATACTAGATTGGTAGCTGTTGTTATAAGCAAACTCCGCCAGTGGCAAGAAGTGATCCCATGAACCTCCAAACTCAATCACGCACGCACGGAGCATATCCTCCAAAATCCGAATAGTGCGCTCGGACTGCCCATCAGTCTGGGGGTGAAATGCTGTGCTCAGCTCCACCCGAGTACCTAACTCCTGCTGTACAGCTCTCCAGAACCGTGAAGTGAACTGAGTGCCTCTATCTGAAATGATGGAAACTAGAATACCATGCAGCCGAACTACCTCTTTGATATAGATCTCCGCCAGTCGCTCCGATGAATATGTAGTGCTCACCGGTATAAAATGGGCGGACTTGGTCAGCCAATCCACAATGACCCAAATGGAATCAAACTTCCTAACCGTCCGTGGAAGTCCATATACAAAGTCCATGGTAATGCGCTCCCATTTCCACTCGGGAATCTCAATCTGCTGCATTAATCCACCCGGACGCTGATGCTCATACTTCACCTTCTGGCAGTTGAGGCATCTAGAAACATAGCCAACTATATCCCTTTTCATTCGCCTCCACCAGTAATGTTGTTTCAAGTCCTGATACATCTTCGTGGCACCCGGATGGATGGAATACCGCGAACTATGGGCCTCTGCTAGAATCAGCTCTCGAAGATCATCTACATTGGGCACACAGATACGCCCCTGCATCCTCATGACTCCATCATCTCCGATGGTAACATCCCGAGCATCACCACGCCGAACTCTATCCTGAAGGACAAGCAAATGAGGGTCGTCGAACTGACGCTCCCCGATGCGGTCAAATAGAGAAGACCGAGAAACCACACAAGCTAGAACCCGGCTGGGCTCCGAAAGATCCAGTCTAACCAACTGCCTGGCCAAAGCCTGAACATCCATCGCCATAGGCCTCTCCGAAGCTGGTAGATATGCTAAACTCCCCAAACTCTCCGCCCGACGACTCAAGGCATCAGCAACCACATTAGCCTTGCCCGGATGATAGAGAATAGTAATATCATAGTCCTTCGGTAGTTCCAACCATCTCCTCTGACGCATATTCAGGTCCTTCTGCTTAAGCAAGTGCTGCAAGCTCCGGTGATCGGTGTAGATCTCACAAGGAACCCCATATAAATAATGACGCCAAATTTTCAAGGCGTGAACAATGGCAGCTAGCTCCAAATCATGAACAGGGTAATTCTTCTCATGCACCTTCAGCTGTCTCGACGCGTAGGCAATCACCCTACCGTCCCGCATCAATACCGCACCGAGTCCAACTCGTGAGGCATCACAATATACGGTATAGGACCCCGTACCTGTAGGCAACATCAATATAGGGGCCGAAGTCAAAGCTCTCTTGAGCTTCTGAAAGCTCGCCTCACACTCGTCTGTCCACTGAAAAGGGGCACCCTTTTGGGTCAATCTAGTCATAGGTGCTGCAATCGAAGAGAACCCCTCTACGAAACGACGGTAATAGCCCGCCAAACCAAGGAAACCGCGAATCTCAGTAGCGGAGGAGGGTCTGGGCCAACTCTGCACGGCCTCCACCTTCCTCGGATCTACTCGAATACCATCACTCGACACCACGTGGCCCAAAAATGCCACCGAACTCAACCAGAATTCACATTTAGAGAACTTGGCATAAAGCTGCTTCTCCTCAGAATCTGAAGCACTATCCTCAAATGCTGCTCGTGCTCTTCCCGGCTCCGGGAATATACTAGAATATCATCAATGAAAACAATCACGAATGAGTCCAAATAAGGCCTGAACACACTGTGCATCAAATGCATAAAGGCTGCTGGGGCATTAGTCATCCCAAAACACATCACGAGGAACTCATAGTGACCATACCGGGTCCTGAAGGCAGTCTTCGGGATATCCTGGCTCCCGAATCTTCAGCTGGTGATACCCAGAGCGCAAATCAATCTTAGAAAACACCTGTGCGCCCTGTAACCGGTCAAATAAATCATCAATACGGGGCAAAGGATACCGGTTCTTCACTGTAACCTTATTCAGCTAGCGATAGTCAATACACATACGCATAGAACCGTCTTTTTTCTTCACAAACAATACAGGAGCACCCCAAGGCGAAACACTGGGTCGAATGAAACCCTTACCCAATAACTCCTGTAACTGATCCTTCATCTCCTTCAACTCCGGAGGAGCCATACGGTACGGTAGAATAGAAATGGGCCGAGTGCCCGGCAACAAATCAATAGCAAAATCAATATCTCTGTCGGGTGGCATGCCCGAGAGATCAACTGGAAATACATCAGCAAAGTCACGTACCACATGAACAGAATCAATAGAGGGAGTGTCAATACCGACGTCCCGCACATAGGCTAGATAAGCAGCACACCCCTTCTCAACCATACGCTGAGCTCTGAGAAAAGAAATAACACGGCTAGGGGTGTGATCTAGAGTACCACTCCACTCAATACGTGGAATGCCTAACATAGCCAGCGTCATGATCTTGGCGTGACAATCAAGAATAGCATAATGGGGCGACAACCAGTCCATGCCCGAAATTATATCAAAATCGACCATCCCGAGCAACAATAGATCCGCTCTAGTCTCAAAACCACTAATGGTAATCAAACACGACCGATATACGCGGTCCACAGCCAAAGAATCACCCACCGGAGTGGAAACATAAATGGGGGCACTCAAAGAATCCCGAGGCACACCCGGATGAGAAGCAAAGTAAGAAGACACATATGAAAAAGTGGAACCAGGGTCGAATAGAACCGATGCCTCCCTGTGACTAACCATAATAATACCTGTGATAACAGAGTCAGATGCAACAGCCGCAGCGCGATCAGGAATAGCATAGAATCTGGCCTGTCCCCCCTCTCGAGGGCGGCCTCTGGAACCCTGACCCCCGCCCCTGGATGACTGGGCAGGTGGAGTGGCAGCTGGGGCTGGAATGATAGCCTGTTGGCCCTGAGAACCACGCGGATGCTGTGATGACTGATGAGGGGCTCCTCTCCTACGCCTGGGGCACTCCCTAACCAGGTGGCGAGTATCCCCGCACTCAAAACAAGCTCTGGGAGGACGCGGTGGCTGTGACTGACCGGCCTCACCCCCACTAGTCTGACCCCTGGAAGGACCCCGAGCAGGAGGTGCACTGGAAACTGGGGGAGCATAATAAGGCTCCTGAGGTGCTGGAAGACCTGGAGTACTACCAGCTGCGGGCAATGCCGAGTGAACTGGTCGACCGGAATAACCCCTGCCAAAACGACCGGCTGATGAAGTGCGGGCACCAGAGAAATGGCCCGACTCACGAGACCTCTTGGCCTCTCTCTCTCTTCGCTCTCTAGGGAGCATACTCTCGATCCTCTTGGCAATGCTAACTGCATGCTGATAAGATATATCTGCCTCAAGCTCTCTGGCCATGCTGGATCGGATAGGCGGAACAAGGCCCTCAATAAATCTCCCCACTCGCTCCCGAACAGTGGCTACCAAAGCCGGTGCATGCCTGGCTAGGCGGGTGAAACTGAGAGCATATTCCGATACTGACATGGAGCCCTGTCGCAACCGCTCAAACTCCGAGCGCCAAGAGTCCCTAAGGCTCTGTGGAACAAACTCCCTCAAAAATAGATCTGAAAACTGCGTCCAAGTCAATGAAGCAGACTCCTCTGGACTATCCAACTCATACGTGCGCCACCAATCATAAGCGGCCCCACGAAACCGAAAAGCAGTGAAGGAAACCCCGCTGGTCTCCACAATCCCCATAGTACGAAGAATATGATGACACTCCTCCAGAAAACCCAATGCATCATCTGAAGCCAACCCACTGAACACTGGAGGGTCATATTTCTTGAACCTCTCCAATCTACGCTGCTAGTCCTCAGAGGCAGCTGGTCCACCTCCGGGCTGTGCTGGGGCGGCAGGAGGCATAACCAAAACCTCTGGAACCTGTCCCACTGGCACACGCTGCTCAGGTGTAACGGCTGCTGGAGTCTGGGCCCCTCCCCCGGCCTGAGATGTAGCTGCGACGAGAGGAAGCAATCCTTCTTGAGCTAAAGTGGTATACATACTCATGAACTGGGCTAGGGTCTCCTGTAGTGCTGGAGTAGTAGCAGCTGTAGTCGGTGTATCAGGTGCCTGCGCTCCAACCTGGTCTACCTGTGGCACCTCAGCGGCAGCGCGCGAGGGTACTGTGGCTGCACCTCGGGCGCGTCCTCGTCCTCTACGTCGGCCCCGGCCTCTGACAGCGGCAACAGGGGGCGCGGGTACCTTATCGTCGCGAGTAGCTCGTGTCCTCACCATCTGTGAGAGAATAGAAATCAATAGTTTAGATTTTGATGCCAAAAATGTCGCACGACAAGGAATCCAAAGAAATGAAGAGTTTCCTAAACGGTTACATAGCCCCTCGTAGATAAATACAGACGTCTCCGTATCGATCAGCGAGACTCTAAGTAACCGGTCCGTGTCCCGTGACTCCTATGAACCTAGTGCTCTGATACCAACTTGTCACGACCCTAGTTCATCCAATTGTGAACATGTCGTGATGGCACCCAGTCCCCTCGACTAGATAAGCCTAACACGTTGCGGAATACACAAGTTATAACCACTTAAGTAAGAAACAGCGGAAAAATAACATAAAAGATATGTAATCCGTGCCGCTTGGCACATACATCCGTCACACAATGAATAAAACACTACCAAGATCCGGAACCCCACAGTAACACATAGAAAAAGGGAAATACAACTGTGGCTCTATATGTAAAGAGTATCTAACAACGACATGAAGAGAAATGTCAACTAGTACTACTAGAATAGATGGGAAGCCTCCGGATCCGCGGACGTAGCAGATCATACCTCGAAGTCTCCCAGAAAGCTGCAGAATCACCTAGTACGAGCCTCCTCTGATGTACCTGGATCTGCACAACAAAAGTGTGCAGAAGAGTAGCATGAGTACACCACGGCGGTACTCAGCAAGTGCCAAGCCTAACCTCGATGGAGTAGTGACGAGGTAGGTCAGGGCCCTACTGAGAAAACAATAATATAATGATGATAACAAAGTAAACAGCTTAAATGATAATAATTTCCGAAATAACAACATCATGATGATTACTGCGACTGTCTACAATTAAACTAACAACCAATAACCAACTCAAATAAACAAATCCAGGATCTGTGGGAATTGAACCCACGGTCCCATTCTCAGTACCTCTGGGTCTCCGGGAATCGAACCCGCAGCCCATGTCTCAATAATATCTCAATAACTCAGGATCTCCGGGAATCGAACCCGCAGTCCCTACCAATAAGTCGGGATCTCGGGAATCGAACCCGTAGTCCTCATTTCAATAATCTCAAGATCTCGGGAATCGAACCCGTACTCCATATTTCAATAATCTCAGGATCTCGGGAATCAAACCCGTAGTCCATAACCACAGCAAGTAAAGGAATACACAGAGAGAAGTATAATATGCTTAACGATAACTTCGCCGATGAACAGCGCCGGCGATTACCAAGAAAACTCAAGTAAGTCAATTAAGCAACTAGACAGTTAGATTCTATCTAATCATGCTTTTCTAACTACTACCGATTAGGAATATCGAATTTAACAACTAAGAACAGGAATATCACCCATTGAACATTTTGAGTAAAGTATGTGTTCAACAACCAGCGCATGTACACGCCCGTCACCTCGCGTACAAGGCATTTAAAGTATCACAATAATATCCTAGGGGTGAAAGTCCCCCACACGAGGTTAGACAAGCCACTTACCTCAATTCCGGTACAAAACCGCTAAGTAATAACCCTCTTGCCATGAATGTCGGCCTCCACAAGTGTAGAACCTGATAAAAATCAATAGAATCACATCAAAATAGACCAATTGGGCATTACCCAATCAAATTAACTCAAAATTCACCAAAACCCACAAGTTGCCAACACCCGACTTCCGGCATGCTTATCGGAAAATTCACGAAAATTATATATTCGGGTTCCTTATCTCAATACGAGTCCGGGAATATAAAATTTATCGAAATCGGACTCCGTTTGCCCATTCAAATCAAATGTTTTCTAAAGGTTTTGGTCTAGGGTGAAAACCCCCATTAATTATCCCAAATTCCTCCATTTTCATGAAAAACTTGCATAATATTATCAACAACAATCAAAATTGGAGTTCATAATTGATTACCTGAAGAAACCTCTCGAATTCTACTTCAAAATCGCCCAAATTGCCTCTAAAGCCTAGCCCTCAATGGTTGGAAATGTTTCTGAAATTTTAACCCTCACTGCTCATTAAACCCAGGTCGATTTCCGCTTCTGCGGTCTCTAGGTCGCTTCAGCGACTCCGCTTCTGCGGGCATACGGTCGCTTCTGCGACGCTTGGCCATTTACTCAAAAGCCGCTTCTGCGGAAGCACGGTCGCTTCTCCGACTTCGCTTATGCGGACGAAAGTCCGCTCCTGCGGAAGGCTTTCCGCTCCTGCGTGACCGCCTCCGCGATCCAAAGTCCGCTCCTGCGAACTAGGCCGGCCTCCCATGAACTCGCTCCTGCGGAGCAAATGTCGCTTCTGCGGACTCGCCTCTGCGGTCCAAGCTCCGCAGAAGCGAATACTACAGAAGGCAGGCACCAGCCTGCTGCGAGTTTTTAAGATTCTTGCCGTTTAATCACCCGAATTCATCCCGAGTCCCTCGGGTCCCTATCCAAACATACCAACACATCCTAATACCTTATTTGAACTTGTTCCAATCCTCAAAACACGTCTAACAACATCGAAACCCATAATTCACATCGAATTCAAGCCTAAATTTCTTAAAACTTTCCGAATTGCACATTCGATCAAAAACCCGACCAAACGACGTCCGAATGACCTGAAAATTTGCGGACATATCCAAAATCACATAACGAAGCTACATAAATTGTCGGAAATCCATTCCGACCCCCGGATCAAAATCTCACCTATCGTTCGGATTCGCCAAAATTTCAACCTTCGGTATTTCAAGCCTAATTGAGCTACGGACCTCCAAAATACATTCCGAACGCGCTCCCAACCCCGAAATCACCTAACGGAGCTAATAGAACCATCGGATTTCCGTTCCGAGATCGTCTTAACACTGTTCCGGCTACGGACCATTTTCTAGCTTTAAAGCTCTCATTTAGGGACTAAGTGTCCCAAAAAGTTCCAAATTTCATAACCGACTCTCTCGGCAAACCACAATAGCAGAAATGAAATTAGGGGAACAGTTAAATTGGGGATTGGGGCGTAATTTTCTAAAACGACCGGTCGGGTCGTTACATAATATCATAGTCTTTAAGCAACTCAAGCCATCTCCGCTGCCTCAAATTTAGATCTTTCTGCTTAAACAAATGCTGAAGGTTGCGGTGGTCCGTATATACATCACAAGATACACCATATAGGTAATGCCTCCAAATCTTCAAGGCATGAACAATAGCAAGCTAACTCCAAATCATGAACAGGGTAGTTCTTCTCGTGGGGCTTCAGCCGACGAGAAGCATATGCAATAACTCTACCCTCCTGCATCAACACACAACCGAGTCCAACTCTGGAAGCATCACAATACACCGTATATGACCCTGAGGCTGATGGTAACACAAGTACTGGAGCGGTGGTCAAAGTCTCCTTGAGCTTCTGGAATCTCTCCTCACATTCATCAGACCACACAAATGGAGCATTCTTCTGTGTCAACTTAGTCAACGGTGAAGCAATAGATGAGAAATCCCGAACAAACCGACGATAATAGCCTGCCAAGCCGAGAAAACTCCGAATCTCTGTAGCTGAGGAAGGTCTGGGCCAATTCTGCACTGCCTCAACCTTCTGTGGATCAACCCTAATACCATCACCGGACACTACATGTCCCAGAAAAGTCACAGTATCAAGCCAGAACTCACACTTAGTGAATTTTGCATAGAGCTTCTCTTCTCTCAACCTCTGCAATACCACCCTCAAATGTCGTGCATGCTCCTCTTGGCTGCGTGAATACACCAGAATATCATCAATAAACACAATCACAAAAGAATCAAGGTACGGCCAGAATACACTATTCATCAAGTGCATGAATGCTGCTAGGGCATTAGTCAACCCGAAAGACATCACCAGAAACTTGTAGTGCCCATATCGCGTCCTGAACGCCGTCTTCATAATATCCGAGTCCCTGATCTTCAACTGATGATAGCCCGATCGAAGATCAATCTTAGAAAATACACTAGCTCCTTGGAGCTGATCAAATAGGTCCTCAATACGAGGCAATGGGTACTTATTCTTCACTGTTACCTTGTTCAGCTGCCCGTAATCAATGCACATTCTCATTGTGCCATCTTTCTTCTTCACGAACAACACCGGTGCACCCCAAGGTGACACACTCGGACGAATGAAACCCTTATCTAAGAGTTCCCGAAGCTGTTCTTTCAATTCTTTTAACTCTGCTGGTGCCATGCGATAGGGAGGAATAGAAATGGGCTGAGTGCCCGGCACCAAGTCAATACCAAAGTCAATATCTCTGTCAGGCGGCATGCCCGGCAGGTCTGCTGGAAATACATCCGAAAACTCCCTCACAATGGGGACCGAATCAAGACTGGGTGTCTCAGCCTCAACATTTCTAATGAAGGCCAAATAAGATAAACAACCCTTGCCAATAATTCGTTGGGCCTTTATATAAGAAATCACCCTGTCGGACACATAATCAGTCAAGCCACGCCACTCGATCCTCGGATTACCTGGAATAGCTAGTGTGACTGTCTTGGCATGACAGTCCAGAATCACATGGTAAGGAGATAGCCAATCCATGCCTAGAATAACATCGAAATCTACCATGCCCAGTAGTAATAGATCAACTCGGGTCTCCAGACCCCCAATAGTAATAATACAGGATCGATATACTTGATCCACAACAACAGTATCCCCCACTAGGGTAGACACATGTACGGGCAAAGCGAGAATACCACGGGTCATACCCAAATGATGTGCAAAATAAGTAGAGACATAAGAATAGGTGGATCCGGGATCAAATAAGACGGAAGCATCCCTGTGGCAGACTGAGATAATACCTGAAATGACCGCATCTGAAGCACTAGCATCCTTCCTATCCGGAAGAGCATAGAAATAAGCCTGGCCTCCACCAGTACGATCCTCGCCCCTAGGGCGACCTCTGGATACCTGGCCACCAGTCCTAGCTGACTGTGCTGGCGCTGAAGAAACAGGAGTAGAAGACGAAGGCTGATCCCTCTACTGAGACCGCTTACGAAGCCACTGAGGACACTCTCTCCTGATATGGCCCAAATCACCGCACTCAAAACAACGGCCTGAAGATGGAAGAAGGGGCTGCTGAGGACCCCTCGCTACAGACGAACCCTGTGCTGAGGAAGCAGGAGCAGAGCTCTGAGCTGGAAGAGCACTCAGTGCAGGCTGACTCTGCTGACGGTTCTGCTGACCCTGATAACCCTGATGGCCCTGACGACCACGATCTGATGAAACCCCACTGGACTCTGCACGTCCGGACTGATGAGACCTGAAAGAACGACCCCTACTATACTGGGGTTGGCCCCTAGACGGAGCACCACTGAAACTGCCAGAACCACGAGGCTTCTTAGCCTCTCTCTCCTCCCGCTCTCTGCGGAGATCTATCTCAATATGACGGGCAGCATCAACCACCTCCTCAAAGGTAACTGCCGAAACTCTCTCCCTGGTTATCAATATACGGATGGGATAAATAAGGCCATCGATAAATCTCCGAATCCTCTCTCTGTCTGTAGGAACCATCCACATGGCATGACGGCTAACTGTGTGAATCTCATCTCGTACTAATTAACCGTCATCTCTCCCTGCTTCAACCACTCGAACTGACGTCGCAGCTCCTCTCTCCGAGACCGAGGCACGTACTTCTCCAAAAATACCATGGAGAACTGCTGCCAAGTGAGGGGCACTGCCCCAGCGGGCCTACGCCTCTCGAAATCCTCCCACCACTGAAATGCTGCACCTGTAAACTGAAAAGTGGTGAATGAAACACCGCTGGACTCTAGAATACCCGCGGTGCGAAGCATGCGCTGACATCTGTCAAGAAAACCCTGGGCGTCCTCGCCCTCAGCACCACTGAATGTCGGAGGATGTAGCCTCTCAAATATCTCCAAACGACGCTGCTCATCGTCGGGCATAGCTGGAACCATATAAGCAGGAGCTGGTGCAACGGGCGCAACTGGCTGGACCGGCTCGGGTGTGTGAGCCACGGGGGTCTGATTTCCTCCCCCTGCATGTGAAGAAGATATTGCAGCAGTAGCTGCAACTACCTGAGCCAAGCCTATGCACACTGATAAGATCTGAGCCAAGGTCTCCTGAAGACCCGGTATCACAATGGGCACTGCCGGTGCCTGAACCCGAGTTGCCGGAGCGTTTGCTGCTGGAATCTGGTCTTGAGCCTGGGCCACTGGTGCAGGAATCTGACCCTGAGTCTGGTCAGTTGGTGGGTCAGCAGGTGCTGGTACTGCTGCCCTACCTCTACCACGACCACGGCCTCTGGGTGCCAATGGTGGTCGTCCGCCACGTCCGTTAGCTCGTGTTCTCGCCATCCTGCGAGAGAATAGAATATGGAAAGATTTAATTTCATGATAACACAAATCGCACGATATGAATCCAAGAAAATGAGGTTTTTCCTAAAGTTTCTGTAGCCCTCCGAGGATAGATACGGACGTCTACGTACCGATCCGCGAAAGCCTACTAAACCGGCTCATGACTCGCGAGTCCTAGTAACCTAGGCTCTGATACCAACTTGTCACGACCCAAATCCGGTCGTGATGGCGCCCAACAATTAAGCTAGGCCAGCCAGACCAACAACTACTTATCACAACGATATCAGTCCCAAATGGACATCCCAAGAAGAATATATGAGTTTAAGAACTTCAATAATAATAAAAGTGAACAAAATACTGACACTCCCAAAGATCCGGAGTCACAAGTCTAGAGCCTCTAACAAAACCCAATAGGAATAGAGAGTACTGTATAGAAATACTCAAGTCTAAATACAAAATACAAAATAACAACTGCAAATGAGAGGAGAAGCTAGGTTCTGCGAACGTAGGCAGCTACCTCGGCAACTCGATATGACACTGCAACCGCGGGAAATGCCTGTCTACTGCTCCTGAGTACCTGAGTCTGCACACAAAAGGTGTAGGGAGTAGGGGTGAGTACTAAGTACTCAGTGAGTAACAAATATATATAAGTAGCTGACAGTAAGAAATCCACAAAATACCACAATATGAAGCTACACTACAGTCCGAATCTCCTACGAACTAGCAGCAACAATACAATACAGCTACCACAGAGTAATTCAACAAATACATATGCAATGCAATGCACATAACCGCTACGGCGTGTAGCCCGATCCAATTTAACGTCGACGGCGCTCACTGGGGGTGTGTACAGACTCCGGAGAAGCTCCTACAGCCCAAGCGCAATACTGCTGCGGCGTGCAACCCGATCCTCATATCAACCACTGCGGCGTGCAGCCCGATCCCATATTCAGTCCACAATAAGGAAATAAGTCACAAAACAGTTCATTTTTCTTACTTCCAGTTTCCAGATTCATAACTTATGGAAAATACTTTAACTTTATTAAATTTGCAAAAACCGGTGACTTAGCATTTCAAAAATGTGATTTGAATTTCCAGGACTGAGATTAGTGATTTAAGCAATTATAGCTATCACATAAATATTGTCCTCTAAGGACGCTACAGATCGGCACATGGCCCCAAACAAGGCTTACAGCCCACAAATATATCAAATAAAGTGTATTTCCAACATTAACAACATAATATTCATTTCCGGGATGGACCAAGTCTCAATCCCCAGTCACAATCAATCCCGCACCTTCCACGGTGTGCGAGCCACGTCCTACTAGCGTCACAATGTGCTAAGCCGGGGTTTCGAACCCTCAAGCTACCATATACACAAACTACTCACCTCTAGCCGGCCGTAGACTCGTCCGCGATGCCTTTTCCTTTGAATTTAGCTCCCTCGTGCGTGGAATCTAGTCAAACCACAATAATTATATCAAATACGGGTCAAAGAATCATAACCCACTTCAATTTACATGAAATTCGCATAATTACACTAAGTTGGTAAAACCCGACCCCGGGCCCACTGCTCGGAAAAATTCGAAATTAGTACCAACGCGATCCTTATCTCGCCACGAGTCCGTGCATATAAAATTTATCAAAATCGGAGTTCAAATGGCCTTCCAAATCCAAAAATCTCGTTTTCAATATTTGGGCCACATTTCTTAAAGATTTAAACCCAATTTCATGAAGATTGATGTTAATTCTACCATAAAATGATGTTTTTGAGTCAAGAATCTTACCTCCGACGAATACCCGATGACTTATCAGTGATTTCCTCGAGTTTTCTTCTCTCTAGGGCTCAAAATTATGTTTTGGGGGTGTAAACCCGTAACCCCTCTGCTTCTGGATTTTATTCACTGCCAGAGCTTTTTGCTCTTCGCGTTCGATATGAACAGCCCTCACTTACCCTTCGCGAACGCGACGCCCTCCACGCGTTCGCGATGCTCAAACTCCCCACGCCCAAAATCCTTCTACGCGTTCGCGATACTCCTCCCGCGAACGCGAAGCCTTACCCTCACACACCTACGCGAACGCGACCTGCTGGAACGCGAACGCGATGCACACGATCCCTGGCCTACGTGAACGCGGCTCCCCTTCCCACGAACGCGATGCACTGATAAGCTTGGTCTTCGCGAACGCGGCCCTTACCACGCGAACGCGAAGGCTTAAAGGCCTGGGCAGAACCTGCAGTTTTTCTGCAGATTTTTGCCAAGTCTAAATGCCTAGTTGATGGTCCGAAATCATCCCGAGGCCCCCGGGACCCCAACGAAAACCACCAACGTACTCCAAAACATGATACAGACTTGTTCCAATCAAAAAAACACCATGCTAAACATCAAAATTACCATTTACACACGAATTCAAGCCTAAGTTTCTTCAAAGCTTTCAAAACTAACATTCAATCCAAAACCCGATCAAACGATGTCCGAATGACCTGAAAATTTGCAGACACATCCAAAATCACATAACGAAGCTACAGAAATTCTCGGAATTCCATTCCGACGCCCGGATCAACATATCACCTACCATCCGGTTTTCGCCAAAATTCAACCCTCGCCAATTCAAGCCTAAAACTACACCGGACCTCCGAATTCAATTCCGATTGTTCTCCTAAGTCATAAATGATCCCCCGGAACTAGTCGAATCATCAGAATCCGGTTCCGAGCACTCTAACTCAATAGTCAACTCTTGGTTGACTTCTCATATTCAAGCTTTCTTCAAACATGCTATTTGCTTCATTTTCAATCCAAATCACTCCTAACTCACCCGATATACTCTAATACTGTTATAAAAACATAAGATATGTAAATGCAAGGTAACGGAGTGGAAATTCCCTTAACGATGGGCCGGGTCGTTACATGTTCACTAGTGCACCGCGCGAGGATGCCCAAGGTTTTCTGGACAAGTGTCGTCGGATGCTCCAAAAGGCAGGGATCTTGGAGTCCAGTAGGGTATCTTTCACTACCTTTCAGTTTCAGGGGCCAGCTTTCGCTTGGTGGGAGTCTTATGAGCGCCGCAGGCCGACAGGGGCAGCACCACTATCGTGGCCAGAGTTCTCCACCATGCTCTTGGAGAAGTGGGTGCCTCGATCTCAGAGAGAGGGGATGCGTAGGCAGTTTGAGGGTCTCCATCAGGGGGACATGACAGTGTCAGAGTATGAGATCAGGTTTACAGAGTTGTATAGACATGCACCGTGGTTGGTTCCTTCCGACAGAGAGAGGATTGGACGTTTTGTGGACGGCCTCATTTATCCCATTCGTATTCTGATGACTTGAGAGAGGGTTTGGTGTCGTACATATGAGGAGGCTGTGGATATTGCTTGCGACATAGAGTTAGATTGTCGCAGAGAGCGGGACGAGAGGGAGGCCAAGAGGACTCGAGGTTCTGCTAGTTCTAGTGGCACTCAAAGCAGAGGCCAGAGTCAGCAGAGCCGAGGTCGCTCTTTCAGATCTTCACAGTGTCGCTCAAATCGTCGTGGGTGGTCTTCTAGTCAGGGTTATCAGGGTTCGCAGTAGAGCCAACCATCTCTCAGCACCATGCGAGCTCACAATTCTTCACAAGCCCCATCTGCTCAGGGTTCATCTCGGCCTAGTTCATCAGCTGGCCAATCCAGCGCCAAGGGTCCTTATCAATCTCAGCCCCCAACACTAGGGAGTTGCTACGAGTGCGGAGAGTTTGGGCACCACCGTAAGGAGTGTCCTTGTCTTGTTTCCAGATCTTATCAGCAGAGGGGGCAGCCCTCGTCATCTGGTCCTTCCACTTCAGCACCCATCCCGCCAGCTAGGGTTGAGGGTCAGTCAGCTAGGGGTCTCCCTAGAGGGGGAGGTCGATCAGGCGGACAGGCTAGATGCTATGCTCTTCAGGGCCGATCTGAGGCCGTTGCTTCTGATGCAATTATCACAGGTATTATTTCAGTCTACCACAGAGATGGCTCAGTTTTGTTTGATCCTGGTTCTACTTATTCTTATGTGTCTACATATTTTGCTCCTCATTTGGGCACGACCCGAGGGTGTCTTGAGCTGCCAGTGCATGTATCTACCCCGGTAGGGGATACTATTGTTGTGGACCATGTATACCGGTCCTGTTTGGTCACTGTTGGGGGTCCGGAGACCCGAGTGGACCTGTTGCTTCTCAGCATGATCGATTTTGATGTTATATTCGGCATGGATTGGCTATCTCCATGTCATGCAATTCTGGACTGTCATGCTAAGACTGTTACCTTGGCTATGCCGGGCATTAAGAGGATCGAGTGGTGAGGCACAACTGAGTATATACCTAGTAGGGTAATATGTTTCCTCAAGGCCCAACGAATGGTTGGGAAGGGGTGTCTCTCTTATTTAGCATTTGTGTGGGAGGTTGAGGCCCCGACTCCCAGTATTGATTCTGTTCCCATTGTACGAGACTTTCCTGAAGTGTTTCCCTCAGACCTGTCGGGCATGCCGCCGGATAGTGATATTGATTTTGGGATCGATTTGGTGCCAGGAACTCAGCCTATTTCTATTCCTCCATATCGGATGGCACCAGCTCAGCTGAAGGAATTGAAGGAGCAGCTCTAGGAACTCCTAGATAAGGGGTTCATTCGGCCGAGTGTGTCGCCGTGGGGTGCACCGGTCTTGTTTGTTAAGAAGAAGGATGGATCCATGAGGATGTGTATTGAATACGGGCAGCTAAACAAAGTAACAGTGAAGAATAAGTATCCTCTGCCTCGTATTGATGATTTATTTGATCAGCTCCAGGGAGCTAGGGAATTCTCGAAGATCGATCTTCGTTCAGGCTACCATCAGTGAGTCCGACATTATGAAGACTGCATTCATGACCAGATATAGTCACTATAAGTTCCTTGTGATGTCTTTTGGGCTGACCAACGCTCCAGCAGCATTTATGCATC
The DNA here is from genome assembly GCA_032618575.1 of Nicotiana noctiflora. Classification (NCBI taxonomy): domain Eukaryota; kingdom Viridiplantae; phylum Streptophyta; class Magnoliopsida; order Solanales; family Solanaceae; genus Nicotiana; species Nicotiana noctiflora. The sequence goes on from JASVEL010011851.1 coordinate 221,843, forward strand.
TGATAAACAGTGTGTTCAGGCCCTATCTAGATTCATTTGTGATCGTGTTCATTGATGACATTCTAGTCTACTCTCGTAGCTAGGAGGAGCATTCTCGGCACTTGAGTATTGTATTGTAGAGATTGTAAGAGGAGAAGTTGTATGCCAAGTTCTCCAAGTGTAAGTTCTGGCTTGAGTCTGTGGCATTCTTAGGACACGTGGTGTCCCGTGATGGTATTCAGGTAGAAGGTAGAGGCGGTGCAGATTTGGCCCAGACCGACCTCAGTTACTGAGATCCGTAGCTTTCTGGGATTGGCAGGGTATTATTGCCGATTCGTTCAGGGGTTCTCTTCTATTGCTTCTCCCTTGACTAGATTGACTCAGAAGGGTGTTCCTTTCATATGGTCCGAGGAGTCGAGGAGAGCTTTCAGAAGCTCAAGACAGCACTGACCACAGTTCCAGTCTTGATTCTGTCGTCAGCTTCAGATCATTATACGGTGTATAGTGATGCCTCAAGAGTTGGCATTGATTGTGTGTTGATGCAGGAGGGTAGGGTCATTGCTTATGCTTCTCGTCAGTTGAAACCCCATGAGAAGAACTACCCTGTTCATGATTTGGAGCTAGCAGCCATAGTTCACGCTTTGAAGATTTGGAGGCATTACCTGTATGGTGTCTCATGTGAGGTGTTCACGGATCATCGCAGTCTTCAGCACTTATTCAGACAGAAGGACCTTAATTTGAGACAACGAAGGTGGTTGGAGTTGCTTAAGGATTATGATATCACTATCTTGTATCATCCGGGAAAGGCCAATGTTGTGGCCGATGCTTTGAGTCGGAAGGCGGTCAGTATGGGCAGCCTAGCTTTCATCCCAGTTGGGGAGAGGCCATTTGCTTATGATGTTCAGGCCCTAGCCAATCGGCTAGTGAGGTTAGATATTTCGGAGCCGAGTCGAGTGTTGGCTTGAGTCATTTCCCGATCTTCCTTATATGACCGCATCAGGGAGCGACAGTAAGATGACCCGCATTTGCTTGTCCTTAAGGACAGATTGCTGCACAATGATGCTAGAGATGTGACTATCGGCAGTGATGGTGTTCAGAGGATGCAGGGCCGTATATGCGTGCCCAATATAGATGGTTTGCGGGAGTTGATACTTGGGGAGGCACACAGTTCGCGGTACTCTATTCACCCAGGTGCCGTGAAGATGTACCAAGACTTGATACAGCACTACTAGTGGAGGAGAATGAAGATGGATATCGTTAGGCATGTAGCTAAGTGCCTCAATTGCCAGCAGGTCAAGTATAAGCATCAAAGATCGGGCGGGTGTTCTTCAGCGTATGGTCATTCCCGAGTGGCAATGGGAGAGGATCACCATGGATTTTGTTACTAGACTCCCTCGGACAGCGAGGAAGTTTGATTCTGTATGGGTGATTGTTGATCGACTGACTAAGTCCGCACATTTCATCCCAGTTAGTACTACTTACTCATCGGAGCGGTTGGCGGCGATCTTTATTCGGGAGATTGTCAGGTTGCATGGGGTCCCAGTGTCTATTATATCTGACAGAGGCACTCAGTTCACTTCTCAGTTTTGGAGAGCATTTCAGCGAGAGATGGGTACGCGGGTTGAGTTGAGCACCGCATTTCACCCCCAGACAGACGGGCAGTCTGAGCGCACTATTCAGATCCTGGAGGATATGTTGCGAGCATGTGTGATTGACTTTGGTGGTTCGTGGGATGAGTTCTTGCCACTTGCTGAGTTTTCCTACAACAACAGTTATCAGTCGAGTATTCAGATGGCCCCGTACGAGGCAATGTATGGCAGACGGTGTAGATCTCCCGTCGGATAGTTTGAGCCTGGAGAGGATAGATTGATAAGGACTGAGTTAGTTCAGGATGCTCTGGATAGAGCGAAGTTGATCCAGGAGAGGCTTCGCACAGCGCAGTCTCGCTAGAAGAGTTATGCAGACCGTAGGGTTCGAGTTATCTTTCATGGTTGGTGACAAAGTATTGCTGAAGGTTTCACCCATGAAGGGTGTAATGAGATTCGGGAATAAGGGGAAGCTTAGTCCAGGTACATTGGTCCTTTTGAGATACTCAGGAGAGTTGGAGAGGTGGCATATGAGTTGGCTTTGCCACCGAGCTTATCCACCGTTCATCCAGTATTCCATGTGTCCATGCTCCGGAAGTACATCGGGGATCCGTATCATGTATTAGACTTCAGTACGATTCAGCTTGATGGTGATCTATCTTATAATGTGGAGCCAGTGGCAATTCTGGGCAGACAGGTTTGAAAGTTGAGGTCCAAGGAGATTGCTTCAGTCAAGGTGCATTGGAGAGGTTGACCCGTGGAGGAGGCTACTTGGGAGGTCGAGCAGGAGATGCAGAGCAGATATCCTCACCTATTTGCGTCTCCAGGTATGTTTCTTGACCCGCTCGAGGATGAGCATTTTCTTAAGCAGGGGAGAATGTGATGACCCAACTCATCATCCTGTGAGCTATCACCCCGTTATCCCTGTTATATGCTTGTTAATGTTGCAATATGCATGTTGGGTAAGTTTGAGTCAATCCGGGTGGAGTTTGGTTGAAATTGAGACAAATAGTCTCTTAGAAGAAAGAATAGTTGAGAAAAGTCAGCTGGATGTTGACTTGTGAGGTAGAGAGCTCAGAATCGAATTCTGATGATCCGGTCAGCTCCAGAAGGTCATTTATGGGCTAGGAGAGCGATCAGAAATGAATTTGGAGGTCCGGTGTAGTTTTAGGCTTGAATTGGCTAAAGTTCAATTTTGGCGACATCCGATCGATAGTTGAGATTTTGATCCGGGAGTTGGAATAGAATTCTGATAGTTGCAGTAGCTCTGTTAGGTGATTTTGGATATGTTTGCAAATTTTCAGGTCATTCGGAGGTCGTTTGGTCGGGTTTTTGATCGAATGTCGGTTGCGGAAGTTTGAATGAAACTTAGCCTTGAATTGCTTGAATTCGATGTTATTCTGTGTTTAAGTATGTGTTTTTATCATTGGAGCAAGTTTGTATGGTGCTATGGAGTATGTTTGTGGCTTTCGTTGGGGTCCCAGGGGACCCGGGGTGGTTTCGGGAGGTTAAACGGAGGAATTTTGAGGTTTTGCAGGTCTGGATTTTTGGGCTTCTGCTATTTTTGCTTCTACGGGTGGGGGACCGCTGAAGCGAAAACGTAGGGGCGGAATTTATCTCGCATAAGCGAGTTTGGGCCGGCTTGGGTAGTTCCGTAGAAGCGGCCAAGGATGCGCAGGGGCGGTCTCGCAGGAGCGGAGGATGGCCAGGCCGGGGAACTTCGCAGACGCAGAGCCAAGTCCGCTTATGCGGTCTCGCAGGTGCGAGACTTGGACCGTAGAAATGGAACTGGGCAGCTGGGTATGGAATCATATTATCGGACAATTGTCCGCAGAAGCGGACTCGCAGGAGCGAGTGAGGAACCGCAGGAGCGGAAATCGCGCCTGTGATAAAAATAACAGAAGGGTTAAAATTTCATAAGTTGCAAAAATATTAGGCTCGGTTTTGAGAGGCGAATTGGGTGATTAGGGTGATAAATTGCTGGGAGATCATCGGGTTATCATCGGAGGTGAGTTTTATGGTTCATTTACGCGTTTTTATCTTGAAATCCTCCTCTATTTCACTGAAATTGGATCAAATTGTGGGGAAATTTAGCCTAAGCCGGGGCTTTAGTAAAATGTCGATTTGAGTGGCCAAACAGAGTCCGATTATGAAAACCTTTATATGCATAGACTCGTATTGAGACGTGGGTTCCGAATACGTAACTTCGGTAATTTTTTGAGAAGCGTACCAAAAGTCGGGTTTTGACAACTTAGTGGGTTTTGGTGCAATTGGGAGTTACTTCGAATGGGTTGTGTGTCATTGCATGTATCGATGTATTCTTTATGATTTTGAGCAGATTTGGCATCCGAGGAGATTGATTTGCGAGTCAAGCGCAAGGCGAACTGAGGCTTCTACCGGTTCTAGGTGAGTGGTGATAGTAAATAATGTACTGAGGGTTTGAAACCCCATACTAGCACTTCAAAGTGCTATGTTGAGATGAGACACGCGTTTTGTGATGGGCGCGGTGACGTTGTGATTGGGGGTTCGGACTTGGTTTTTCCCGGCTAATAGAATACTGTGTATTATGACTGATAATGAGATTATAACTATGTAACTGGGCTAATAGCCATGTTTGGGGCCTTGTGCCGATCTGTAGATCATTAGGGGATCTGTAGATCATTAGGGGACCTGTAGAGCTAGGTGACCCTTATATCGTGTTGGGAACTTGCACTCAGCCGTAAAACTAGCTGAATAGCATACTAAGAGCCGGTACTTGATATGCACTGCGAGAGATAGGTTACTTAGAGTGGAAACTCCCTGATTTAGCTGAGTTGGCCTGAAAGGCCAATCCTATACTAAATGAGACAGGGTCGAGCACCCGTTAGGAGGTATTATACACATATATACAAATATCGGACAGCGGACTGTACGCCACAGTAATATATATATGGATCGGACTACACACTGCAGTATTATTGCGCTTGGGATGTAGGAACCCCTCCGGAGTCTGTACACACCCCTAGTGAGCGCCGTCAATGTTAACTGAACCAGGTTGCACACCGCAGCGATATATATATATTGGATTGGGCTTCACGCCGTAGCGCTATATATATTGGATCGGGCTGCACGCCGCAGCGATATATTTATTGGACCAGGCTGCACGCCGCAGTATTATATATATACATATATATTGGATCGGGCTGCACGTCGCAACAGTATGAGTGAGGACTAGGTCAGTGTGGGATCATTATGAGACAGTTGTGGACTGGAATTGGACTTATCACTAAAGAGATGACTTACCTGTGAGGTTGTTCTTATATATATATATATTGGAGCGGGCTGCACGCCGCAGCACTATACTTATTCAGATACTTATACCTTATAGATACATGTATATGTCTCCAAATATTGAGATGGAGGTACACTGTTGTGGTACGAGTGAGGATTTAGTCAGTGTGGGACCTTGGTGAGATAGATGTTGAGTGGTGATCAGAGTACGTACTATAGTGATGACTTACCTGTGGGGGTTTGCCTTAGAATTGTTTAGTGATAGTACATGAGTTCTATTTTCAGTTATTGTTTATTATTATTACTCACTAAGTTGAAATATACTCACCCCACTCCCCTGCACTTTCTGTGCAGATCCACAGGTGCCTGAGAGCAATTGAGTTATTGTAGCTACTGATCATTATCTACTTTTGCGGAGACTACGAGGTAGCTGCCGGCGTCCGCAGACCCTGTTTTCTCCTTCTTTACGCTTTTGTTGTTTTCATCTTGCTTAGACTTGTTTGTACTAGGATGATTATTCTGTAGAGGCTCAAACTCGTGACACCACGATATGATTGGGACCGCATTTTGTTTGCTTTTTACTATTACGTTGCCATCTTTATATGACCACTTGTTGTTTAAGTATAACTTGGTTAATTTGGAATTAATAATTGGCAGGGTTAAGAGATGATATGGTCGAGTTTTCCTAGCGTTGTGTTGGGCGCCATCACGACCGGGGTTTGGGTCGTGACAGATGGTCCCCTAATTTTATGTTTTATTGAGCGAAGCTTGTCTTATTTTGTCAAATAAAAATAAATAAATAAATCTAAAATGACTATATATATTATTTTATTTTCCTCTAAATATACAGAAAAAGTCCTAATTAAACAAATATTTGTAAGTGCAAGCCTTTTATTAGTTATTACCTTGTTTCGTGCCATATTTTATAAGTAAACATTACTAAAGCCTGAAATGACAAATAGCGTAAAATATATATCACATTAAAACAAACTAACCATTTTCTAATTAATTTAAACTAATATTTAAGGACTAAAGGAATTAACCACTAAAAGGATGTCATTAACTAGATTAAACACTGGCCTATATATTGCCTAATAGAATTTGATACAGAGGAATCGTATAAAACATTAAATACATAATCCAATTATATATATATATATATATATATATATATATATATATATATATATATATATATATATATATATATATTACCAAGGCTTAATTTGAAATTATACTAATATTACTAATAACAGTTAAAGCCGCGAATGAACTAATTAAAACTTTCTGTTAATCTTGCTTTTTTTTATAATTTATAAACAAACTAAAATTAATTAATAACCCGCAACCTATTTTATAATCGTAATACTAATCTAAATCGGTCGTAAAGCAAAGATATGATGTCACGACCCGGATTCTCCCCCAACATCGGGATCGTGATGGCGCCTACTCGTGATAGCTAGGCAAACCACTTTATTCACACTATCCTGTTTTTAGCAATATTTCATAATCAATTTAACAACCAAACCATAATATTAATTAAACAAGTGCGGAAGACTTTATAAAAAAATAGCAATAAGCAGTTTCAAAGTAAAATAATACTGAAATCCTCTACCCAAGACGTGGAGTCACCAACTCACGAACTACTATTTGAATACTACACATAAAGGTCTGAAAGAAATATAACATAATCTATTTGTCTCGGAACAAGGAGACTATAGCTAATATCATAAATAAAAGGAAGAGACGCCGGGCCTGCGGATGCCTGCAAGCTACCTCGGTCTCAAATATTATCAACTCCCACGCAAAAGATCTATTACTTCTTCTCCTGATCGAATCTTGGACATGTGCAAAAATGCACAGAAGTGCAGTATCAGCACAACCGACCCCATGTGCTGGTAAGTGCCTGGCCTATCCCGGCAAAGTAGTGACAAGCCTAGGACCAGACACCCACATAAACCTGTGCAGTCCTATATATATGTATACCACAAGATAACGAGAAATGATCAAGTAATAACGCAATAAGGAATATCACAAAAGAACTTAACAGTTAACAACAGTCTTTAAGTCAATAAGGACAAGTATAATGAGAAACAAGTAATATTAAGTCAATGAAATAGCAAATGAAGTGCATGGCATCACCCTTCGTGGTTTTACTCTCATCCTCACCAAATAAGCAAATAAAGTGCACGGCATCACCCTTCTTGCTTTTACTCTTATCCTCACATCCATGGTACGGTATGATCCATCGTACATGGTTCAATAACAAGGCACGACATGATCCTTCGTGCATAATCAATAAAACGTGGCACGGAATTAACCTTTGTGCATAAACAATAAATCAAGGCACGGCATCACCCTTCGTGCATTATCACTCTTCCTCACCCAAATAACAATCACAGTTAAGGGCAGAGAATGAAAACACTAAATCATGAACCGTCCCGGCAAGGGACACAATAATCATCACAACAAAGTCCCGGCAAGGGCAATCAATATCTCACTTCACAACAAGTCCCGGCAAGGGAGAACAATAGAAATTCTACAACCCGGCAGTGGTTCAAAAATTTATCTTCAAATATGTCACACAACAAGTATAAACAACGACTCACGGTCATGCTAGACGCCAGTGTATGGATGCTCGTCACCACAACCCATACACCGCACTTGATCACATAGCACATAGCACATAATCCTATTCCCTCAAGCTAGGATAGAACAAACACTTACCTTTAGCCTTGAAGTCCAAATTATGCTTCAATTATAGCTTTTTCCCGAATTTCCGCTTTCAACTAGCTCGAATCTAATCACAATTGATTCCATTATATTAATAATCACTAATTAACTTGGTTTGAATGCTTAAAGATGGTTTTCTCAAAGTTTACCCCAAAATTTCCCAAAACGCCCCTAGCCCCACGTGGTCGGAAGTCAGGGTTCGGACCAAAATCCGGTTACCCATTCCCCCACGAGTTCAATTATATGATTTGTTTCTAAATCGAACCTCAATTCGAGGTCCAATTGCCCAATTAATGAAAAACCTAGGTTATACCCAAAAACATGGATTTCTACCATGAAAACCTTTGATTCTTATTGAAAAACATGTTTAAGGATGTTAGGAATTGAAAGAATTAAGTAAAAAGTGACTTACAATTGTTTTGGAGTGAATTTAGCCTTGAGAGCTCGTGTGTGATGTGAGGGTTTTTTAAAAAGTTAGAAATTGATCCAACGGCCTATAAAATCTTTTCCCGAGCCCCCCGGGCTCCCAACCAAACATGTACGTAACATCAAAAACATATTACGAACTTGTTCATGCGATCACATCGCCAATATAACATCGTTTTCATCAAATCAAACCTCAAGTTCATGATTTTCATACTTTTGGTTTTCAAACTTTCAAACTTGGAACTCAAGGTCCAAAACATATCAAATGACATCCGAATGTCACCAAACTTTGCAGAAAGCACATATATAATATCTAAGACTTGTACCGGGCGTCGGAACCAAAATACGTGCCCGATACCATGGTCATTTAATTTATTTTCCTTTAATAATTACAGCAATAACAATTTCACAGAACAATTCATAACTTGGGCTCTAGGCCTCAGAATTCGACTCCGGATGCATGTCCAAGTCCCATATTTTCCTACGGACCTTTCGGGACCGTCCAATCTCGGGTCCGGGTCTGTTTACCAAAAATGTTGAACGAAGTCAACTATATCAATATTAATATCATTTTTCTCCAAATTCTTCATAGAATTCATATTTTCTATCACAAAATTTTTCCAACTACATGCCCGGATCGTGCACGTAAATTGAGGCAACATAAAATGAGGTTTTCAACGCCTTGGAAGTGTAGAACAAATGAGGAAAGCAGGTGATGACCCTTTGGGTCGTCACATATGAGTTACTATCTAATATTTTCTCACCTTTTCTTTGACAACCTTGACTCTAATTCATTGACATTAATCAAATTAAAGTTACTAAACATCTTAATCTTGAATTAAACCACACACTAAATAAATCAAGAAAAGTACAGAGACAATGAGGATATCGACAAGTGTGTGAAGAAAGTCTTATTAATAAATTGAGACTTTGATTCCTCTTGGGTTTGTGTGAGTTTAAAGTCTTTGGCAGTCAATTTCTTCATAGAAAAGAAATACCATTGCTAACTACTTGAAAGGAGATTGTAAGGGTGGATAACACAACTCAAAATGTCCAAAAGAATTTAATTAACCAAAAAAAAACACAAAACATGGGCCTAAAAGATGCCTCAAACGAAACCGAACAAAACATACATATGGAAATCAATCTGCTTCCATGAAATATACACGCCAATACTACTGCTATTCCAATTTTTTATCTAAATTAGTAATCAAACATAATCAAAATTTAAAATTAAAATATTCCAACAGTCCATTTACTACTGACAGTCTACAAACATATAATATGCTCCTAAATACAATTATGTGTCCAAAGAAAGAACAATTTTAAGATAAGATAAAAAATTTGACATTTTTCCTAATTCCGAATCTTTTATTTGTAACAAAATCCTTCAAACCATCTTCAACTTGCAAGAAATCAGCTATAGAGCTATTTTTTTTACAAGCCAACATCAATTTTGGCCTTGAGGCTTCTTTGCCTTATTGCCACTCTCATACAAAACAACAGAAAAATGCAGGTTTCAGTACTTGTAGTTTCAGTACTTGTAGGGATCCATTTACTTGTGTATTACTAACTAAATAGTAAAGCAGACAGAACGAAAAAAAAATTATTTCAGCAACCAAAGCTCAAATCCAGTAACATGTAAAAAAAAAAATCTTCAAACTCAAACATCTTTCAAAGAAGGAGTTGCAAGCATTAGTAAACCAAACAAAAAGGGGCCATGCTATTTCCCTATTTTAAACTCAAATAGTAACATCTACTTTATCTATAACAGATTAACCAACTATCACATGAAACCTATTCATTATACATAACTTACAAATTTGTTGATATTACATCACTCCAAAACAGATAGTACATTTTTAAAGAGGTGAGATCAGTAACATACAATAGCAAGAACCAAACAGTTGACAAATGAAGTCTTGAGTAACCAACAAAATCAAACACCAGCAATATGAAATCAACCCATAAAACCCATAATCCAAATACTCAAATGTCTTCAAAATCAGAGTATCAGAATACTAGCCTAGCTGAAACTGTCACAAAATAACTTTAAAAAAAACGTAACAGTCCATGACTGTGTTACAAGATTCGTACCAGTCAGATGATACAATTACAATATTTCAACTATTAAGGCATAAGAAATTACTCAAATTTAACACAGTAACAATTTTAACAAAATCAACTTTGATTCCCATTTCATATGGTTAATTGATACATCAGGGTCGACTCGAAATGTATACATGTTGATGTAACATGCATAGGAAAAGAAATCAGCAAGGGCAGTGATACCAGCCAGCAACCGCAGTACAGTTTCAAAACAATAACCAGTTCCCAAGAGTACTAATTTCAATCCAGAAATACCAAGTGCAATTACCAATAGCAAACCGAAGAAAACAACAATCGAATGACAATTATTTATGGTTTTTCCTTCCCTTAAGTGTATATAAAAGAAGTTGTTTTTAAGAGTAAAGTCTATATCTCTTTTTTGCGTTCTTTCTTCAATTTTATCCGTGTCCTTCAATCTCTGAAATTCTGTCCCTTTTATTCTATTTTCTAGCATTCTGGACAGTCCCAAAAGTCTACCTAGCAGCCCCCTTTTTCAACCCTAAAAATATCTATCCTCCACTCATCTTAATTAATATTATAAATGTACCCCCTTATATAAGTAGTAACCTCCTAATAGCAGCCCCCTACTCCGTATTGCTAATTACCCCTAAACTTGTTAGCAGCCCTCAATTAATTATTGAACAACATAATTCAAACTAAAACCTGGAACCCTTGAAAAAGACTACTCCCTTTTCAGACTACAACAGCTATAACCAATTAGTCCCTAATTCAGAATCAAAAAATCAGCCGACAAACCAATATAAATCAAAATCCACAAAGCAATACAACTCAAACAGTGATGATCATTGTCCGGGATTTCAAACCACAATCTCACGAATTTAAACAGCGACGTATGTTATTCGACTATAATACATATAATCAATAACAAATGATCAACTTACGAATTTGCGATTCGGAGTTTTAATCGGGAAGACTCAGGGATTTCAACAAGGTCGTGCAAAAACAATGGTAAGAAATTAAACATTCAACGACGCTAATCGAAGCGAATTCATTTGAAATAACTAAACAGAATTAATTTCGACCAAATAAAGGTATTTGAGAAGAGATGAAAACAGATTGCAATAACGGATAGAATACACAAATAATCAAAACAAATAAAATATGTACACAAATAAACAAAGAAGAAAAGACAGAAGAAAATTACCTCGAACAGTAAAAAAAATGAGAATCAAAATAGTCTTCGGGCCGTTCGGACTTGGACTTGAATCTTTGAGTCGAACGGACCTTAATTGAGATGTTTTCAAAATGAAAACATCCTAATTAAGGTCTATTAGACCTCAATTTGAATTAAAAAAACAATTTCAGATTTTAGGGTTCATATGGCCGAAATTGGGGATTTTGGGTTTCTGGTCGGATTTTAACCAAACCAATGACGGATTGGTGTTCATGGGGTTAAGGAGATTACTTGGTGTTAATTGGGTGGTGTTTGGGATGGTTGTAGTTTTCGATGAGACTTCGATTCGATATTCGAAGATATCGGAGGTGATTCGGAGAAAACCAATGACGGATTCGAAGAGAGGGAGGTGAGGGGAAGAGGTGGTGTAAATTTGGGAGTGTTTGGCTTACTTCCGCCGGCGGAGGCGATTTCCGGCCGGCGGATTAGGGTGGCAGGCGGCGGCTATTTTTTTGTGAGAGAAGAAGAAGATGATTTTTAGGGTCTGGGGGGAGGGGGAAATGAAGATGTAATCCGGTTTTGGGGGTTTAAAATTAGACTTTTAATCTCAACCGTTAGATCACAACGACCAACGGTTGAGATCAACGGTCATTCTCTGAAACGGGGTCGGGTATGGGCTCCAGGCTGAGGGAGGCGGGTAAAGGGGGATTTTGACTGGGCTGGGGCATTTCTACCGATTTGGGCTAGGGAATTTGGATTATTGGCCCAATTCTTTCTATTATTTTCCCATGTTTCTTCTTTTCTTTTTTGGTTATTTCCATAAATCATTCCAAACTAAATTTTAAACTCCTAAATTAAATTGTAAAACAAAAATTAACTTATCAAAAATGTTAATTAACCTCTAATAACGATTAAGCACACATAATTCACAAAAAACAATAAAGTAAAATCACACAATTACATATTAAGTCACACAATTTTGATATTAAACACTAAAGATAAAACTATATTATTTTTAGGATTTTTATGATTTTTCTTTTCGTAAAGCCAACCTAATTATTCCTAGTTAAAAATTAAATTCTAAATGCAAAAAATGCAATATACTTTTTTTGTATTTTTATTTATTTAAACAAATAGACATGGACATACAATTGCAAACAATAAGAGAAAAATAACATAAAATTCACAAATACTGCAATCAACACAAAATTATTTTATTTTGAATTTTTGAGAGTAATTCTCATATAGGGCAAAAATCACGTGCTCACACCTGACCTTCCTCGTCAATGCTCCATCGAGGTTAGGCTTGGCACTTACTGAGTACCACCACATACTACTCTTCTACTCACTTTTATTGTGTAGATCCAGGTACATCAAATCAGGTGCATTACAGGTGATTTAGGAGCACCTTCAGGAGACTCGAGGTATGATCTGCTACTTCTGCAGATCCGGAGGGTCTTCTTCTATTCTTATTAGTGATATCAACTATTTCCTTATTTTCGTTGTATAGACACTCTTGATGTACAGAGCCACAGTTGTACTCTTTCTTAGTCTGTGTTGCCCGTGAGTTTTTGGGTCTTGGTAGTTGTGTTTTCTTCTGGTATTTGGTAAAGTGTATGTGCCGAGTGGCACTTATTACATTTCTTGTACATCATCATTCCGCTATTACCTTATCTTTTATTTCATAGAAGTGTATATTATGCATTGTGTTAGGCTTACCTAGTCGCGAAGACTGGGTGCCGTCATGACATGTTCACGATTCGTGAACTAGGGTCGTGACAAGTTGGTATCAGAGCTCTAGGTTTATAGGAGTCACGGGACACAGACCGGTTATTTAGAGTCTCACTGATCGATACGGAGACGTTTGTATTTATCTACGAGGGGCTATGTAACTGTTTAGGAAACTGTTCATTTCTTTGAATTCCTTGTCGTGCGATACTTTGGCACCACATTTAAACTTCTGTCTTCTATTCTCTCACATATGGTGAGCACACATGCTACTCATGAGGATCAGGCATACGCGCCCCCTGTTGCCGCTGCCATAGGCCGAGGCCGTGGAGAAGGTCGAGGACGCGCCCGAGGTGCAACCACAGCACCCGCGCGCGCTGCCGCTAAGGCACCATCGGTAGATCAGGTTGGAGCTCAGACACCTGGTACACTGACTACAGCTGCTACTACTCCAGCAATCCAAGAGACCATTCCTCTCACTGCAGCTACATCTCAGACCGAGGGAGGGGCTAAGACTCCCGTAGCCGGTACACCTGAGCAGCGAGTGCCCGTGGGGTAGGTTCCAGAGATTATTACTATGCCTCCTGCCACCACAGTATAGTCCGGAGGTGGGCCAGCTGCCTCCGAGGACGAGCAACATAGATTAGAGAGGTTTAAGAAAAATGATCCCCCAGTTTTCAATGGCTTGGCTTCAGATGATGCATTTGGATTTCTGGAGGAGTGTCATCGTATCCTCCGTACTTTGGGAATAGTAGAGACCAGCGGGGTTTCCTTTACTCCTTTTTAGCTTCGAGGGGCCGCTTATGATTGGTGGCGCACGTATGAGTTGGATAGTGCAGATGAGTCTGCCTCGTTGACCTGGACACAGTTTTCTGATATGTTTTTGAGGGAGTTTGTTCCCCAGAGCCTTAGGGATGCTTAGCGATCGGAGTTTGAGCGGTTGCATCAAGGCTCTATAACAGTATCGGAGTATGCTATCAGTTTCACCCGGTTAGATAGGCATGTACCGGCCTTGGTAGCCACGGTACGGGAGAGAGTGCGGAGGTTTATTGAGGGCCTTATTCTGCCGATCCAGTCCAGCATGGCTAGAGAGCTAGAGACAGATGTACCGTATCAGCATGTGGTGAGTATTGCCAGGCAGATCGAGGGTATTCTCCCTAAAGAGCGAGGAGAGGGGGAGGCCAAGAGGTCCCGTGAGTCGGATCATTTCTCTGGTGCCCGTACTTCAGCAGCCGTTTGTTTTGGTAGGGGTTATTCCGGTCGCCCAGTTCATTCAGCATTGCCAGCAGCTGGTAGTACTCCAGCTCCTCCAGCACCTCAGGAGCCTTATTATGCTCCCCAGTTTCCCGTGCGCCTCCTGTGCTGGGTACCTCCAGGGGTCAGTCCAGCGGGAGCGGGGCCGGTCAATCACAACCACCGCGTCCTCCCAGGGCTTGTTTTGAGTGTGAGGATACTCGCCATCTGGTTAGGGAGTGTCCCGAGCGTAGGAGAGGAGCGCCTCCACAGACTTCGCAGCCTCAGCATGGTTCAAAGGGTCAGAAGGCCATCGTTCTAGCCCCAGCTGCTGCCCCACCTGCCCAGCTAGCCAGGGGCGGGGATCAGGGTTCTAAAGGCCAGATTTTATGCCATTCCTAATCGTGCTGCAGCTGTCGCCTCTGATTATGTTATTACAAGTATTATCTTGGTTAGTCATAGAGAGGCATTGGTTCTATTCGGTCCTGGTTCTACTTATTCATATGTGTCCTCTTATTTTGTTTCACATCTGGGTGTGCCTCGGGATTCATTGAGTGCCCCCATTTATGTTTCTATTCTGGTGGAAGATTCTTTGGTTGTGGACCGTGTGTATCGGTCGTGTTTGGTCACTATTTATGGTTTTGAGACTAGAGCTAATCTTTTATTGCTCGGAATGGTTGATTTCGATATTATTCTGGGCATGGACTGGTTGTCGCACCATTATGTTATTCTTGATTGTCACGCCAAGACCGTGACGCTGGCTATGCCAGGCATTCCACGTATTGAGTGGAGTGGTACTCTAGATCACACCCCTAGCCATGTTATTTCCTTTCTCAGAGCTCAGCATATGGTTGAGAAGGGGTGTGCGGCTTATGTAGCCTATGTGAGGGATGTCAGTATTGACACTCCTTCTATTGATTCCGTCCTAGTGCTACGTGATTTCTCTAATGTATTTCTAGCCGATCTCCCTGGCATGCCGCTCGACAGAGATAGCGATTTTGGTATTGACTTATTACCGGGCACTCGGCCCATTTCTATTCCTCCGTACCACATGGCTCCTCCTGAGTTGAAGGAGTTGAAGGATCAGTTACAGGAGTTGATGGGTAAGGGTTTCATTCGACCCAGTATTTCGCCTTAGTGTGCTCTTGTGTTATTTGTGAAGAAAAAGGACGGTTCTATGCGTATGTGTATTGACTATCGCCAGTTGAACAAAGTTACAGTGAAGAATCGCTATCCTTTGCCACATATTGATAACTTATTTGACCAGCTACAGGGTGTACACGTGTTCTCCAAGATTGATTTGCACTCTGGTTATCATCAGCTAAAGATTCGGGAGCCAGATATCTCGAAAACTGCTTTCAGGACTCGGTATGGTCACTACGAGTTTCTCGTTATGTCTTTCGGGCTGACAAATGCCCCAACAGCTTTTATGCAAAGTGTATTCAGGTCATACCTTGACTCATTCGTGATTGTTTTCATTGATGATATTTTGGTATATTCCTGGAGTCGGGAAGAGCACGAGCATCACCTGAGGATTGTGCTTCAGACTCTGAGGGAGAAGCAATTATATGCAAAGTTCTCTAAATGTGAATTTTGGTTGGGTTCGGTGGCATTTCTAGGCCACGTAGTGTCGAGCGAGGGTATTCAAGTGGATCTGAGGAAGGTGGAGGCTGTGCAAAGCTGGCCCAAGCCCTCCTCAGCTACTGAGATTCGTAGCTTCCTTGATCTGGCGGGTTATTACCGTCATTTTGTAGAGGGGTTCTCTTCAATCAGCACCTATGACCAGACTGACCCAAAAGGGTGCCCCTTTTCAGTGGACATAGGAGTGTGAGGCGAGCTTTCAAAAGCTCAAGACAGCTTTAACTTCGGCACCTATCTTGATGTTGCCTACCGGTTCAAGGTCCTATATGGTATATTGTGATGCCTCACGGGTTGGCCTCAGTGTATTATTTATGCAGGACGGTAGAGTGATTGCCTACGCGTCTCGACAGCTGAAGGTTCATGAAAAAACTACCTTGTCCATGATCTTGAGCTAGCTACCATTGTTCACGCCTTGAAGATTTGGTGTCATTATGTGTATGGGGTTCCTTGTGAGATTTACACTAATCATCGGAGCTTGCAGCACTTGCTTAAGCAGAAGGACCTGAACATGCGTCAGAGGAGATGGTTGGAGCTGTTAAAGGACTATGATATTACTATTATCTATCATCCGGGCAAGGCCAATGCAGTTGCCGATGCCCTGAGTCTTCGGGCGGAGAGTTTGGGGAGTTTGGCATACCTACCAGCTTCGGAGAGGCCTATAGCGATGGATGTTCAGGCTTTAGCCAAGCAGTTTGTTAGATAGGATCTTTCGAAGCCCAGCCGGGTTCTGGCCTGTGTGGTTTCTTGGTCTTCTCTATTTGATCGCATCAGAGAGTGGCAGTTTGATGACCCTTATTTGCAGGACCTTCAGGACAAGGTTCGGCGTGGTGATGCCCGAGATGTCACCATGGGGGATGACGGAGTGATGAGGATGCAGAGGCGTATTTGTGTGCCCAATGTAGATGATCTTCGAGAGCTGATTCTAGTAGAGGCCCATAGCTCGCGGTATTCCATCCTAGAGGAAAGAGATTTCTTTGTTTTTGTAATAAATAGGTATCAACCTGAAGGCAAGAAATATATTTTGAAGTCACACAAATGGATGGAAACAGTATATCAGAAGCAATACATAAGCAAAAATTCACAAAAAATGGAGGATGCAAATAAAGAGCAACATGTGATTTGGAAGAGCAAGACAACCCTAGAAGACAAGACATAGATAAGATTTTCTTGTAATCCATAGTTCATAGCTTAGAATAGCTTCTTTATTTTATTTTATCCCGGTGTAATAAGGAGTTAGTCAGTGATTATAGCAGTAACAGCAACAACGTAAATTCCCTGGTAGTTTCAAACTACCAGACCTTCCCGAACTACACTCACTTGATTCCTGTTTAGCCCAGGATATGTAGGAAACCTCTGATGCGGGGTGCGGTCAAAAGTTTTTCAAAATGCTTCTTACAGAATATGCAAGTGGGCAAAAATCTCTCATTACTTCTCACTTATCTTTGCACTGAAACTCTTCGTGTTCCCGAGCACAGAGGGGCAGCTGTGAGCACGTGATTTTTGCCCCGAGCAATTAAATTCCAATATATATATATAATACAAAAATGATTTTTGGTATGTAATTGTGTTATTTAATTGAAATACCTGTGTTTTGTTTAAAAAATAAACTGAAATTAAAATTACAACAAAGAAATCAATTGGAAAATATCATAAAAAGTATAAAATTCATAAAAATCAAACAAAAATGCAAAAATACCGGAAAATTAAGGAAAAAATCAAGAAAAATAGGAAATAAAAGAAAAATAATAGTTGAAAATAAATACAAAAATAAAAATATAAAATAACAAAAAAAAAGAAGAAAAATACAAGAAATAATTAAAATATAAGCCAAAATATAATATACAATATAGCTTGGGCTAAGCACATAAAGAAATACATATATATACATGAATCAAGCCTAAAAATACACCAGGCTAAAAGACAAGCCTGGTCCGCCCAGACTCACAACCAAATGATACCGTATAGCCAAACAAATCCAAACTGTTGATGAATTGAATCAAACGGATCAGATGACGCGGTTACTTCATAAATCAAACGACGTTGTGTTAAGAATTAATCTTGGCCGTTCAATACGGTTGATCAAACGGATGATACTAGGGCTCATTAAAACCAAACGATGTAGGTTAGATGAAATGATCTTAGCGTCCAAGCGTAATATCTAACGGACATAAGGAAGTCTTTCACTTAAACAAACGACATCATTTCAAAAGTAAAGGATCCTGGCCGTTGATCTTGACTAATCCAAGGGCCAGGAATCAATGAGGCATGATGGATATAAATACTCCCATCTTCCATTCAATCTCATTACATACACATATATACAACCTAAGAGAAACCCTAGCCGCTTCTCAACTCTACTTCTTCTTCCTCTGGTCTCCCATGGAGACATGTCGGCAAACATGCCTCAGCCGCCTTCTCTGGCTCAGGCGAGCCTCCAACACCCCATCCTTCATGCACAAACCCTTCAGGACACCATAAAACCCCACAAAAACTAAAAACTCCCCTGTTCTTGAAACTCCGGTTGCCGGAACCCTAGCCGGCGACCTCACTAAGTATGAACCAGGTTCCAAAATTAACATCCAAGGACCACTTCGAGATGATCTATCCCCCTATATGGGTGGTTAACCCCGAATCTCCCTGGAACGTCTCGAATATAAGAAAAACAATCGCCGGAACCCTACTCCGGCGAGTACCCAAAAATAACCCCACCCTCCAAAATACTATACTAAGACTCCAGACCACCCCCATATACACCAAAAATGAAATCAAAAGCCCCATCTAAAAATTCCAACACTAAGAAGACCAAACGTCTTCAGAGTTCTAAAAAATAAAAAGAAAGAATGAAGAAAATAAAGAAAGAAAAAAGAAAAGGGAAAAGGGAAAAAGCCTGAAAAAAGCTAAGTTCCCATCTCTGTTTTAATTCTTGTTTGCTGTTCTGAAAAATGTTTTCTTGGCATATCTTTATGAACCTATCTCTTCTGCATGCTTAAAAATAGGAATCTATCTGTGTTTATTTATATAAGTCTCGAATCTTACACATGCCAAAGTTTGCTAAAGTGTTCTTAGGGTTTTGGTGTTAACCACCCATGAATCATGTGTTAATAAGTCTGTTGTATGTGTTTGTTTATCATGCTCTGTCTAAGATTGAGTTTTGGTTAGTTGGAATTCAACAATTATCAAACTTCGCCTCTGAGTTCTAATTAATTGAAAATTAATTCATGATTAAGGCTATATGTGCAAAGTAACATAAAAGTGGATATATTTATAACTTGATTCATATGTGAGTTCATTCTGAATCTTTGGATGTTTTTTGTGATTTTGGTCATGAGTTTAAAGATTGAGTGGCTATACTGTTGATTAATTAGCTGTACTTCTATTAAGTGGCTATGTTTAATAAGGGCTTATGTTTCAAATAGTGGTGATTGGGTTCTGATAAGTGTTGGTTAATAATGAAAATGGGTTGGGGTTTAAACTGGCTAAGTCTTAAAACGTTTCTAATTAGTGGTTACTTATTAAATAACTCTCAATCCTAGTTCTGCCAGACCTTAGGTAGGTCGGGTAATATGAAAGAAATACAAAGGGTATAAAAGGAATAGTAAATGGCATTTCTTAAGATTAAATAGAGCTTAGGAGGATAAAACTAACTTTAGTGCCTAGTATTTATACAATTACTTGTATAATAAAGGGCAAACTGGGCAGAATAAAAAGGCATTTGTGTAACAAACCTTAGAAAGTGAGGGTAATTAGATAAAAAATCACCTAAAAGAACCCTATAGAATTGCCTAAAACCTTCTAGTAGGGGTTCCAAGGCATTTCGACATAATCTTAATAGACTACACAATAATAATTGAAAGGAATAAGGGGAGGGAAATGAAATTAACTTAATTGAAATTTCCACCCAATTCCCCCAAAATAATTCTATAAATAGGTTGTTAGTGAGCCTGAAATAGGGGTTACAAAATTCTGGGTTCTGCATTTAAAAAAGGTTCCAAATCTTTGAGAAATAAAGGTTATAGAAGCTGATTAATTCTAAGTACTATTTTGGGGATTTCTATGGGGTCGATTCTTCATCAATTCATCTTGACTTTGCTGAATTCCTTGATTCTACTTGGGTTGATCTACTAGATTTCATATTTGGGGTTTTCTGTTAGCTGCTTTACTGTGATCAACTTGTCTCGTTGCTGTTGTTGTATTGCTGCTATTAGTTGCAGACTATTCTTCTTCTCCAAAGCCCTAGACTCATTGATTTATATTGAATCAGGTACACTTATGCTTGTCACACCTCCCTTTTTACTACCCCAAACATGCATAAGGTGTATAAATACACTTGTAGGGTATACCCCGACGCTCAATTACCCGAAACGGATAAAATAACGTAAGGGAAGGAGTTTTTCCAATTTAAGGACAATCGGTTCGGGATTTAGAGATTAATCAGAGTCGCCACTTGGGAATGACAATGGTGTCCCAAGTCACCGGTTGATCCCGAATCCGAGGAATTTTGACTCTTTTAAAATGTCTGCGAAGCAGAGGTCCGGATAAGGAACTCTGTTAACCCGGGAGAAGGTGTTAGGCACTCCCGGATTCCGTGGTTTTAGCACGGTCGCTCCACTGGCGTTCTTGATTTTCGTTTGACTCAATTATAAGTTTTAAATAACATAATGTGCTTTTACGTTAAATGTCATTTTTTTAGGAATTTGCGACATTACGGAAACACGCCTCGAGTCATACCGCAACCAGTACGCCTATGACTTTTGGTGTATTTCGGCTTTGCCGAGATTTGGATTTGAGTCGCATCAAATGCATACTCGTTCATAGGAAGGTATATTAAAATCGTGCCTTAAAGTAACGTCTATCGGCTTTTAAACCTTTTGGGAGAAGCTATGGAATTGGCTATTAGCTTTCCCGGGTCTATTTTGTATTATATCATTACTAAATGGGGGCCCCGGTGTTATTCGGGCGAGGCTCGTCCCAATTTTCATTAAAGGATTCGATAATTTCATTTAACTACGTTTTCTACGTTTGTTCTTTCCTTAATCGTAATAGGCATTCCAGGCCCGTCGAGTTTGCTTATTCAATTGAGCCTGGTTTCCTGGACCAGCCCTTAGCAAGACATGACAAATATTTGGGTCCTTAATGACTAAGACCCAATTCGGACTTTCCGTTTGATAGTCCAATGAATTTTCGAACAGAGTTCAGGCCCACGTAATGTTCTGGGCCCAAACTAAATTGTAATGACAGAGATATGATATAGAATTCATGTAAAAGAAAATAATGCTCAGAATTGAAGATGAAATCAAATCATTTTTATTGATCATTAAACATGTAAAGGAAACCAGTACACAAAAACAATAATCTTAAGCCAATGAAAACTCAACTAATTATCCTCACCGTGTGCTCTTAAACAAGAATCTATACTGATGTCTTAATTACTTAGTGGTTCACAAATCTAAAGTCAATCCTTAATTATTTACAAGACCTTGACCTGATCGAAGTGGTTTAATCCGCTATCATCTACATTCAGAAAGATTGAAAGAGCCACTAAATTCATTTTTTAACTACACCATTGTATTTGTTACATGTTAAGCCTTTTCTCATCACCAATTCATCTTAATTAACCCACTGCAATATCCAATTATCAACTTGTTCAGACTTAAACAGGTGTGAGCCTAAATCCGCAAATCAACTAATGATATATATGAGCAATGACTATACACGTATCTATGACTAAGTGATTCAAAGGTTTAAGCATGATTGAACAACTGATTTTTACCAAGACTTAGTTCTAGTTTTAATAGTATTCCTATTTGACTAAGTGATGAGTGATCTGCACCAATATTACCATTACACTACTGATTTCCTCATGAATTTCGTTACCAGCTTGTTAGTCTAGCAGGTCTTATTAACTTATATTTTAGAACCTTTACCTATTTAAACTAAGTGGTAAACTATCTACATTATACTACTACTATTACTAGCTATTACAGGGCTTTTGTTTCTGTTTTTTCCTTGCTATCTACTGCAGTATACTATAAATTAAAAACGGAATTACAAGTAAACAACAAAGTAACTCAAATCTTTATTTTTCATTCGAACCAGTTGCTACAGCTTGATTTTTGGACAAGTATATACCTGGATCAAATGAAGGGAAACCGATGAGTCTAGGGGAGGCAAATAAGTAATCAGCAAGGATTCAAACAACAATGAATGCAACAGTGAAGAGAAGGAAGCACAGCAACAGCAGCACAGCAAAACAGCAACAGGAATACCAGAGAAAAAACCCAAGTAGATAATCGAACAAAGCCCAGAAAAACCAGATTAAAACCACAAGCTCTCACACCCGGAATTTCCAGAAATGATCACTGCTAAACTGCTATGTTTTTCCTAGTGTTTCTTCTCAATAATTAGCCTAAGTATGAATTTCAGATTGCTCAATGTTGGAACCCCAAATATTAACTCAGATTGCTCTCCAATGGAATCCCCTTTTCAGCCCCATTCTTAGAGGTATATATAGCTAACCTAAGGCTGAAACTTGGGGAGAAAGTTATGGGATTTTATCCCACTTCTCCCCCTCCTAAATTTATTAAATCTACACTTAAGTCCATATTTCAGTTATCAAAACCCTTCCAGCATGTGCTGGAAGGTTCTAAAGATTCTCTTTTATGGGTTTTTACCAATGTATCCCTAATAGTTAAAGATTTTTACAGATTTCCCATTTTTAGGAGACCATTATACCCCTAAATCTCTGCAAAATTGCAGAAATCAGGAGCATGAATGACTCCATTACCCTTTTAAGTTCTAAACTAATTACTATTTTACCTTTTCAATTCCCAATTGTGCCCCTAAGGGCACTGCTGATTTACCAGCTTACCTAGGGCAATTTTCAGCTAGTTTTGCACCTATTTAACTAATGGCCAGCCCTGGCATTAGTATTTAAGGGCTGGCCAGATTTATTTTTAAGAACTATTTCAATTTTAGCCACTTTTAAACTAATTCCAAGTCAATTAAGACCAATTTATTCCTAATTAAAGCTAATTGCAGGCATAGCCTGTTTTGTTATTATGTTAAACCTATTTAAAATTTAGCCAGTCTCAAATTGAGACTTAGCTTGGGCTATTAAAGCCATATACTGAACAGCTAGGCCCAAAACCTTTACAGGTTTGGCCACTTTGCTGTTCAGGGCTCTAAAGAGAGCCTGGGCCAGTCTGCATTTGCAGACACAGCCATTTTGCACAACCAGCCACTGTTAACAGTGAGCTGTGTGTTAGGGCCTTATAGAATAGGTCAACCCTTTGCAAGGTTGACCATTCTTAGACCAATTATTAAACTTATAGCCTATTTGTTCATTTTCAGTTCTAACCTATTTAAAAACTAGCCATTTTCATAGAACCTAATGCTAACAGCTATAACCAATTCACCTAGGGTTCAAACAGTGTTAATCAAACACTTACACTCAACCAGAACCAGTAAAACTAAATCAGTTTCAACATGGATTGCATATTAAGACACATAAGATCAAACAAAATGTAATAATCAACCAAAACTCAGAGAAGGCAATTGATATGGTTGAATTTCAGTTGATTAATTCACATTATCTAATTTTATGAGGCAAAGTATGAATTCATGTTAATTAAGACCTAATAACTACCAGTTCAAGTCACATGAAAGTTTGAACAACTCAGAATCACCAAGGTTCAGGGCACAAACACATATAAGCATAGATTCTCATGAAACAGTCAACATGGTTCAACTAACCTAAGCAGGGTAATTAGAATTCACTTTTAAGTGCTACCCTAGC